>QODF01000023.1:1489609-1637317 GCA_024372805.1 Oostethus manadensis | reverse complement strand
TTTTTTTTTTTTTTGTGCTCAACTAATCTTCATCTTCACCTTTCAGACATTATTTTCATATGTCTTGTAGGGAATTCTTCAGGCCTTGGAATACCTGCTGATTAAAGCTTATGCACCACGCAGAGGCTTTTACATCGGCCTCGGCCATGATGAAGAGGTAACTTGCCTACGTTTACATTTAAAAATAATACTACATTTTATTTATAAAGCGCTTTTCAAAAAATTCAAAGACGATTTCCAGGGTAAAAGCAAAAAAATACAAGGATACATAAAAAAAAAAAAAACAGTAGAAAGTGAAAACCAAAAAGCAGAGTTCAGAACAAATAGTTGATACAAATTACAAGATGAATGGATGGCAATGTGATGTATTACCAAATGTGTACATTTGGAAGAGTTATCTGTAAAAAGCAGTGCGGAACAAGTGTTAACGGCACATTTACATTTATATAGATCAGCGGTTTCAATGGGGCCATGAACATCGTACGACTGCTCCAGCAGCGTGATGTACGTCTGTTATTTGTCCTGGATGAGGGTTCAGCTGTTCTAGATGGAGTCATCAGTGGTCTCAACGGCCCTGCTGCTTTGTGAGAACACAACATCAGTATTGTATTTACTTGTCAAAATATGCAGTGTTAATATTTGGCCAAGTTCTGCTTCTTTTTGAAAAAAAATACGATGTTTGTGTGTGCATGTTCATTAAAGAATCGGGGTAAGCGAAAAAGGCTCTGCCACTGTAAAGCTGAGTGTGTCCACTCCTCCCGGTCACGCATCAATGCCTCCCAGGGAGAGCAGCATTGGGATTTTGGCTGCGGCTGTTAAAAGGTTTTTCTTTGAATCAAGCTTTTTTGCCTGTCTTTATAAAAGGCTTTGTTAAACATTATTGTTCCATTTCCTCAGACTAGAGGAGAACCCTATGCCCAGGTTGTTTGGTTATGGACCTGAACGTGAAACCTTTGAACACTTGGCACACAAGGTAAGACTTCCTTTAAAAATAGATGTCGATTCGGTAAAAACTTTTTGATTAATTTCCAACGTGTTTGTGTCTATTCTTTTCTTTTTAGTTTAGGTACCCAATGAAGTTCATACTGTCAAATTTATGGCTGTTTTCTCCAATTGTTGGCAGGTAAACACATCCCTAACTATGTTCCTGATGTTTTTATGAGTAAGCGGGTACGTTTTGTGATGTAGGTTTCTTGAACAAAAACCAGACTCTAATGCCTTGGTAAGAACAACTACAGCGGTCACAATCTTTAATGCCGGAGTGAAGGTATAGTGATGGGAAATTAACATGCAACTCAGTATGATGTTCAAAAATGGCTAGTTGTTGTTTTTTTTTTTAATTGCAGATAAACGTTATCCCTTCCCTCGCTGAAGCGTATGTGAATCTACGAATCCACTCTGCACAATCATTACAAGAGGTATGGAGTCATATTTTATTTGTGTGTGATTCATGTCAGATCAGTCATATAAAATTTCCTTTCCTCCATCCAGGTCCTGGACCTCATCCAGTATATAGTTGGGGACCACCGTGTAAAGATTGAGCTAATTGAGGGCTTTGATCCTTTACCGGTCAGTTCCTCTGATGAGACGTCTTATGGCTTCCAAATAATCAAAAAAACGGTGCTGGACATGTTTCCGACGGTAGTAGTCGCTCCAGGTAGATGGCAGATTCAAACAAGTACATACATTTTTAAGCATAACATTACTTAACTGTGTATTTGAATGTCTGGAATTTGCAGGTATATGCGTGGGGAACACAGACAGTCGACACTTCAAAGATCTGACCACTGATATTTACCGCTTCATTCCTTTGTGGTTTAAACCAGGTGATGCAAAGAGGTAAGAATGTGAAAAGAAGTGCAACAAAGATGTTGACCTAAGATGGGCAATGTACTGTTCAGAATTGCTTGTGTAAAACTATACAATTACAGTAGTTTTATCTCCCAAGACTTGACATATAAAAGGTATTTGTTTTTGCATTTTTCCTAGATTCCATGGCATTAATGAAAGGATATCCAAAAAGAACTACGAGGAGCTTATTCTGTTCTACTCCAGATTGATCCAAAACTGTGACATTCAGAAACTTCCTGAGCCTCACACCTCCCTACATGAACTGTAAAAATGGTGCAAGCAGAGTTATAACCCTTGACGAAGTCATCACATTTGAACTTAAAGTCAAAATGTTTTAATTAAACGAATGTGTCTGACATTTCTCCTCTAAATCAGCATGCCGCCTACTTAGGAAATGCTGGAATGTGATATTTAAACATAGATTGGATGCTTGTGTTATCAGGTAGAATTGCATAAGTACAGTTCTGCTACACCCTAATACAAATATAAGTAGGGATTTGCATTGTTATGTTCACACTGGCTTGAATGGACACTCTTAAAGTACAGTATGCGGTGATCGTGTCTAACAGTTACAAATAATAATATATTTGCCACAAGGGGTCATCCAAAGACAGGTTTCTCTCGTTGCAGATGTCATTGCAATGCAGCAGGAGACTTCAGAGCAAGCTGTGTTGAATTTCAGTGTCAGTGGTTTTATGGTTACCTACAATCACCTGATAGATCGATAAATCTAGAACTACCAGTTAAATGCGGTCCAATATGCATCACTGCTATGGTCTCAATGCATATGTCACAATAATTATCCATGGTAAATGCAGCCTGCATCACTATACAGTATACTTGTCTACTGATTACAACAATTACCTAAAAACCTCAAACAGTAACTATTTGAATCAATCACAAAAAATAAATAGTAGTCACACCTTCAGGTAACAATTTCACTATCATAAACCTATACTGGTTTTACTGTATCACCCTTAGGAACATTTTCTGTTGCTATAGAGCAAGCCATTAAGAAATTTTCCCCTCAGCCACCAAGATGTTGTATTTCTTTTGTTAAAAAAGGAAATAAGACCCCTTTTTTAAAGTTATGAAACCATTCAACATTGTAGTAAATCAGAAAACATGTTTTCTGCTTGGATTTTTTGAAGCTGTGGTGGTGGGCTGCACGGGACTGCCCCCGCTGTCGTGCCACTGCCGCGTCTGCAATTTTTTTTAAATGACAAATAGCATTTTTTAAATGACTTATTTATTTATTAACTTGTTTACTTCACTTTTTTCAGCAAACCCGCAGACCGCGGACAGAGAACATCGCAAAACAATCATGTAATGGCAAAGTTGCTGAGAGCACTTAAAGTGAGAGCGTCTTTTTGTGACGTGACTTATTTAGTTCAATAGTTCTATGTGACTAGTAGAAAATGTTGCACTATTACCTGTAATGTCATTTTTCGAGTAAGACGAATACATGAGAAATGAAATCAGTAACATATTTGGCTCACACTACATGTTGATTCTATTGAACAATTTCGAAGACAGGCCATAAGTATTATAATAATAACAAGAGAGCAAGGTAGGTAAGTTGACACTTTGTGCTATTGATTGATTGATTAATCGATGGTTGATGTATCCCATGAAGCTAACAGCAACTTGGAGCTCGACAAACACGTGCTGGCAAGATGGCGCCAGATGATGGAAGCAGATAGGAGAGAAGATGGCTAGATAGGCTAAGCACGTGGCAAGATGTTGTCGATCGCCTTCGCTGTGGGCGGGTCCTTCTGCCAGGGTGACTAGTCCCACCCATCCGGCACGTGCACGGGGGCGTGTTAGCGATTTGACTTCTTGTCCGTCCCGCGTGCTAAGAGCTACGAGTTTTACTATTAACCATCATACAGGCACATTTCTATTAATTAGAATATTGTGCAAAATGTGTTTGATTTCAGAAGTTCAAGTAAGACCAAGAGTAGTGTGAACCAGTAGTTTAATCTATGAAATACAACGACAAGATAATCAAAATGATGACGAAATGCGTTATAACATTTCACTCTGCGGAGTGAATTTATTGAACACTATAAAAGAGTTTGACTTTTTGAATCGATGCCGACAAAGTAGAAATCTTCTCATTCATTGAAAGGCTGTTGTTAGGAGTCGGCTGCAAAAACTACTGTAGAAACCCCCCACGCTGCAAATTGTACAGATTTTTGTTTGTTTACGGTGTGAAATGTGTTTACTTTTGTGCAGAATTTGAGTTGTATACCTTTTATTTTCTCAGTTCTGACGGCATGTTTGGGGCGTTTGCGGGCATTCGAAGAAGTCCAATTGTCCTAATAAATGTCTGTTGAAAACCGAAGAGCGAATGAGAATGAACAAATCCACGGGCTTTGAAAGCGATCTAAACACATTCATATAAAATCTATGTCTTGTTTTCAGCATACGATGGACAAACGGATGTTTTATATCCACACACAAACATGATCCGGGAGGTTTTTAACGCCATTGAGGATGTCAAAGACAGTAGTTTGCAAATACTCCCCCTAGTGGTTCTAAGCAGCACAGGGCGTGACGTCACTGGGTGTCCACAGTGCCGCCATTTTCCGAGCACACTTGTGATCATACATTCCCAGGAGAGCGCCGAGACGTGCTAGAAATGGGGTAAGGAGGCACATTTCACAATAATAGAAATAAAAACCCAGCTGCCAAACGGAAGTTGACAACAACGAGCCGAAGGACATCAAACCTCGGCGTCTGACACAAAACTGGAGCACAGAAGGCACTTTAAGGCAAGCTAAACGGCTAACCGCTACACGGGGTTGCCTAGCAACAGTCAAACAATAATGCCAAATCAACAACAACAAAAAAAAAAAAAGGGGGCAAAGAACGAGGCACGAGCTCAAGCAGCTCCAGGTACCCCGGAAATGTTACTCATGAAAATGCCTTCATCATAAGAATGGTGGATATTCTGCAAGCAATGCTAAAAGAACAATCTGTAGGAAAAACTGAGATTCTAAATGCAATGCAAAAGAAAGTCCAAGAAGGAATGAGAGAACAAGTGGATAAATTAATTGATATTATAAAAAAGGAGATTCAACCCCTGAGAGAGGAAGTAAAACATCTGAGAGCAGAGAACAAGGCATTACAAGATAGTGATGCTGCCTTAGCTACTGCGCTCCAAGAAGTCAAAGTAAACATGGAAGAAAAACACAAACTCATCGAGCAACTCCAGACCACAGTGGATGACACGGATCAGGATAACCGATCGAACGATGTGATCGTGACGCGGCTCAGGATCAAACCCGGGTCAAATGGCAGAGCAGTTTGGAATAAAGAGGATGAAGAAGATGTCGTTTCCACAACAAGTTGTTAATTTTCTACATTCAAAGGAAGTTTTTTTTTTCTAATTTTTCTTTTTTTTTTTTATTTTTTTTTTTTTTTTTTTTTCCTTTTTTTTTTTTGTTTATTTTTCTTGGTTTTTCCCTTCTTCCTTCCTAATTTTTTTTTGTTTTGTTTCTTTTTTCCTTTTTTTTTTATTTTGTTTATTTGTTTTTTAAATTTATTTATTTATTAATGGAGGACCAGAAGCAAGAGTGATGTTGTCTAAGATTTAAAGGACTTGGAAAATACTAAAGACCACATAAAAACAACATGGAAAAGGAAAACAACTCAAAAACAGAACCAACACAGAGGGAAGTATTGGATTCAATATTATTTGGAAATGCCATTAGCGGGACTCAAGGAACTGATCAAACGGATGCACTTGAACTAGGAACACACCAAAATAAAACTAAAGGCACTCATAACACAACACTACAGCTCGCTGGACAAGAAGATCTTTAATTGGACACCTTTAGTCTCACAAACCACAAGGATCTGGAAAAAGACATAAACCCGGACACAAACTTTTTTTTCCAAAAATGAATGCCACTACTACACAGAGGAACAATACAACAATAATCTAAACATAGGTAATAAATTATCTATTATCCACATAAACAGCAGAAGCATGTACGCAAATCATAACAACATCAGGCAACACTTGGTACAACACCTAAGTCAAGCATGGAAATATTTGAGGACTGGATCAAGGCAATTTTCTCAAACATCAACCAAAAAATCATCCTTGTTGTGGAGACTTCAACATTGATCTTCTGAATCCAAACAAGCAACGTAGAATAGATGACTTTATTGATACAATGTACAGCCTGAGGTTATACCCAAAAATCACAAGATCAAGCAGAATAACAGACCACAGTGCCACATTAAGTGATAACATCTTCACTAATGATTGTCAATGCTATGTTTACCATCACCTTATACTTCTACTAGAAACCTTTCACTTCTAGTGATAACATTGTCTGTACTACAACAATGTTTTGTTACAATTGTTATACACCGCTCATCATTATTTTACTATTATGATCATTTGTTATGAATATCATTTATCAGGACTGCAGTATAATTTACTTACCATGACAAGGACTACTATCTAACACACTGTCACTTTACCTTACTTATGCATACAAACTTAGTAACTGCAGGAAGTTAAGAAATGTAATAAAATAGGGGATAGCCTACGGGGGTAGGATTTAATAAGCTTTGCTTCTTCCTATTCCTTTTGGACATGTGGAACTGCCCATTGTATTAAGTGATGTATTCCAATGTCATTTACATGCATGTTCATATAAAATTAAACCAAACCAAACCAAAAAGTCTTCCGTAGAAACCAGAAGAGTTGACAGCTCTGATACACTATGCTTTGCGGAATTGCATTTTTACCTGAGGGGTGAATGTGATGATTGCACGACTGTGGATAGTATACAATAGAATACACCTTTATTGTAAAAGCCAAATGAGAAAAAAAAGAAGCTGAAAGAAAGGGTCTAACTAGTAGACTTTAGTGACAGTGAGAACCAGTATGATGCAGTTTTAGGTAGTCAAAGGTAATCTTGGGATTGTGTAAAGCTGCATTATAAAATATACAAATCTGAAAGAGTCAAAATATGCTGTATTGTTTGAGGAAGAAAATTGCCATGATACTATATGTATCATGGCCAATTGCAGCAATTACATTGTTTATTAAAAACAAGATTACTAGGGCACCTCTGGAGGAACGTGTGACCCTGGAAACACTGATAAAATGAGTTGTTGTCATTATTATTCATATAAAGGTCGTCAAGCTTCCCCTCACAGAAGTTGCTCCCAGGTGCAACAGTCGTGCTGATTGATGGGGAAGTGGTGGCTGTTGAGGAAGTGGTGGCAGTTGGTTGGGGAGTGGTGGCAGTTGGTTGGGGAGTGGTGGCTGGTGCCATCGTGGACACTGTTGAGTTGGTTATTTCCAGAGTTGGTGTTGGGAAATCTAACATGGTGAAGTATATAGTGGAACAGATTAATTAGGGGCTAATTTGACGCGTTAAACAAAATGGTTAACTTAAATTTACTACAAATGCCTAACCTGAACCCAGAAGAGAGCGCAGGTAACTGATGAGTGGGTAGTTTCCTTGCCCACAGAACTGTCCAGCAAAATCATCAAGATCCAGAGCCCAGACAAAAGCCCCTCCAAAACGTTCTTCTTTCAGGTATTGTGCCTGTGGGACATCATACATAGAGTGCTGTAAGTTAAAATATAGTTATTTTTGTTCACATGATGCAAAGGTTCCATAATTACTGTATCCAATACAACCAACACAAAGACAGACTAGTGATAAACTGACATAGTCATAAATTGATAAGCCAGTTATACAGACACCTGCCTTGCCTGGCCAGCTGGCACAAAGACCCGAGTGTATCTTGTGTCGATCGTCTTCATAAATAGCATCTTCGGGTAGCTTTTGATTTGGCAGGAGCCAATCATGAGCTATAAGAAACCTCACAAGAGCTTGTCAACGAGCACCCCCCCCCCCTGGTGGACACACGCCGTCATTGCAGCTAAATGAACAGTGGGACGTTTTGCGTTCCTTGGCTTCCCAACAATCCAACGCGATACATGATGGGTTGTTTATTATTCTTAACTCGTATTGGTTCTTGTTCTACCTGTCATGACTCTACCTGTCACAAGTTTTAGAACACCCAAATGTTTCCAGTTATTTATTGAAATTCGAGTAATTCAAGTCCAATGAATTGCTTGAAATGATACAAAGGTAAGTGGCAAAGTGCCAGAGGTTACCAAAAAAAGGTAAGGTTACCCAAAACCGAAAAATAATGTGTATTTTAGAATTATACAAAAAAGCCAGTTTTTAGTGACCACAAAATGGGTCAACAATTTAAAGCCGTACGGCAAAAATAGAGGTTGATCAAGCCTTTGTAGTTGGTAGTATTCGGAACACACTGTGGTACTATACCCTCGTGAACATCAGCTGAACAGCATTGTACTGGAGAAAGTAATTTGTTGCTAAAAAAATAGGAAGAAAAAAGGGAATTTACAATGGAAGTGAGACAGACCATCTTAACTCTTAAAGATTAAGGTACCAGTAGTGTACCATTTGCAGGGATAGGAATAATTTGGATTACTTGACATAAAGTTGTATAACATCCCCATTATCAGTGTACTACATTACTGGTGACATACCCCCCCTAAATGGTCCAGTGAGTCCAGTACTGGTTGGATTTTGGAGACGAAGAATGTAGATCCTGTTAGTTGCTGTGGCTACGTAAGTAAAGAGTTTGGCTTTTCAAAACAATATGCCTGCCCAAAAAAGTCAGACCTAACAAATCGCTCAGATTTACTTTTCTTCTTCTGTCGTGTTAATGCGTGCTACCAACTGTCCATTGTTGTGTATGTGATAAGAATGGCTGTGGCCTGTCTGTGATGCGTGCGTCGCTACATCTTTTTTACGACACCATGAGTCAGACTGTTATTATGAGTAATGACCTCCTGTGATTTCCAAGGGGTTGATAAGCTTGTTGAGCGTTCCCTTGTATCTCGTGATTGGCTTCTCCCAAAGAAAGTGTTTTAAAAAATTCGTGGTAGTTCTGTCTACGAAATGGCACGTGATTAGAAAGTGGCTATAAATGAGCTGCACCGCTTCATGAGCCATATATTGTAAATTAATGCTAAAAATAAAAATAAAGTAGCATCTTATACACCAGAATTTACCGTTTGTAAACTTCAATATTAATTCAAGAATGCCATTTATTACCTTGATTTCAAAGCTCTGTCTGTTATCAAACCCAACCCATTCGTTCCCTTTAATGGCATAGGGCACCTTCTGCTCGTCGATCCAATGGAGACTTCCTCCTTTGAGGAATGTGCAAATCTGTAATTATGAAAAGAAAATCATGTTACAGTGTTCTGACAGTAACTGACAGCATGCATCAAGGATGATTAGTCAGAAGTCTCAAACAAACCAATACAACCAACCAATGGTAGTGACTACTGAGATCAACAAAGACGGGAGGGGGGGTTCAACGTGTGGCACAGTGAGCCTCGGAGAAAAAGGCTATGTCCACACAAATTTGCCTCTCTCCGATGTTCCTGAATGTACGACCAAAATGATGAGAAATTATTTGGTTCCAGCAGCCATTGTTCTGTTGAATAACTGTTTGCAATGTTGCTGCATTATTGTTTTTGTTTTTTTTATATACCATATTTATTATTTGGTTGTCCGTGTGATACTGCTATAATTTGCACCTCGGGTCTAATAAAGTTTACCTTGAGCTTGATGTGGAGAAAATCTTCATCCACACAGTGGTGTTTTTGAATAATCTATGTCATGCCCATGCTATAGCGCTGCCACAATGGACTCTCAGGCAGTTTTAGCCAATCAGAAGCATCCACGATGTCATTTCCTCAAGTGGCCCAATAACAAACATGGCAATTTGAGGGAGGAGATACTGTACATGTGGACTGATAGTGAAGTAGAGTTACTTTTAGTTAGTATTTCACATTTGTCTGCAAAATGTGTTGAATACAAAACTCTGAAAATGTTCTTTATTAAATGTAGCAAATACTGGTTATCACAGTCATGCTGTGAATTGTGCACAATTATTAGGCAAGTGAGTATTTTGACTATATTCTCATTTTTATGCATATTTTCCAACTCCAAGTGGAATAAACTTGACTGCCTATTGGCTTTAAGCATACCAGATGATGAGCATCCATGTACTAATTGAGAATGTGACCTTAGGAGATCAAATCCTTTATTAGTCAGCCCTTTTTCCTCTGGCAAAATGGGCCAGAAAAGCATTGTTCTTTTCCTCTGGCAAAATGGGATGGAAAATAGATTTAAAAGACTCTGAAAAGTCAAGAACGGTAAAACATATTCTTAGAGGGATGCAACACTCTTGAAATTGCCAAGCTATTAAGACGTGACCACAGAACCATTAAACAGTTTGTTGCATGCGCACAAAAGGGTCACAAGAAACGCGTCGAGAGAACAACACGCACATTAACTGCCAAATATTTGAGAAAAATCAAACATGAAGCTATCAAGAACCCATTAACCTCCAGTACTGTCATATTCTATAACTGTAATCTCCCTCCGTTCTCGAAAGCCAAAAATGTTAGCACAAAACATGTTTTTATAGTTTTACATAGTATTTTTATAGTATTGTACAAGTAGTTTTACATGTAGAAAGCAATATAAACACATATAAATGATGAATGAAACGGATTAATTAAGAGTTACTTCTAACTTCATCGAAGTAATGTTGCTAAAGACACAATGTGGCAGTGAGACAAACACAGAGACCACTTTTGTGTTTTTCTGCAAGTTATTTTTTTTATTTAATAGCGTCTCCTTTTCTTTTGATCACGGCTGCAAAATAATGCAAATGGAGCCAAAAGAAAGTTGCAAGTGCCAGTGTTTTGATAAAGGAGGTGAGAAACACTATTGCATTCAAGATAAGACTCATGTCAACACAGGAAGGTGGTTTCCGGGTTGATCTCACTGCTACATAGTGTCACATTGTGTCTTTGTCACGTCTTCTGTAAAGGTAAAAGTAACTTTAAATGTTCATTTATTCTTTTTATTCATCATTTACTGTATATGCATTTAGAATTGTATTCATTGTTTCCAAATATTTATTTATAAATAAAAACAATACTTTAATTCCTGGTTAAATTACATGACCGCATATGTCGCGTACATCTTATGCGCACGTGTAATGTGTTAGCTGTTCTTACATAGAGTTACATCCACATGCAAAGATAAGAGTGAAGAAGACAAAAGAACCCAAATATATTACAGCTATGTTTTTTCCTCGTTTTTGTCGGAGCTTGTTTGATCACGTGAGAGTTGTGGCTTGGAGGGCTAGATTCTAACCAGTGGTGGGACAGAATCGTTATGCGTGTGATATGCTGTGTTGAGAATATTGCTGCACACCACGCACAGTACGATCTAAACTGTTCAATGCCTGATTTTTTTAATCTACACTTGTGGGGTCTGTAAAATAAAAATTCTTCAGATTTAGAAAATCTTTACATGTGTACCCCTCACGTGTGGCTGAGGTTAAACATTTCCAAGGATGTGTCTGAAGTGATAAAATAAACTTGTAATGTTTTTGACCAACCTCATAGTAGGACCAAAACCCAGCTTCACGAGTATATGTCCCAGCTGAGGCCGGTCCGTTGGCGGGTGCGCCGTTGCCATTAACTGCTGAAGTTGTAAGAAATGTGCGCCCGTATGTCGTAAAACCAACATTGAGCTTGTCCAGAGGAGCTCCTTGGTCTCGCCAGTATTTCATTGCAAAGTCCTTGAAGAGGGAAGAGAGAAACATTTATTCGGCATCAAATTCTAAGTAGTTGAGTATACTGTATTGTTACTCACCACATTGTAGTAGATGTTGTCGCCTTCATCAAAAGAAGAGTGATACAGGGGGCTGTTGTGACCAGTGAACGGGTCCCATGCTCCATGGAAATCATAGGTCATGATGTTCATAAAATCAAACAACCTGTTGGAAACCACAGGACATTTTTATGCTATCAAAGGAACATATAAAGCCATCTTCAACATTTTTTCTCCATTGAGCTCACTTTGACACTTTTGCAATCTCGTAACCATTGTCAATGTTTCCCTTGCCAGCAGCCACTGCAGCCGTGAGCAGCAAGCGTGGCCGACTGGTCTGTGCAGCTTCCTCCTCAAAGGCAGCTAGTAATTCCTGTAAGTACAGATCATTACAGAATCATTTTTGTCCTTTCACAATGCACATCTATTTAATGTTCTTACAGCTGACCTGGCATAGCACTGTGAACCTCATCTTGTCCTCAGGTGGACTTCCTCGAGCTCCGGGGTACTCCCAGTCCAGGTCCAGCCCATCAAAGCCATACTGTCGCAAGAATCTGATGGATGATTGGATGAACGTCTGGCGGTTGGCCGGAGTGGAGACCATGATGGTAAATCTGTTGTGATGGGAAACAGTCTTAGCAGTCTTACCAGTGATGGACTGTTGTCATCCTTATTTGTTTAGTTCCTTTTGGACTTACTGTGTACTTCCAAAGTTCCATCCACCAACAGCCAGCAGAGTTTTCAGCTTGGGGTTGCTGTTTGCCCACCAAACATAAAATTCATGTGATTATAACATTGCAGATATATTATCAGCAGTTTTAAAATAAATATTCATTGCTTGCCAACTAACACTATTGAGGTTGTACTAAGCATGCATTCAATGGCTTAACGAATTTAGCTCTTGACGGTGTTTTTGTGTCTTAGTTGAAGAGTTTGTGCTTATTGTGTTGCTGTTTTTTTTTTTTTTGCTTAGTTGTCTGGTTGTGTTTTGAATTTGATACTGTCAGTTAATGTATGATTCTTATTTTTCCTCTGCTCCACTTTTGTGGAAACCTATAAGCACCTTACCCACCCATAGATCCTACTTGCTGAATCGTATGCTGTCAGTTCTTGCTACTTTTTTGGTTCACTTTGTTCCACAATACTTTTCAACACAGAAAAAACAATGAAGTTAAAAGAATCCAGACGGGTAAATATACTGGAATCCTGAGCTGCTGGTTCAGAACATTATAAAAAATGTTCCATGAATCACAGATGTCTGAAAACCACTGCTCACGCTGATGCTACTTATCTTATCTTATCCAAGACATCATTTTATGAGAAAATTAAGATACCAATCACCTCTTTGAACCTGAATAGGTTGTTTTTTTGCATTTGTTTCACTATGCCCTCCACGACATTTACTCTTTGTTGGTTATTTACTTTCACGGCTTAGTATTACCACAAATAAATTACCCTTTCCTGCTTTAAAAACAATCAAACGTTTGACATTGTCACGCGAAGATGTCCAGAGAAAATGAACAGCAGAACTCTCGTGATAAGACTGACAGAAAATAACCGACCTGTTCTTGAGTTGATTGAAGGACTTATACAGAACATCATCGTTCCATTCATAAGTCGACAGCTCATTAGAGGGGCTGATGACTGAGAAGGCATAGATCAAATGTGTGCAGAGGTTGGGGTCCACATTATGTGGCAAATATTTGCCAACACCTGGCCTGTATTGGGACCAGTTGGTGAAGTAGCACACCAGTTTGCTTGAGGACGCTGTTTAACAGAGGAAGAGGAATGATATGAATAAGCCTCATATTCGTGGTTAGAAATGGTATAGTGAAAATAGTGAGGGATGTTGAAAACACATACCAATTTGAAGGCACATCAAAAGGGACAATCCTGGAAAAAAAAACAATAAATTAAGTATATGCAGATCTTATGCTACAATCAATCTTTAATTGAAACACAAGTCATAAGCTTACCAGCCAAGATCTTTAGGTGAGACATGGTGTGACCTGCAACTATGAAAAGAAATGGAACATGAATCTTCTTTGGAAATGGTTGATTTTTACCCCGTACAATGTATAAGTAGTTTAACAAGCGATGATAAAAACGTCTGAGATCCAAGATGATTGGGTGTATGTGACTGTGTTTCCCATGTTGGAGTGTGCTTTATAGGTGTGATAAGACAAGGGACAAAGGCCACAAGCCACAGTAAGGACATGATGCCCCCCAGGCCATTAGTTGAGTAATTCTGATTATATGTACTTTTCTTGTGAGATAAATCAGGGACAAGCACAACTAAGCTTAAGTAAAGGCTTCTCTAGTGATAACATACAGAATTTATAATGGTTGGTTAGCACACATTTGCATACTTGTAAACACGCTTCCTGTATTTTACGTTCCTGCTACTTGTTGTTCTACTTTTGAGTTTGGTGGGAAGAATAGAATAGAACAGAATAAGCTTTTTAGCATTGCAATTGGATCATTCTCATGGTATAATTATGATTATTGATTGCTTTGATTGTTTACTTGATTAATATATTAGTTGTTTAGGTCATAAAATATCCAAAATATGTCTGACATATTCAAATATTTTTTTAAACTATAACTAATCACATTTAGGCACTAAAATCAGAAAATGTGGATGCTTTCCTCTTTGAATTATGCCTCAATTAGTTATCAAAATGTTTGGTAATTAAGTTATTATTTGGCAACTAAGAAGCTTCAATTTAACCCATTCAAACAAATGTGGGATTAGTATTTCTCTGTTTACCAGTGCATATGTGACATCTTATGAAAATGTGATCGAGCACAATACTATTTATGGGAGCATACTCTTGTCGTGTCTGGAACATCGACGACTATTTGTGCACTAATACATCATGCATGTTTTAATTCACCATTTGTGTCATTTACGATCAAAAAGGTTCTAAATCAGCTGGGATAGGCTCCGGCATACATGCGACCCTAATGAGGATAAGATGCATAGAAAATGGATGGATGGATGATACAATACTTCCCATGTGATGAAATCTACAGGTGTTGAGTTCATGAGAAAGATAGAGAGCTTTTTCAATGACAGCTTGCTTTACTGTCAAGGGTGAACAGGGCGTGACAGCATATCACCAGTTACAATAACTTCCTTAATACTGAATTTAGGAGTTATGTTACAAAAGGCTGAGATGTATAATATAATGCCTACAATCTAATATCTTATAAAGCATCAACATACATTTAATTTGGTATACCCTTCCCTTATATAGTTAGTACCGCAATGGGAAATTGCCACATGATAATTCCATTCATCAATGTCATTACTTAAACTCATTACTGCAATTTAGTGAGTGGCAATGAGCGATTTTAGTATTTAGCACACACGACCAGAGCGCCGCAGGGACACGCATCACGTGACGACAATGCTGCGCACTTGCAATGAACACAAACAGGCGCCAACTCTTCTGGCTGAAAAATACGCAAAGGTAAAATGCAGTGGTCTACATTCAAAAATACACAAACCAGAGTTATATTACGTGACATTAACATTGCGTTTTACTACAATCAGTACCTCACCTGCCAATCTCAGCACTTCAGCGACTATTACTGCAACTGTGACGTCAGGCGGCACATTAAAACGGCTACTGGACATGAAGTGATCCTTTTCCGGGTTGAAAGGACCCCATAGCTGTCCCAGGTGCCTTTTATTAACTGTTTTATCAAGCATTTGCCACATTTGCCACTGCTGCGGTGTCTGCACATGAGCATATTCACAATAACTGTAAATAAAAATAAAATATACATGGCTCGACATCATGGATATTAGCCCTTAGCAAAAAGTAGTATACTTAAAGTTCGTTTTATTAAGTATACTTCAGTATAAGTGTAAGTGTAGAAAGTATACTGCAGACCATGGATTTTTAGTGTACTATAAAGTATACCAATTTAGTACTTTTTCGGACTAAATTTGAACATTTTAAGGTTATAAAAGTATACTTTTAAGCATATAGTAATATATAGTCATAGTAAGTATATAGTAATACTTGTAGCAGTACTTTGTGGCAAAATATGTCAAAAGTATACTAAAAGTATTGTAAAAAAGTAACAAGTATACTAAAGTTTAAGTGTTTGTCTTAGTGTTGACTTAATATGTACTTATAAGCCAAGTATACTTCACTACTATTTTTAAGTATATAAAGTGTAGTTTATAAAAAGTCTACTTCTAGTATACTTCATTGGTTTTAATATAAAATAAGTATACTCCTAGTACACTTGAATAAACTTCTTTTTGGTAAGGGATTTATTAATTATCTATTAACTAACGAACCCAACACTGTTACAATGTGGTATCACATTCTGCAATTATTGTACTCTTCCTGGTTAATGAAGTCAATTTATTCAGCTGATTTAAAATACCTTTTATTTTTCCAAAGACTGAATGTTGACATACTGTACGTTGTTTCTAGTCTTCCTCCCCTTTGGTTTCAAACGGGAAGACGTGTATGTCGACTTTAGCTTTTTATTGTCCATTGTAGCATTTAAAGCAGCTGCAATAACGCAACCGTAATTAATCACTTATCACACCGTCTTCCTCACTAGAAAGGCAATATGATAAGATGTTTTTTCCACTAACCTGCATGATGTAACGGTGTGCTGTCTTGTACGGATGTTTGATGTCCAGGGTTCAGTAAATACTGGATGTGGTTAGAGCACTAAATACAGCAGAAACAAATAGGAGGCTAATAATTACATAGCAAATCCACCTTTGTTTTGTTTGTTTTTTTCGATTGGGAATGGAGTACTGCAGTCATCATTCCAGAAATGTATATTTTATACTTTATTTGCACTATAAGGTGTAATGCATGGACAATTCAGAAGGATTATTTCAGCATTAGTCATTTTTCCGTTGCAGTTTGAAGGTTACAAAAAGTGTTACATTCATGACACCATCTCATCTTCCTTCATACTTGGATAAAAGCTGATTGAGGGATGGGTATTAATCATTACCAAGTAGCAATGTATTATTATGGAGCTGTATTATGTTGCGAGTGATGAAGTCATAAAAGTGTAGTCGGTTACAATATTATTGACTTTGACAGAAAAAAAACTCGATGTAGAGATTTTTATCAACATGATAAAACGATTCATGTTCATCTCCTTTTGTTTAATTCCAGGTTTTCACTATAGAGTAAGATGCACCATCACACTGCGTGACAAACAGGATTTTGTTGGATTATCCCTGCTATTCCACCATTAAAGCTGTTTAGCGTGCACCTTTCACTTCTGCTGGTCCTGGCAAGGAAGATTGTTCACATATAGGTTCTCTTTTCCAAGCAGTTTCAAGCAAAGGAGTAGATGGCATTCATTGGAGAATGGAGCTCCAGACTTCCACCGAAGTCCAAGTCCCTCACGTCTCTCCTTTGGCCTGTGTACTGGCCAATGAAGGAGCCATCCTCATTGAACGGTATGTCTCCTCCGTTTCCGTAGTCCACCAGGCTGTCGTCACTGTCTGACCTTTTCATCACTGCCTCCATCGATAGCTGACCCCTCTGAATCCCCCTTTCCTCTTCCCTGCAGGTGTAAAAACCAACTTAGTATACAGTACACGTTTTAAAATGAAAAAGTAGGACACAAAAAGCACAGCAATTTTACTTTTAATTAAGACCATGCAACTAAATATATATAATAAAAAGTAATACACTCTTTGAATTCACAGTACAGTGAAATATATACATACCACCGTGGGTAAGGGAGAGTAGGGACACGTGCAATCCTATGTGACAAAAACAAACAATGTTTAATTCATTGTGGCATGCAATTTAAGCAGCATATTGCAAGAAAACTTTGTGTTGGTCAAACGTGTCAGTATTTAGTCATTTCATACCTTTCAAGAGACCTTGAAAAGGGTTGAGGGGATGAAGATAAAGGGTGAGTAAAAAGGAGAATAAATCAGAAATCAGATAATACGTAATGCAAATATAAGAGTAGGTCATGACTATATAAACTGATCTGTACCTGTGTGGTAACAAAACCACCAACTGCAAATTAATCAAGCTACAGTGAAATTCTTTTTATTATTAACATGTTATGCTCAAGAACTACACTACTGGCATAGTGCCTTCTAGCCACACCACACTGACTAGTTACTAGCCGGTAGCGACCAGTATCACCACAGATTCGCTCACAGCGCTCAAAATGGCCCCGACCGAAAGTTAACGCTACATATCGAAACTGCTGCTGTGTTTTTATTTTTGAGTTTGGAAATGTTTACTTTTCTTTTTAGGGAGCTATTTGAAATCAATGCGACCAGGAAGGACATTCTGGCAATGCTTAAAATGACCACAGTATGGCAAAATTCTGTAAATATTACATGCTATCATGAATTTACCCGTTACTACATAATCAAAGCATGGATATAAAACCATAAAACATTGTTGGAGGTTTTTGGAGTTGTTTTAATCACAGGCTTTGATGGCGGAGTAGGTGTTTCCCGTTAATAAGTTGTCTCTTTTTTATATCTTTGAAACACATAGAAAAAAGAAATATATGTGTGGTTACGTTTCACATAAGGTTTGTGAATGATGAGCAAAATGGCCAAAATTCCAATTGTTTTCCTTTAAGAACTTCCTCACAAAAAGTCGCATGGGATTGAAACTGCAGTATACAAGCTACAATATTAGTGTGCTGTGTATTTTCATAGTTTGTCAGCTGGTTTTGGAAAGGAATCTCTCATTCTTACCGATAGTCAAAGGAACCGTCTTGATCCCTGTCATTCACGGGCTCCAATGAAATATCTTTCTTTTCCCGTACTGCAATTTAACAAGAAAATTAGAAAATAATGTGTGAATGGACATTTTGTAGAAGTGAAGGTGCCAGGATTTGGGTGCCACTGCACCTGGGTATTTTCCTCCTCGGGTTCTCTTGATGAAACACACTATCAGTAGCATGAGCACGATTAGGGCCACTGCACACATTATTCCAATGAACCAGCCCTTAGTGGAGATGTCTACCTGGTCTTGGGCGTAGACTGCACATGGTCAAGGTACAAGAAATCAAAGCCATCACAGCCCACTCAGCGACTTTACGCCCATGTAAGCCAACAAATGTACGTTGAGCAATATTACTCTCAGTGGTGTAGTGTGGTGACTCCTCTGTATGCCATTCTCCTAGCCCCATCCGAGTTCTAGCCGCCACAGAGAATCGATATCTAGTGTAGCGGTCATATCGGGGCACTGAGAAACTTGTAACATTTGGAAGGAACTCCTCCACTCTCTGCTCCTCTCCCCTGGTGGCATTCACTGTGGAGAGAAGGATATCCCAGTAAGCTTCAAGGACTGAAGTACACGGAAAGAGGGCCATTACATACCTCATCTACTCAAAGTGCACCTGTTAGTGTCAGGTAGCTACTTCAATGGTACGCTGGTCTTTAAGTGCAAATTAAAGTACTTCTGTCTTCAGAGCTGCAGCCAATGTCACTACTTTATATGGGGCACTTGAGTGGGATAAAGACTGTATCAGGAAGTCTTTTTCACCCCCCTGTCTTGTCTGGTGTTCCCCTTTAGCCAATAAACAACTGAATATTTATCAACGCCATAGAGTGCACATACAACAATTTTTTTTTTTTACATTTATTATAGAAATGGGAAAAATATGATCTTGCAAAACAGAAACATAGACTATAGCTGCTCTCTTTTTCCTTGCTACGGTACACATTTGCATGCCCAGTCATGCCATGTCATGTAGGATGTTTGAATGCCAAACTATCGGCTCCTGAATAAAGAGCTGAACAGAAGAGCAAAATCAAGAGAGACACATTCTAAGGCAGGGGTGGGCAAACTACGGCCCGGGGGCCAAATCTGGCCCTCAAAGTGTTTTATTCCTTCTAAAGTATTTACTTTTAACTTTTAACATACAAGATGACAACATGACTTGCAAGTAGTCACAGTCAGTCTGAGACAATCTCCTGATGTTTTAAGTAGCTTTTCACATGCAGCGATGCCAACAACTACTTCTACCCAAGTCAACACGCAACTTTACCTACCTGGGAAGTTAAAAAGGAGGGATGTTCACATACTCTTTAATAGTCAATATTTTATTGTTCATACTTCATAGTGTATATCACACATCCTTTACTCATGTACTTGCCGGGTGTCTTCATCGGTAAAAAAAACCACCCAAAAAACTGTAAAATTCAATTTTGTTATTTGATGTGGTCTGGTCTGTCTACAGTGTGCCTGAAAAAAGGGACACAAGCACATATCACAGATTCTACGACACTTTGACATATAAAATAAGACAAAGTAATTTCAGGCATACTGTTAGAATTATAAGCATAAATAAAATAGTGTGCATGTATCAAATATATAGTCTGGCCCCCCGCCCAACTTTGTTAACTCAATGTGGCCCGCGAATCAAATCGTTTGCCCACCCCTGCTCTAAGGAGAGGAATTATAAATTCAAAAAGCACAGTAAGAATGAAAAAGTCTACTGTATGTGTTAAAGCAAATAAATGTCTAATCTGTTTTTAAAAAAGGAATAGTGTTCACTTTCAGATATTAAAAAGGGCATTATCAATTTCACCTGTCTGGTACATGAGTGAGTATCCGGTGATTATTCCATTGGGTTCTGCTGGCAAGTCCCAGTCCACATAAATACTGTCAAGATGTCGCTGCTGAATTCTGAAGGATGTGGGAGCAGATGGTACTAGAGAAAATAAAAAAAGAGACCACAATTAATTAGGAGGTTTTTAGTGTCTGGATGAATGAACCCCCTGACCTTCCTTACCTCCCTCAGGTGTAGAAAACTGTATATTGTTGCTCGATGGACCTTCATATCGACTGTTGGTCACCACTATGTACATTTTGTAGTTGCTGTAGGGGATTAGCTCTGAGAGAACCCCAGATGGCTCGGGGCCAGTGTTTGTAAAAACTTTGGAACTCATAGCTCTGTTGACTCTCAGCCACCTCAGCTGACTACTGTCTCTCCAGTAGTAGACCTGAATGAGAAATGAGAAACCGTTATCAGCCACTGCATTGTTACTTCTGAAATGGTTAAAATTAAAAAAAAAAAACAGACAAACTTGAGTCCTTGAAATGCGTAATTCCCATAAAGTGATCAAAATATGTTTTTAAACAAGTCAAACAATCACGAGTCAATGAACTTTGTATTCTAACCCTTCATTGTCAAAAAATTAAAGTCGATCAAGGCACACAAATTCACAAGTCAATGCATTTTGATATATGTCACGATATGTATTTATTGACATTACAAACAGTGAGCACCTTCTTTCCATACTATTTTATTGTTACTTCTGTTGTCAGAGCATGATAAAAACGCTTAAATATAAATCTCTGTTCATATCTGCAGACAGTAGACCTTCATATAACTTTTACTGTGCAGTGATCACAAACATTAATGTCTCATGTATCTACTAATTGTCATTTATATTGCAGCTTATCAATGTTGATATAAGCTGTCTCTGAGTTAACACACCTTGTAGTCTTTAAGCTCTCCCATGACTGAGCTTCGAGCTACAGTGTCCCAATGCACAGTCACCTGGGTGCTCTGGATATCTGACACTCTCAGGTTCAGGGGTGCACTAACAGGACCTTTTGGAAGACATCATCATTTATCTTTGTTCAGTCATTGCGGAGAAGGACAATAGAAGGATGACAATCAAGGGTGATGCTCATGTGGAAATGATGATTAAGAAGAATCATGAGACTTACGGTCTTCTCCGGAATAACCAATAACAACTGGTGACTCTGGGCCAAGCCCAAAGTCATTCACAGCCTGGACCTTGATCTCATAAGGAGTAAAAGTATCTGCGTCATAAATATAATATTTCAGCCATTTAGTGGTGGCATTCTTCCACTCCTCTCTGGAGTCTCTCCTTCGCCACCAGACCAGATACTTGAGGTGTGGCCCATTCCACTCTCTGTAAGTCAGGGGCTAAAAGGATAAATGACAACGGCAGTCATTGTGGTTTGACATTATTGCCATCCACTGTGAAATATTATTCAGTTGAGATTTTCCTTACCTCCCAGCTGATCTCCATGTTGTTTCTCCATGTTCCAACTCCCTTTACATTCTTTGGGATGACATCTGGAGCTGTGCAGAAACAAAGTATGTAATAAAATACTTTGGCCGAGATGTCTCTTTAAGTCATGACAAAAATGTATTCCAAACACATTGTTTCAAGAGCATTAAACCCACGTGCACCGCTTGTCTGGAAGCGCATTGATGGACGACTTGGTCGACTTGGTCCAATTTCATTGATGGCGATAACACGAAATTCGTAGTATGTGAAGGGTGCAAGGTGCAGAATGACAGAGTTTAAGCTCCCAGGGTATGTTGATAAGTTCTTCCACTTTCCAGGTAACCAGTCATCATCATCATATTGCACCAAATATTCTGCAAGAGAGCAAATAGTATATTTCAAATTCAAAGGTTTGTTATACCGCGTACAAATTTAGAAATTATGCCAAATGAAAAGCACTCAAACTCCGTAAAACAAATGCAACTGGAAAATGCTGCCTATTAAACTGTTTAAATCACATAAACATTGCAGGATCCAAAATAAATGCAAAAGAAAAGTGCTGCAAATGCTTGACAGGAAATGTTGCAAGTTAACAGAACAAAACGGAAGCTAGATGGGCTACCAGGGGCTCCATGCCTGAGGGATCTTTAGAAACTTGCTATTTTACAATATTGTAAAGCAACAGATTTTTAAGTGTATGGCCAGCATTTTTCTCTTGCATTAGATTCTTATCCATTTTTCATTCACAGCATTTTCACATTGGATGTGTTTTATGGTGTCTTTATGGTTTTGGATCATTCTTGTAACTACATGTGTAAAAAAAAAGTAATACAAATGGGTTAAGTAGGGTTAAGTAGGGATGTCCGTTATTGGCTTTTTTGCTGATATCCGATATGTCGATGTTGTTCAAATCCCAATTTCCGATTCCAATATCAACCAATACTGATATTGATATATGTAACATCACCTACAGGTATCTCCTACCGTGCAATTAACACAAATCTTTGTGAAGCTAATGGATACAGCATTAACAATTTGTTTCTCGACGTGGATGTATACAACATTGTACAACATTGTAAAACATCTAAGGAAGAAATAATTGCGAATGGGCATGGTAAAGGGTGGCTGGAAGAACTCAACAAGTTTGGTGAAACCGACGTCTTGCACGATAGAAAAGGGTTCCGCCTCGCATAACAAACGCTTTGCAGTCACTGCAAATCGCAAGTTTAATATCCGATGGAGACACCACATACATAATATTAGTATAGAGCTAGCAAGCTTGTTACTAGACACCCATGGTTGTTTACACACTTCAGACGCAGTTTGATAAGATCCTCATTTGCGCGAAGGAAAATACGAAAGCCCGTTTGTCTATGTGCAGCATTTTTTTAAATTGGTTTTCATTATAGGGAAAAAACGGATACCAATATCTGCCCATACATTTTTATGCCAATATCGGGCATCCTTAGTGTTAAACAGTGTTTTAATAAAACATAGTCATGTTTAACAACTCTTGCCACCTGCTACCTGTAATAGGGCTGAAGTTGCTGTCTCCTGGGACCCAACTGAGTCTAACGCTGCGTTCGTATGGATCAGACAACTCCAGTTTAGTGGGAGGATCAGGATAATCTACATGCAAACACATGCAAGCACGTTGAAAATGAATAAAAAGAGCAACATGATGCATTGCTAAAATAACATGATGTATTCTGAAGCATGGGACTATTTAGACCCTTAAGTTTCATCACAGCATGACTAAAAAGTACTGGTCACCAGTAATTATAATGCATATATCAAATACTATTTTGTTACTCGAACTTTTAACAGATATAACATAAAATACTTTGTTTGAACACATCATTTTTTATGTAATCCAAATTGGGTCTGTGAAAAAGGCTTACTAATGATTATTGGCTTAGTTAAGGCCCCTTCGTACTGTGTCCTTTATGTGACAAAAGACATAAAGCACTCCACTGTAAACGCTAAACTTTTTGTGTCTTGGTTGAATACTTACGTTTAAATATGCATATTCAAGCATATTTTGGACATTTCTTGCCAAAAGTAAGCATTTTCAAGAATAGAACTGGTTAAATGAACCTTAAATACGTGCATAAGGCATTTAGAAGATAACAAACTACGCTGTGATGATATGTAGTATTTTACACAGGTCACTTAGGTGACCATAATGTTATTGTAATGTTTGGTAAAATGTTACTGCATGTTTGAATTATCTTACAACAAGCACATTAATAATAACATAGTAATCATCATAATAATAATCAGAATAATAACTTCGGCTACTGTTGCGGCTGTAACCTACGGCAAGTTAAAACTCAACTGTGAACCCCTGATGTCACTTATCCCTCTCAGCACCCCTTGCATCGGAACACATTTACAGCAACACACATGAGCACGTTTCTTATTTATGTCTTACATGGCTTATTTTCTGTTTTTATTTGTCTACTATATTGAGTAAAACAAGTGTAAAGTTTACAATAGTGTTGTTGTTTAGGCTGCTTTAATATTGTTAAAAACAGAATTTAGAAAATTGTAAACAGGTTTTCTGCACTAACTATGACAATATTTGCTTAATAAATGGGAATTTTACTTCACTTACCACAGCCAGGTCTGGAACCAATTAACCATGTTAAACAAGGGATAGTGCATTATGAAGAAGTTTTCCCTTATCACTCTTTTCATTATTAAGGATTGTTGTATCTGTGTATCCGTTGGTGGAAACCAGTGGTGAGAGATGCCGTCAAGCTGAAGAAAGAGTCCTATCAGTTCGTTTTGGTCCATGGGACTCTGGAGGCAGCTGACAGGTACCGGCAGGCCAAGCGGTCTGCGGCTCTGGCAGTCACTGAGGCCAAAACCCGGACATGGAAGGAGTTTGGAGAGGCCATGGAAAACAACTTCCGAATGGCTTCAAAGAGGACCACCATCCGCCCTCTCAGGACGAGGAAGCAGTGCACAGTCAACACCGTGCAGCACACTGTGGAGACGGTGTGCTGCTGAACACAACTCGAGATGTTGTGGACCGGTGGAGGAAATACTTTGAAGACCTCCTCAATCCCACCGACACATCTTCCAACATGGAAGCAGTGCCTGGGGACTCTGAGGCAGGTTCTTCTACCTTTGGGGCTGAGGTTACCGAGGTGGTCAAAAAGGTCCTTGGTGGCAAGGCCCCAGGGGTGGATGAGATAAGCCCGTTCCTTAAATTCCTTAAGTTAAGAGTTCCTTAAGGCCCTGGTTGCTGTGGGCGTGTCTTGATTGACACGACTCTGCAGCATCGCGTGGACATCGGGGTTGGTACCCCTGGACAGGCAGACCGGCTTGGTGGTCCCTCTTCTCAAGACGGAGGACCGGAGGGTGTGTTCTAACTATCGTGGGATCACACTCCTCAGCCTTCCCGGTATGGTCTATTCAGGGTTTCTGGAGAGGAGGATCCGCCGGATAGTCAAATCTCGGATTCAGGAGGAGTAGTGTGGTTTTCGTCCTGGTCATGGAACTGTGGACCAACTCTATACTCTCGGCGGGGTCCTTGAGGGTGTATGGGAGTTTGCCAGTTTGTTGTGGACTTGGAGAAGGCATTCGACCGTGTTCCTCGGGGAATACTGTGGGCAGTGCTCCGGGAATATGGGGTATTGGACCAGCTAATCCTGGCGGTTCGTTCCCTGTATGACCGATGTCAGAGTTTAGTTCGCATTGCCGGCAATAAGTCGGACCCGTTTCCAGTGAGGGTTAGACTCCGCCAGGGCTGCCCTTTGTCACCAATTCTGTTCATTACTTTCATGGACAGAATTTCTAGGCGCAGCCAGGGCGTTGAGGGGTTTCAGTTTGGTGGCCACAGGATTCGGTCTCTGCTTTTTGCAGATGACGTGGTCCTGTTGGCTTCATCGAGCAGTGACCTTCAATTCTCACTGGATCGGTTCACACCTGAGTGTGAAGCGGCTGTGATGAGAATTAGCACCTCCAAGTCCGAGTCCATGGTTCTCGCCCGGAAAAGGGTGGAGTGCCATCTCCGGGTTGGGGATGAGCTCCTGCCTCAAGGGAAGGAGTTTAAGTACCTCGGGGTCTTGTTCACGAGTGAGGGAAGGATGGAACGCGAGATGGACAGGTGGATTGTCTGCAGTGATGCAGGCTCTACAGCGGTCTGTCGTGGTGAAGAGAGAGCTGACCCGAAAGGCAAAGCTCTCAATTTACCGGTTGATCTACTTTCCTAACCTCACCAATGGTCATGAGTTTTGGGTAGTGACCGAAAGGACAAGATAGCGGGTTACAAGTGGCCGGAATGAGTTTTCTCCGCAGGGCGGCTGGGCTTTCCCTTAGAGATAGGGTGAGAAGTACTGTCATCCGGGAGAAACTCGGAGTAGAACCGCTGCTTCTCCGCATTGAGAGGAGCCCGATGAGGTGGCTCGGTCATCTGGTTAGGATGCCCCCAGGGCACGTCCAACCGGTAAGAGGCCTCGGGGAAGACCCAGGACACGTTGAAGAGACTATGTCTCTCGCCTGACCTGGGAACGCCTCGGCATCCGGGTAGAGCTGGACAAAGTGGCCGGGGAGAGGGAAGTCTGGGCTTCTCTGCTTAGGTTGCTGCCCCCGTGACCCGACCTCAGATAAGCGGAAAAAAATGGATGGATGGATGTATCAGTACGTAATTGCAGTCTGGTGTATGCTTGACACTTTAAAGTTAAAATCCTAGATTCAGCCTGTTCTGACAGTGTCATACCCATCACCATTAGGTGTGCTGATGCAGACTTTTGATCTAGTTCACTCTTGATGGCACATGTGTAGATGCCAGCGTCACCTCTGTTAACGTTGGTGATGACCAGATTTGATTCATCCAGGGACATTCTGAAATGATAATATAGACAATAGATGTATGAAGAATGAAAATGTATGAGGGCATTGTGGTATCATTAAACATGTTTGGATATTTGAAACAAACCTCCAGCTGAGTGAGACTGTGGTTTTGTCTTTCAACCATGTGGTTGTGATGGGAGTGGTGATGTCTGCTTTCACGCCACACTCTAAGCGCACATCGCTTCCCCGGATGACTTTCATATCCAGTGGTCTTTTCACAATTAAGGTAGGTTCTGCATAGAGGAGTGGATAGGAAAGCCTTGGTATGAGACTATGGCACAAGTGTTTAGAAAAAACACAAAGTTTCTCACCTTTGACCTCTAGTCTAACTTGATTCTCATCTCTCCCTGCAACATTGCTGACTACACACACATAAGTCCCTTGATCCTCTATGTGTGTGCGCCTTATCTCCAAGGTCCCATTGCCATGTGTCTTAAAACGATTTCCTTCAAGATTTCCTTGTCCATATTTGGACCTGTTGAGGCAACCCAAAAAAGTGCAAAACACACGGGCATACAACACAATAACATTTGCTAACTCTTAAAGTGCCAAACGGTAGCTCCTCACCATCGCAGGTCAGGCGTTGGAGAGCCAAAGTAGCGGCAGTCCAAATAGGAATGCATTCCCTCCATCACCTTGATGAGTTCATTCCTTGGCCCAAGAATACGTGGTGTTGCATCTAGTAAACAGCATTCATTTATGTTTTTAATTAATAATCATTCCATTCCATTCCATTTTCCTCCGCTTATCCGGGTCCGGGTCGCGGGGGCAGCAGTTTCAGTAGGGAAGTTGAGACTTCCCGGTCCCCTATGTCTTAGAGTGAGTCCAGCCACCCTACGGAGGAAACTCATTTCCGCCGCTTGTATCCGCAATCTCGTTCTTTCGGTCATGACCCATAACTCATGACCATAGGTGAGGAACGCAGATCGATCAATAAACAGAGCTTTGCCTTCCGGCTCAGCTCTCTCTTCACCACGACGGTCCGGTACAGCGACCGCATTACTGCGGATGCTGCACCGATCCGTCTGTCGATCTCACACTCCAACCTTCCCACACTTGTGAACAAGAACCCGAGATACTTGAACTCCTCCACCTGAGGCCTTAGACCTTAATAATCACTAATCTGTAATACTGTTTAGATGATTAATTGTATTTATGTTATATAAGAACTACTCCATATGTATATTATATCTAGTACAGTGATGAAGTAGTGAGACTGTAAAGAGTTTGACACATCTCAAACAGTTTGTTGTGTTTACTGACATTGAATGGGGTTTTAAAAGGCAGCTGATGTCAATTTGGTTAATTAATGTCATCTGACCTAAGATGCATGGAGTAGCTAAGGTCAGACCGTTGGTTCATGTTCCTTATCAGTGCTCCACTGACGTCTACCAGCTATTATTAGTGCCAGTGAATATTCCCATTTATCCAGGTCATTGTAATCTCAGGGCATTCAGTTAATCACAACTGGACTGTTCAGGTTTTGAAAACGTTTTAAGTCTCATCGGATCAGGCTCAAAAACAAGGTGGGACACATACCAGTCAGATTAGCTCTAGTCAGGACAGCTCTAGTCTGAGAGCAAGATGCAATCTATTTATCCCTTATCTACTGTAACTGTAACTTAATTTATAATGCACTTTAAAAACAACAAGGTTGACCAAAGTGCTACAGGAATAAAACAGGTTAAAAAATAACATTAATCAAATAAAATAAAATATATGACAAAATGTCAACGTCTCAAACTGGGCCAAAAGCTGAAATAAAGAGATGTGTTAGAAAGAAGAGATTTAAAAACTGGAACAGAAGAGGCCTGTCATTCATTCCAAAGCAATGGCAGTTCATTCCAAAGTTTTGGTGCAGCTACTGAAAAAGCCCTGCCCCCTCTGAGCTCACGTTTTGTCTTTGGCATATTCAGAAGGAGCTGGTCTACCGATCTGAGAGACAGCGCAGGATTATTCTTTATCAAGTCTGACTGGTGTGTGTCCCACCTAGTCTTTGAGCATGAGCTGATAAAACCAGTTTGGATGAGAGGCAAAATGGCTTCTAAGACAGTCTAAACAGTCCTGCTACAATCGATTGGTTGCATGAGAACATGTTTTAGTGTATGGTTCAGTGTTTACACAGGAAAGAAGAGGTGGTTAACTCACGCTGCACAATGACAAATGCGTTGGCCAATATGTAGCCATATGGGTTTGAGGCATTGCACTGGTAAACAGCCGTGTTGTCGGCAGTCACGCTGCTGAGGGTCAGTGTATCTCCGGAAACCTGCCTGTTGGGTTGTGGTGTGGCAGCTTGATGAAAAAAAGAAAAAGAATGGCACCAGGTAAGATTATTTTGATTGACTTTAACCCTTGTTGCATGATTCTTACTCTCAATTGGTTCTCCATTGATGAACCAGCTGACTGTGGGACGAGGCACGCCATCAGAGCGACACACCAAGCGTCCACTTTCCTCAGGAGCCAAAACCAAGTCATCAGGTTTTTCTAACCAGAATGGAGCCGCTGTCAAAAATACGCATGTCAGCTGCTGTATCATGAACAACCCACTTCCTAATTGCTGACTTTTCACCTTTTACACTGACGGTTACAATGTGTTGAATGTAGCTGATCTTATTGGTGGCAGTACAGACGTACTCGCCTGCATCCTCAAAAGCTGCCTTTGGGATTTGAATCATCTTGTTGAAATGTTTCATTTTTATGCGTGGGGTCACCACCAAGTCTTCCCCATCCTTTGTCCAGGTAATGCTAGGAGTGGGCCTTGTTGATGATAAACATGTCTTAGTAGTTACACATTAGTCTGAGCTTATTGGGTCTCTTTGTAGATTCAAGTAAATAATTAATTTTAGAGTCATGCCTGTGTCACTCTTACACTCCGGCAGCGACGCACTCTAGCAGTAGTTCCTCTCCCAGAAGGACCAGAACAGAACTAGATGAGCCTGTGGGAGACAACCAGGTGGGGGCAGCCTCCACCACTGCTCGAGCTGCAAAAGGAACAAACTGGATCACACTCACAGAAACCCAGTCTAACTTTATAATCTAACCTAATAGTATGTTCTGTACGCTACAGGGAGTAAAATTATAATCTTGAAAAGTTAGAAAAACAATCCTAAAATTGTCAGGAAGCAGAAGATATGGGGAAAAAGTTAAAGATAAAGTTAAAGATAAAGATAAAGAGAGATGTTGAGTGTCTTGTAACAAGGCAAGTTTATGTTGGAAACAGATACCGTAACATCCATCCATCTGTCCATCCATTTTCTTCCGCTTATTCAAGGTCGGGTCGCGGGGCCAGCAACCTAAGCAGGGAAGCCCAGAGGTCCCTCTCCCCAGCTACTTTGTTTAGCTCTTCCCAGCGGATGCCGAGGCGTTCCCAGGCCAGGTGAGAGACATAGTCTCTCCAACGTGTCCTGGGTCTTCCCTGAGGCCTCTTACCGGTTGGACGTCCCCTGAACACCTCCCCAGGAAGGCGTTCGGGAGGCATCCTAACCAGATGCCCATGCCATCTCATCTGACTCCTCTCAATGGGGAGGAGCAGCGGTTCTACTCTGAGTCTCTCCCAGATGACAATGCTTCTCACCCTATCTCTAAGGGAGAGCCCAGCCACCCTGCGGAGAAAACTCATTTCGGCCGCTTGTACCCGCGATCTTGTCCTTTTGGTCACTACCCAAAGCTCATGACCAAAGGTGAGGGTAGGAACGTAGAGCGACCGGTAAATCAAGAGCTTTGCCTTTTGGCTCAGCTCTCTTTTCACCACGACAGATCGGTGCAGAGTCCACATCATTGCAGACGCCGCACCAATCGGCCTGTCCATCTCGCGTTCCATCCTTCCATCACTCGTGAACAAGACCCCGAGGTAGTTAAACTCCTCCACTGGAGGCAGGACCTCATCCCCGACCCGGAGATGGCACTCCACCCTTTCCAGGGTGAGAACCATGGACTTGGAGGTGCTGATTCTCATTCCAGCCGCTTCACACTCAGCTGCGAACCGATTCAGTGAGAGTTGAAGGTCACTGCTCGATGAAGCCAACAGGACCAAATCATCTGCAAAAAGCAGAGATCGAATCTTGCGGCCACCTCCTGAATCCGAGATTCGACTTCCCGGCGGATCCTCCTCCCCTGAACCCCTGAATATACCTTACCGGGATGGCTGAGGTGTGTGATCCCACGATAGTTAGAACACACCCTCCGGTCCCCCTTCTTGAAAAGCGGGACCACAACCCCAGGGATGGTGGCAAGGGGGTGGCTAGTCCAGGACCCCGACGTCCACGCAATGCTGCAGAGTTGTGTCAACCAAGACACGCCCACAGCATCCAGGGCCTTAAGAAACTCCGGGCGGATGACATCCGCCCCCGGGGCCTTGCCACCAAGGAGCTTTTTGACCACCTCGGTGACCTCAGCCCCAGAGATAGGCGAACCCGACTCAGAGACCCCAGGCACTGCTTCCTTGTTGGAAGGCGTGTCGGTGGGATTGTGGAGGTCTTCAAAGTATTCCCTCCACCGGTCCACAACATCTCGAGTCGAGTTCATCAGCACACCGTTCTCACCATACACGGTGTTGACTGTGCACTGCTTCCCCCGCCGGAGACGGCGGATGGTGGTCCAGAATCTCTTTGAAGCCATCCAGAAGTCGTTTTCCATGGCCTCTCCGAACTCTTTCCATGTCCGGGTGCAGACCGCTTGGCCTTCCGGTACCTGTCAGCTGCCTCCAGAGTCCCATGGGCCAAGACGGCCTGATAGGACTCTTTTTTCAGCTTGACGGCATCCCTCACCACTGCTGTCCACCAACACGTTCTGGGATTACCCCCACGACAGGCACTGACCACCTTATGGCCACAGCTCCGATTGGCCGCATCGACAATGGAGGCACGAAACATAGCCCACTCGGATTCAATGTCCGCTGCCTCCCTCGGAACATGGTCAAAGCTCTCCCGCAGGTGGGAGTTGAAACTCCTTCTGACAGGGGACTCTGCCAGGTGTTCCCAGCAGACCCTCACAATGCGTTTGGGTCTGCCAGGTCTGACCGGCATCCTCCCCCACCATCAGGAACAACTCACCACCAGGTGGTGATCAGTTGACAGCTGCACCCCTCTCCTCACCCGAGTGTCCAAAACATGTGGTCGCAAGTCCGACAACACAACCACAAAGTCAATCATCGAACTGCCGCCCAGGGTGTCCTGGTGCCAAGTGCACATGTGGACACCCTTATGCTTGAACATGGTGTTCGTTATAGACAATCCGTGACGAGCACAGAAGTCCAATAACAAGACACCACTCGGGTTAAGATCAGGGGGGCCGTTCCTCCCAATCACACCTCTCCAGGTCTCACTGTCGTTGCCAACATGAGCTTCGAAGTCACCCAACAGAACAAGGGAATCCCCCGAGGGAGCACTCTCTAGTACTTCCTCTAAGGACTCCAAAAAGGGCGGGTATTCTGAACAGCCGTTTGGCGCATAAGCGGAAACAACAGTCAGGACCCGTCCCCCCACCCGAAGGCGTAGGGAAACTACCCTCTTGTTTACTGGGTTAAACTCTAACGTGCAGGCTTGGAGCCGGCGGGCAACAAGATTTGCCACCCCTGCTCGTCGCCTCTCATAGCTAGCAACACACCACCAGAGTGGAATGAAGTCCAGCCCCTCTCGAGAGGACTGGTTCCAGAGCCCTTGCTGTGCGTTGAGGTGAGTCCGACTATGTCTAGCCGGAATTTCTCCACCTCACGCACCAGCTCAGGCTCCTTCCCTAGCTTCTACTAGCTTCTGTAGCCGAGGATCGGACCGCCAAGGCCTCTGCCTCCGGCCGCCACCCAGCTCTCTTTGCACCCGACCCCACGAGTGGTGAGCTCATGGGAGGGGGGACCCACATTACCTTTTCGGGCTGTGCCCAACCGGGCCCCATGGGTGCAGGCCCGGCCAACAGACGCTCGCCATCGTGCCCCGCCTCCCGGCCTGGCTCCAGAGGGGGGGCCCGGTGACCCGCGCCCGGGCGAGGGACAACGAAGTCCAATTGTATTATTTATCATTAGGGTCTTTTGAGCCACTCTTTGTCTGGTCCCTCCCCTAGGACCTGTTTGTCATGGGTGACCCTACCAGCGGCATGACAGCCCCCAACAACTTAGCTCCGAGGATCATTGGGATACGCAAACTCCTCCACCACGATAAGGTGGTGACTCAGGGAGGAGTAAATAAATTACAAGTACTTAAAAATAGAGTTACTTTTCAATCACCATAGAGGAGGAGAATAAAGACGGTGATGATGACTTTTATGCTAGGCCACAGTTTAATTAGCTATGTTACACGCACTGTTCGGTGCTGTTTGGAAAAAGCGTTTATTTGATTAAAAGTTTTTAAAAAATTATGAATGACATCTTTCTATATACAAAATCCAAACCCTAAACCCTTGTAAATAAGGGAATAAATGATCATAGTAAAGAAATGTAAATACAACAATCAACATCAAATTGAAATAACCACACAGTTTGCACACAAAACGTCTGTACATAAGATACACTTACAAAATAGAATAACTATACAAAAGCTATGTAGAGTACATTAATGGTTAGATTTATTTTTTATAATCTGTAGTAATATAGTTTATCAGGGCCGCATGGTGGATGAATGGGTAGCATGTTGGCCTCACAGTCAGGAGGTTCTGGGTTTGAATCTCGGTTGTGCATCTCTGTGTTGAGTTTGCATGTTCTCCCCGTGCGTGCTTGGGTTTTCTCCGGGTACTCCGGTTTCCTCCCACATTCCAAAAACATGCATGTTAGGTTAATTGGCGACTCTAAATTGTCCATAGGTATGAATGTGAGTGTTGGATGTCTTTGTTTGTCTATATGTGCCCTGCGATTGACTGGCGACCAGTCCAGGATGTATCCCGCCTTTTGGCCAAAGTCAGCTGGGATAGGCTCCAGCAAATAGAAAATGAATGCATGAATAAATCAATGTGAGCTTTTTAATTTTAAGAGTTAATAGTGATTACTAGTTTGAATATAATCATATTGAAGGCAAAATATTAATTTCACCCCATATTTTGCCACCTCCTGGAGCACACTTTGAGTTTGCCTATATTACCTAATGGGCTAGCCGGCTGTAGTTAGAAACAATTGACACCTTGTGGTTTTATGTATTTCTGAGAAGTTATCTGAGTTCAAGCTGCAATATTTTGTCAATTTATCAATGATAAATCGATAATTATTTTGGCATTTCATTAATCTTTTATTATTTAAAAATGGAAATATCCTCTGATTTCAGACTGTAATATATTTCTTTAGCCATCCACGAAATTCGTTACATGATATTCACGCATTTATCAGCTTTGACTTTAGAATACAATGATCGACACCAAACCATTAACTGTTTGTGTTTGGTTCATATTGATGTTCGTTTAGTTCCGAACCAGTTACTCAATCAATTAAAAACAACAAGTTTCGGATTAATTGACTGAGAAAATAATCATTAGTTGCAGCCCCAATCCTTTAATGCATCCATACAACATGTAGAAAATGTACCCTTCATTCTATTGTTGTATTTACATTTCTTTACAATGATAATTTATTCCCTTATTAGAAAGGGGAATGCAGTGTATTTTACACTGTCATGACTGTCATGGAACATGAATATTAGTGGTCTACAATGTTGCTGGACCAGCCAGTGTACCCCTCATGTTATAATGCAAATGTAGTAAGGTAGATGTTCCTATACTCACTTGTGAGCACCTTGACAACCACTGGCATCTTTTGCTGGATGGCATTCTTGTAGGGGAAGCGGGCGCTACAGCAGTAATCAGAGGCAGAGTCGTTGAATAGGACATTGGAAAAATACAGGTCTCCGTTGACCCCCATTGATACCCGACGGTCCTGCCGCACAGGATGCATGGTGGGGAAGGCTGTCTGAATTGGCCAGTTAAAGGGTCGGGCATATGAGCCTAAAACAAAATATGATCATAATGTGACACTAGTAGGAATCATATTAGGGATCAGACATGACACTGCGACTGGTAGACCACACACAATTACCCAAATCAATTTGGAGTTTCAACTCCCATAACTTTAAGAAATAGCTTTAGGACACTCACAGCTGGACATCCAGTAGGTTTCAGGTTTTGGTGGACCAGCTGGAGGGTCACAGGACAGGACCAAAGGCGCACCAGCGCTAATCACCACAGGCTCCACAATCTCTCTTGGCCACACAGGAGCTCCTGCAGAAAACCAAATTGTGTAACCTTGAATTACGGTGCAAAGTCAAGTTTTATTTTAACATGTTACTAAATATACATTGTGCATAATGCTAAGTATTGTACGTTTTGTACTGTATATAAACTATGCAAGCTAATTAAAGTCAGTAACTAGATTGATCTAAAGAAAGACACAACCACTATCATACATGCTTTTGTACTGTAGGAGGAAGCTAGGGTACCCAGAGACAAACAGACAACAACCTACTGTACAAATGCAGTCTGATTTTGTTGGAGTATGCAGAGCCATACTCATTGGAGGCAATGCACTGATACTCTGCCTCATACTGCTCTGGATTGTTTCGGGCATAGATGTCCAGCGTCCCTGAGCGCCTGCGCATTGATGCCTGTGGATCACGTGCCATGTTGAAATACTTCCCGTTGCGCCTCCATGAAAAACTTATGTGAAACAAGAAAAAATGCTTTGTTGCAAAAATTTGAATCCTTATTTCTGCATCATCTGCTGCTTACATAGGATGAGGGTTTCCCTTGGCCTCACACTCAATGACCATGGTGTCTTTGGGGTCAACAATATGCTCCTTCATTGACTGCTTTGTGATAGTTGGGGGTTGGCGGACTGTAGGCAGGGGATAAATGAGTGCAGCCATTAAAGCAAAAGATAATACACATCACAAAGTCCAACCAGAAAATTAGGTTGTATTAACTCACTTTCTAGAGGGATGTCCAGAGGCCAAACACTTTGCCATAAAAGCATCAACAGCACTGGTTTGACTGGTGTGCCCATCTTCACTGGGCATCGGCTCCACCTCTTGTGCTGGTCATAAACTATTCATTGACACAAATAAGGGTCATCAACAATACAGGACTAATCTTCTTAACTGTACAACAGTAGGTTACACTAATGTTGGTAGCAGGCGGCTAGTTACTGGAAGATATTGAAAGCCACACGTGTCTTTACTTTATTTTGGGGATTAAACAGGATCCTTATTTGATTTAACTGTGTTATGTTTGTATTGTATTAGTACTGTAGGTAAATTAAACCAAATTTGTTTTAAAACAGTTTATAAGTTGATGAGTGACAACATAAAATGTTCACAAGGTGCTAATGAGTCTATGAATCCATGTCTGTGACCATAAGAGTGTAAGATAGTTGTAAGTTGCAAAAATAAAATGCATATATACTAGTATATCTTTGAAAGAGACTTATCATTGGAATTTATCATGCGACAATAACAGTACACGTATTGTAATCAATAATATTATATTGTGCAAAAAATGGACGTCAGTCAAGCACTTGTTAATACAGTAAGTTAATAAGACAATTCAGCAAAGATAAGCCACAACTCTCATGTCATAATTTCAAGTAGATTTGAATATGTTTTAAGGAAATTATTTTAGACATATACTGTACTGTATACTACAAGCCATGAGTATTTGTACCTACCTTTCTTATGTTGCGTCACTTCTGGACTGTCCCTTCTATCCTACCCATCCTTATTAAAGTTTCTAACTTTTTTTGTCTCAAATATACCTCTTATTTGTGCCGTGTAATGTATAAATCCACACAATATCTAGAAGCCTGGAGATGTCACACCTCAGTATTTCAGTTTGTGTCCGTCACTGCCACTTACACTCTGCCTACCCAGTTGATGAATAATGAATGAGTGCCATACAACCACCTACACGCTGTACACTTCACTACTCTACCACAGGCACTCACAGTTACAATAACAACTTATTTCCTTCTAATACAGTTGTTAAACTGTTATAAACTGAAATTCCACATTTAATCTACTTGGCCATGAGGTGTTTTCCATTGGTTGAGGTGAAGACTTGGCCTTTTCTTTATTAAGAAGATTAGCTTTAAACTGATACTTTACTCATGGTGAGTCTTAGAAATAGAAAAGACCACGAGAAAGAATAAAATAATCCCTACTAGGAGGAAAATGCGTTCCTAATGCTTTTGATGACATCTAAATGTGGGCTTTATTGTTCCTTGAATAACTGCAGAACAGAGTATGAAAGCATTGTTTGTTTCTCACACATACAATTTGCATGTCCTCAAGTCCCATGACTCAATGGCAACACGCCCATTATTTGAAAATACTGTACATTGACTGTGATTTTCCTTTTTATATTTGTTAGATCTATAAAACTGCATTGTTCGACTGGAAAAAAGACTATAAACAGATTTGTGTTTTTATACATTTACACACATAGCTTTGCTATATGGGAATGGTCATACTGACGAATTATGGGGCTGCATTAATGTGTAGGCTGTCAACAGTGGGCTGACCTGCGGAGGCTTTCAGGCATCCAAACATGCGCAAAACACGCTGACAAAAACCTGAGCTGGTATCAGAGCTTTAGATTCATAATATTGAGGAGGATGTGAACAGCTACTCTTGTGCCTCATGCCAAGCAAATGAGTGGAGGCATACTTTAGAATGGTGAGCAGGGATCAGTGCCATGCACCACACTGCACAATGAAGAGGTCATCTCAGTGATGACAAGATTGTCTCCTTGATCGCGGGTCTCCGTTGGCACGTGGGACCCAGAGCTTGAATAGAAGCAAATTGTAATTACGGGGGATGAGGGTGGGGTCAGCTGCACAAACTACCCATATCAGTTGCACATTGTATCACTGTGTTTAGGAGGGAGGATTGGACTCTACTGTACTCTACAGTTGTGTAGAACACTGTACAGTATATTAAGTCACCACGTCCAATGATGCTTTCCAAGTGGAGCAATGGTCCACAAGATCTAGTTAGTAGAAAGCAAACTTTTCAAGTGAAAAAAGTTTGCGAACTTTTTCGTTACATTTACTTTTTACATTATCCGTTTGATTGTGTTCCTGCCATCGCTCCCTTTTTTCTGTTGTGTGGGGGGCAGTGAAGCTCTGTGGCCCAAGTTGCCAAGAAAACAGGATAGTGAGTATGACCAGCATGTGCCATGCACAGATTATTCTGACTTCTGCCTTGCAAAAAAGTGGCTGTGCAAAAATGAAATGTTATTTCACTGTCATCTGTTAATTTAATTTCACATGTCTCTGTTTACCTGCGACCCTAATGAGGATAAGCGGTATAGAAAATGAATGAATGAATGTCTGTTTAATTATGATGATGGTTGTGTTCTAACTATCGTGGGATCACACTCCTCAGCCTTCCCGGTAAGGTCTATTCAGGGGTTCTGGAGAGGGGAATCCGCCGGATAGTCGAATCTCGGATTCAGGAGGAGCAGTGTGGTTTTCGTCCTGGTCATGGAACTGTGGACCAACTCTATATTCTCGGCAGGGTCCTTGAGGGTGCATGGGAGTTTGTCCAACCTGTCTACATGTGTTTTGTGGACTTGGAGAAGGCATTCGACCGTGTTCCTCGGGGAATACTGTGGGGAGTGCTCCGGGAATATGGGGTATTTGACTACCAAATCCAGGCAGTTCATTCCCTGTATGACCGGTGTCAGAGTTTGGTTCGCATTGCCGGCAATAAGTCGGACGCGTTTCCAGTGAGAATCGGATTTTGCCAGGGCTGCCCTTTTTCACCGATTCTGTTTTACTTTCATGGACATAATTTCAGGGCATTGAGGGCTTTCAGTTTGGTGGCCGCAGGATTCGATCTCTGCTTTTTGCTGATGATGTGGTCCTGTTGGCTTTATCGAGCAGTGACATTCAACTCTCACTGGACCGGTTCGCAGCTGAGTGTGAAGCGGCTGGGTTGTGAATCAGCACCTCCAAGTCCGAGTCCATGGTTCGCACCCGGGAAAGGGTGGAGTGCCATCTCCGGGTCGGGGATGAGGTCCTGCCTCAAGTGGAAGAGTTGAAGTACCTGGGGGTCTTGTTCACGAGTGATGGAAGGATGGAACGCGAGATGGACAGGCGGATTTGGGCAGCGTCTGCAGTGATCCGGACTCTGCACCGATCTGTCGTGGTGAAAAGAGAGCTGAGCCAAAAGCCAAAGCTCTCGATTTACCGGTCGATCTACGTTCCTACCCTCACCTATGGTCATGAGCTTTTGGTAGTGACCAAAAGGACAAGATCGCGGTTACAAGCGGCCAAAATGAGTTTTTTCCGCAGGGTGGCTGGGCTCTCCCTTAGAGATAGGGTGAGAAGCACTGTCATCCGGTAGAGACTCGGAGTAGAACCTCTCCTCCTCCGCATTGAGAGAAGTCAGATGAGGTGGCTCGGGCATCTGGCTAGGATGCCTCCCGAACGCCTTCCTGGGGAGGTGTTCAGGGCACGTCCAACCGGTAAGAGGCCTCGGGGAAGACCCAGGACACGTTGGAGAGACTATGTCTCTCAGCTGGCCTGGGAACGCCTCGGCATCCGCTGGGAAGAGCTGGAAGAAGTGGCCGGGGAGAGGGACCTCTGGGCTTCCCTGCTTAGGTTGCTGCCCCCGCGACTCTACCTCGGATAAGCGGAAGAAAATGGATGGATGGATGGAAAGAGATTTTAGATAGATGGACATATTGGATTTTATTTTTCTCAGTAGTTACTAGATTTGACCAGATAGTAGCATACAGAGGATAAAAGGAAAACTGCCCTCATTTTTTTTATTTTGCCCATCATCCACAATCCATATGTGAGACATAAACACACGTTTGTCTTTTCTGTACATTCAAAAGCTTTAAAATTGTGGACGCAACTATTCCGCCTATAAAGCATTCTGAAAAAAAACTTTTAAAAATTCTTTCGGTTAAATAATGTGACCTGCATACTAACCAACCTGCAGCTACATTATTATTGTTATTAACATTGTTACACCAAAGAACTACCCTTTTTTTGTAGTGACAACTCACCACACCGTACTGGCTAGCTACTAGCCAGCAAGTAGCTAGTCAGCAGCTTCACCATACACTGGCTCACAACACCTCAGGCCACTACCAAAAAAATATAATACTACATAATAGCGCTGCCGCCACAGCTGCTGTGTTTTAGTTTTTGAGTTGTGAAAATTCTATATTGCATTTCTATATTGCTTTGTAAAATCAATGCACCCAGGAAGGAAGTTTCAGTAAGTACAGCAAGTAGTAAGTACAGCAAAATACTGTAGGTATAAATGTGCCTGTTACTGTGATGGTCACGGCATGGATATAGAACAATAAAACATTGTACGAAGTTTTTAAAGGTGTTTTAATGATGGGCTTTGTAGGCAGAATAGGTGTGCATCCGAACTTGATTTAAAAAATAGATGCCTCTTTTTAGCAAACAAGAAAGACATGTGTGTTTATGTCTCACATAAGGATTGTGAATGAATGGCAAAATTCCTATAAATGTGCTGGCATCATACTTTTTGGTTCCCCTATCCACTGTTTACGGACAGACTTTATACAATACATAAATGAATGCAAATAGGTTGTCTTCATCAACCATTGTAATTGACTATTTGACGATTCGAGTCTGATTTGAGATCAACCTCGACGGTTGGATCATATAAAAATGCCATGTGATTAAATCTGTAACATTCTGACTACCCACGACATTAATGAGCATCAATTTTTTTTACAGCATGTCTTGGTTTTTGTTATACATAGCCTAAATTGATAAATAATCAGCCTAACTTGTGTTAAGATTTGAAAATGACATGTGTGTTTAACTTTAAACAAAAGACCTATACTTTCTACACATTAATAAAACCACCCGCCGTCGTTGCACATTTCAAAGGAGCTATTGGCTCTTAACGGCTACTAAAAAAATCATCCAAAGTGTGGAAGTATTTTGAAAAGGTTAAAGATGACCTGCTTGTGTAAGCAGCTTCTTAAATATCACACGAAAACAACCTACACAGTGTATTATTCAAAATCAGTAAGCCAGTTACGCCAACTTAATGTTCTATCCCAACAGTGAATTTTAATCAATAAATTAGGGTGATAACTGAGAGTTTTGGCAAGTTTTTATGTGCACTTTGCTGATGTGTGATATACCCACATGTTTCACACTGTTTCGATTTGTTCATGTTGCTTTCTGTGTCACTAATTAAATAAATGTACTGTTGTTCCACACCTTCCATGTTTATTTGTTTATCTCCATTAACTGTGGTCTAAAAAACAACATCAAAATCATAGACATCTAAGAATCTAGAAATCTAAGACAACAGATTCCACTATGAAATTCCTTAGTCGAAGACAGTCCTATAATACAATGAAATAGAGTCATAGATCATTTTACTGAAACAATCTCTAATCTCATGTTAATCCATCATCTTTGAGCAGTGAAGATGAAAAGGCCCATGTGCAAATACTGATAAATACTAGTTCGTTTCAGACAACAAATTACTTTTGCCATATTTTTGTCACTAACATAAAACAAATCTTGGAGAAAAAAGATAAATATCAGCTATCACTATTTAAGGGAATTCTTATGACAGTTACAGCAATATTTAAATTCACTGTATGAGACAGAAACAGTTGGTAAAGCTGAAAAGCAAGCTGTTGTACTTATAGAAACACAAAAACAAATGCCACAATTTTGTGAACAAGTGTGAACAAATTTGTCTGTAAAATTGGTCAGTGAGAGATTATTTTCCACTTCCACACATCCTGTTGATGCACTTCCAGATAGCGCCCACTTCTCAAGTCAGACTGTGACTTCATTAAAACCTTGACCTCCATTGATGTTTGTCTTGGAAACCATCACAAGGACACAAAGGCTTTTTGGCATGGCAGCACTAACACTACTTCAGATACATTTTAATGGAAGAAAATAATGGTCCTACCTTAGTACCCGAGTAGCTTTTTGGTCCCTTTTTTATTTGTTGCTGTGGAAACCAGACTTCTATTTTCTTCTCATTTTCAGTCTCACTAGCATCTTCCCCAGGTAAGTGAGCCTAACAGATGATACATCAGAAGCGCTCCAGGATAGCTGCCCAGAACCCGGTCACACGACTGGCACACCAGGCCTGGGATAATAAATGCATTGTGAAATCCAAACAAATATAACGTCATCTCCAGTGCGAGGGAAGAAATGAAAATAAACACAGCTGCGATATCTACAGGAGTAGGACTAGCGTGTCATTCTAGAAAAACAGCTCATAAGAAAAATGACATTACTTTGCCTTTTCTGATAACGTGAGGTGGATATCAGCGGAGCAACTTCTAAATAGCGTGTGCATTTCTCAACTGACCTTCTATCTTAACTCTGACTGGCACTGGCGCATTTACACAATAGACCATTGTTTTGAATGAAGCGGGCCTATTGTGGGAGACTCAGCTCTAATCTCGATATATGGGTAGGATTGCTCAACTGAATAGTTTGGGTTGATGTCAAGGTGCAGTAGTTGTGAGAAAATAAACATGAAATACAACATCCATCCATCCATTTTTGATGCCGCTGGTCCTCACTAGGGTGCTAGAGGCTATCCCAACTCTCTTCGGGCGGGTACACTCTGGTGTCAGCCAAACGCAGAGCACATGAAACGGAACATACTTTCAAATAAATACGGATTTATTTTTTTAAATAAATAGAACATAATACAATATAATAATTTCATAGTGTTGAGTTCAATCACACAATGGTGCTCGATCAGGCTAAAGCTAAATGCTAACAACAGCAAGCTAACAGAGACTATGCTAACATAGCAGATAGAGCATGTACAAAAAAGCCAAAAGAGATGTTAATTTTGTAGGAAATGATCTCGGAGTCTAGTTGTATTGGTGGCTTGATGCTGTGAAAAATGAAAAATACGTGGGAAATACAAAATAAAAAGAGTGGCCCTTAAAACAAAATGGAGGACACAGAGTTGCCGAGTGCTCTCTCACGTACCTGGAAGTTCCACTAATGTACTCTCACATCCAAAGTGTTAGTTAGCATCTAGAAGTTTCACCATGCAGTGATAGATGTTCGCTTCAAAAAGTAAGTCAAATATGTTTTTTGTCTAAATTAGGGTGATTTTATGGTCCCTTTTTTACAAATAATTCAGCCAGTTGCAAAGTTGCAGCCAGGAATTCTGTGTCTCGTTTAAAAAATCACATGGCCCCCCCCCCTTATTATTTAATTACTAATCTTATTAGTAATTATGTATTTTTTGGGTCCCTGGTAGTCAAGGGACTTTGGAATTGTCTGTCAAATACGCCACACCTGGCCAATGGCGCTCATTATAAATACATTGAAAAATGTAAAATTAATTAATGTGATCAGCATTGGCCCATTTGAGTCCCGGATGATTTGTATCGGAATTGTCAGCATAAAACCCTGTTCGGAGCGTCTCTACTGATTACTTGAGCTATTTAATATATTGAGTTATATTTACCAGCATAGATTTCACAAAAAGCTTCTAAAATATAATTTTAAAGAGCGTCTTTGTCTCACATATACACACACACAGCGAAAAGAGAGCAGAGCAAAGAAAGCACTTCCAATGCACGAGTTCACTTGCATATCTTCACACTTGATTTGTACTAGCAGACAAGTATGGACACACCCCTAAGCCCATTTCTGCTTCATCTCCCAGGCCCTCTCACTGAACCAGTCCATGGTTCTGCTAACAGCAGATCGCTCGGCCCCCAGCACCAAACACAGCCGAGCCAGTTTGAGCCGGTTTCTTTCCAGGTAGACCTGTGTGTCTCTCTCCAGCTGGTCCAGGGCCCCCGGCCGGCTCTCGTCTAGGGAAACCTCAGCACTCAGCATGGGGTTGAAGCGGAAATAGACATCACCGGGGAGCAAGTCATCTAAAAGTGTATGGACCCCTTCAGTGTCAGTTGCACTGCTAATCAGGTTACTGATTTTGGCCCTCAAACTGGTGGAGGTTGCAGGGCCTCTCTTAGGGTTGTCATAGCGACCGGTGCCAAGGGACAGCACGCACTGGAATGGATGGCTGGGCCACAACTGTCTGCTCTCGTGTACCGCCAAGGCACAGGGATTGTTCATGATAATGCCTCCATCCTACAGTGAGAATAAAAAAGTATTGCCCAGAGTAAGTAGATTTTAAAGTACTTTCTGTAGTTTTTTCCCTAAAAAATAGGAAATCACATTATTATTTTTTGATTAAGATGTCATAAATCACTTATTTACTTATCAATACTCATGAACATAAAATTTGCCAAAGAAAGCCATACAAAATATTATTTTATGCTTTTTATGTGTTTGTTATTTGCAAAATCAGTAATGACACTTTTTACAGGTTTTTGAAATCTTTCTGAAACATTTACATTTCTTGTTTATAAGGTATGAGAGGTGGTCCAAATACATTTGTTAAGCGTTAAAATAAAGTGGCATTTCCTTCTTAATAACATTTTGACTACTGATTGGAGAGACGCATGCTGATAATCTACATGAAGGACTATGTAAACAGATTTTTTTACCTGGTGGATGTCACTATGTAAGGGGAATTCCTGGAAGTATCCTGGAGCAGCGGATGATGCTCGCACGGCCTGCCACATGGGGTAGCTGGAGCCTCCTGCGTAGCGGCTCAGAGAGCCTGGTTTGTGGTTGTAATTGCAAAAGATGAATGCCTTTGGACTGTTGCCCCAGTTGACCACTGCACTGACTGCTGAAACCTGAGAGAATAGCAACAAAACAGCCGTCTTTGCTTAACATTGTACAAAGTGAAAAGAACCTTTGTCCTTACCTTGGGACTCAACTCATCACTGGCTGTTTTGATGAGGACTTTATCACCGAGCTTCTCTCTGATTATAGTAAAAACACATAAATACTGTACACCTGTGCCACATCTACATGCCATTTTGTGTGTGCATACTTTAGTATGGTCTCCCATGTCTCCGTATTATAGTAAGAGTGATTCCAGCCCATCTTCACTGTGCCAACCAAGCGGTTTTGTCGGAACACTTCAGAACCAAAACGGCGATACATGTCTGCGCACTCCTCTAGCGAAAAATGAGCCAGGCCAAGCATGAAGGCTAACACAGCACCTATTGTGTAAAAAACACTTAGGATTTGACTTTTATTTTCACAAACTCTTACTTTCATCACTTGGTTACCTGTGCTGACTCCACAAATGTAGTCAAACAGCTGATGAATCTTCTTGCCCGTCTCTGCTTCCAGTAGTTTTAACACCTGGAGAGGCACCACACCTCTGGACAGAAAACTGTTCACTTACTCATCGACACTTAAAGGGATAGTTTGATTTTTTTTACATGAAGTTGTATGACATCCACATCAAGAGTGACTTACTCCCCAATTTGTACAATGAGGCCTGTTCTGGTTGTATTTTGATTATGAAGAACATGGATCTGATTAGTTGCTGAAATCACATAACTAAAGCATTCTGTTTCTCAAATCAATTTGCGTTTAAAAGAGTAATACAATTGCATGACAAACATGCCTCTCCCAAAAAATCTGACCTCACAAATCTTTCGGCTTTACAGTTCCATCTTGTTAATGGCTGTCCATTGTTATGTATGTGACTGCTGACGGCTACGATCTGCATATCTTCATCCGCTGTGGCAGCGACGGTTCGCCCCACATCCACGTCACAGCTATTTCCATCATATATACAACAATAGATAGTCGTTAGTCAGCATTAATACCACGGAAGAGAAAAGTAATGCCGAGTGATTTATGAGGTTTGATTTTTTGGGGGGAGGCGTGTTTGCCATGCAAATATATTACTCTTTTGAATGCATATTGTTTTGCGAAGCAGAATGTTTACTTATGTGATCTCAGCAACTAATGGATCTACGTTCTTTGTTCTTCTCCTGAAGGGGCGGGGAGTAAATCACTGTTGATGTACAACACTAATGATGGGGATGTCATATAACTTCACGTCAATTATAGTCCTGTGTGAAAAGCACGTCCAAGGTCTTTTGCTGCTTGCAGCTGTGTTTTTATTGGCCCATGACACATATATTATATTATATTATATAGTAGATGATATTGTTAAATATACAATTTAACAAAAAACTTCAAAAAACAACAAAAGCAAAAATGGAAAACTCAACTTGTAATTTTACAATAATAAAGTCCAAATATTAAGAGAAAAATTTGTACACAAAGGAAATGTTTGTATACTCTCAGAATATTAAGACAAAAACATCATTTTATTCATTATAAATACCAAACAAAAATGCATTGTTTTTTAAAGTCTTATGAGAAACAAACAAAATAAAGTTGTCGTTTTTAGAAAATTTGGTTTGGGAAAAAGCCATACTATTATGAGAATAAAGTATATTAAAAGAAGACAATATACAAGGGCAAGGACTCTCTTACCTTGTACCGCCACCATCAATAGAGAGCACTCTGATGCCACGCCCTTTGATCGGGTCAACATGACCAATAAGAGCCAAGGCTTCTCTTATGGCACCCTGAAGAGCCTGATTGCTTCTATAGACCCGCCGCTGTCTCAGTAATGTAACAGCTGTTTTTTCCTGGGAGAATTTAGTCGATTAAAAGAAGTTTATGCTCAAAGATAATCGTTTTGCTTCCTGCAGACCTGCCACATCAAAGCTTTGTGTGATGGGTGATTGATCAGGCATTCATTCAGCGCCTCCACACAGATCATCAGAGTCTTTGCAGAAGAAGCCTGCCTCAGATCTTGAATCAACCCATGTAACAGTTTGTCTACCTGCTTCTGGCTCAAAAGAAGCAATGCAGAATGTTATTAACATGTGCAAAGTGAAGGCTTTCACATTCCTCATCAGAATCTCTCAAAAAGTGCCATCACCTCACCTTTTTATTAATCCCTGCTTCTGGTGAATTAATGTCAGGTTTTCGCTCTCTGGTCTGGGACAAAGCCACCTCGTTCAGATATGCCCCCAGCAGGTCAGGGATGGCTCTTGTGGGGTAACGAAAACAGTCCATGAAGGAGACAGCCTCCTTTCTGTCTGTGAGTGAGGTCATCTCTTTTTGGAGATTTGTGCTTGTCTCCTCCAACCTGCAGTCCCCTTTGAAATACTGATTAATATGACTTGACATCTGGAAATGATTCTCCCCATAGTTGGTTGAATTGTGGCTTCTGTGGAAAAGGCCAGTTTCAGGGGAGATGATGGGTTCTTTACTGTATTTCTGTGCTCTAGATTGTGTAGTTGATTCTGTGATGCTTGATTCAGCAACCTTGGCACCAAAGTACGTATTGATGTGTCTTGCAAAATGATGATAGCTGTCCTCCCAGCTGTTGCTGTGGTTAGGTTCCACTGTTGCCTGGTCAAAACTTGATTTTAATTGAGATGTTTCTCTTTCTGTGGAATTTATGATGCAATTATGATTTATATTTCTTCTTTTCTGTCTCGTTTTGGGCCCACTGGTGGAAGACGTTATTTCTTTCTTCTCTGGAACTTGCATTTTAACAAAACCCTGAGAGAAGACTGAGTTAATGTGAGCTGCGACGTAATTGTAGCTTTCGCCAAATCTTGTCGCCAAAGAACTAATGTGAAATAGTTGGACTGCAAGTCCCAAGTCACCCTGCTTGTCTTTTGAAGGGATAGTTGCATCTTTGCTTTCTGACATTGTTGTCTTTCCGGATGCCTGTTGACTTTGCCGCTGTGTCCTGCCAATATTAGTTGATGTGACAACACTGTCATTTTCAGCTACAGGCACAGTGTCCTTTTTCTTGAAATAAATGTTAATATGTCTGGAGAGTCGATTGAATGATTGACCCAGGCGTCCTCCAAGAGAAGTTAACTCACAACTGTTCTGCGCCGCCTCAATGATCCCAATCGGGGCTTCTGCTTTGATAGCATCCCTGTTGGAGGACGAATAGCATCTTGCAATCTGGAAAGTCTTTACTTTTTTGGAAAAATCCCAAAAGAAAATGTCATTACACAGATTAAAATGTGTAAAAATATCTTGACGTGCAAATCTGGAGCTACGAGGCGATGACAGTGACGAATATCTACGAAGGTGAAGTGGTTCACAGCTTGAATGGGGGGACCTTCCGAAGAGGACAACCAAGTATCTCATTTTACAGTATGAATTCCTGTCCGCAGACCTTAAATTGATGCTGATGTAACGACCCATTGTTGACTTCATGCAATCAGCTTCAACTCTTCAATGTCCAGACAACAGATGATATTAATTAACGTTCTGAAATAGATCACATATAAATTGATTTTTAACAACAGAAACTGTAAATATAGAACCTTTCAATACATTTCGTGAAGCAACAACGTACATCTTGTGATGTTAAAATTGTGTATAGTTGCTGTCCATAGGTATGAATGTGAGTGTGAATGTTTGTTTGTCTATAGGTGCCCTGTGATTGACTGGCGACCAGTCCAGGGTGTACCTCTCACACAAAGCCAGCTGGGGTAGGCTCCAGCATACCCGTGACCCTAATGAGGATAAGCGGCATAGAAAATGAATGACTGAATGAATGCTGTCTCTGGTGGTGAAATTGGTATACTACATTTTGTGATTTGTCAAAAGAGGAAAGATACGTCTTTTACCATGTTATTCTCATGCTGCCCTGAATAATAGCCATCAAGAAAAATTCAACGAATGACTTCAACAATAGCTTTGTGCTGAAAACATCTTCACTATCACACGTGACACGTGACAGGTGAGTGATCATGTTGTGTACTAACACTGTGTACTTCCTATTCACTGACACAGGAGTAAGGCAACATGAAACCTTTGAGTAATTTTGTCAACACAAAAACATCCTCTTGTTTCTTTGCACATACGCAGTAGATATACATTTCTATTCCCAAACATTATATTTAATTCGGACGAGAGCAGAATTCAACATTGTTCACTGAAAAAGGCTACAGCAAACGTTTACAACAACCATAAGTTGTTCTTTCAGTAGAACAGGGCAAGGTCAATACACCACGTAAATGAAGCTGCCTTAACTTTAAAAGGCATCTACTGAACATTTACCTGGAACATCTAAGCTTCTTCTCACCTTATGTCTCCACTTCAGCCATTGTTATTATTATTTTTTAATCCACTTGTAAAGCTGCCTGGAACACCATTCCTCTTGTGTTGTGATACTTAACTCCTTGTTTTCTGTCCAAGCCTGAGCCTTATTGGATGAGCAGGGGATGGGTGGGGGCTCAGGGGCTGGTCCTGGCCAATCAATCAAAGCAAACAGCCTTAAGGTCATGTAGTGCTGTGACACTGTTGAGCACTGGCGACACATGGTAGGCTAATATTAGCTGCATCTTACGTCAAAACGCACCTCACACATGCACACACTCAATACAGAACAAACACAGTGAGTGCCCTAAGTAAACAACTTTCTTTGTACCGACTTGCAGAGATTTTTACGTAGCTATTTGTCAATCTAACAGCCACTCTCTAATGCTGAAATTTCAATTGCACTATATGCAGTAGTAAGAACTTATGTTGCTGAATAAGTAAAGAACTAAAACAATGCTCTGTAATTTCAAGAAGCATTACAAGAAACAGTTGATGTTTGCAAAATACAAGGAAGAAGATTCCTGAACTATTGAACTACATCCAATGCTATGTCTACTCACTACTACGCCTAATAACTCTTCATTCCTTGGAGAGTAAATGGTCTGTCTGTTTGACTGTCTATCACCTTATCACTAACTTTTCATTCCTAGTGAGCACATTGTCTGTATTGTTCTATTTGTTTACATTCTACTCATTATTAATATTATTTATTATGATTGTCATTTGTTAGGACTGCTATATAATTTATTTACCATGATAAGGATATTGACTTCTGTTTAACACACTGTCACATGACTTTACTCATGCATTTTAAACTTAGTAACCGCAGGAAGTCCACAAATGTTTTGAAATAGGGGGAAACCTACGATTAAATACGCTTTGCTTCTTCCTACTCGTTTTTACATGTGTAACTGTCAATTGTATAAAGTGATGTATTCCAATGTCATTTCTAAGCATGTTGAAATAGAATTAAACCATTACCATGTTGCTCATGCTCTACGCTGTAAGATGTAGCGCCATCCAGTGGATACTTTCTGACCTGCTACTGATAGCTCATGCTTAGCGTTTTTGTCTTACTAAACAATGACCCAATTCCTTTGAATAATTACTTTATAAGTATTGTTCTATATGTTTTTCTATTAAACTGCCATGTTATTTTATTATAAAAACTGAAAGAGGCAGGCTCACATCTTACATGAAATACAGTTGATGGTTACAAATTCATTATGATCGGCTGGTCATATAACACTTGAACGTAAGCAGTGATGCCCTTTTGGAACTTAAACATTGTAAAAGGACTATTATTTGCCTTCCTTCTTCTTTCATCTTTGTCAGCCTACTGTGGTGTGAAAATGTGTACACCCTTCCTGAGTTGTTATTGTTTGGATGTTTGTCACACTTAAATGTTTCAAGTGATCAAAGACATTTAAATATTAGTCCACGACGGCACAATTCAACACAAAATGCATTTTTAAATTAAACTTTTTATTATTAAGGGAGGGAAAAAAAATCCAAACTTACATGGCCCTGTGTGAAAAAGCCACTTCCCTGTTAAAACATAACTGGTTTATCACACAAGATTAATTTCACTAGCCCCCCTCAGGCCTGATTATTGCCACGCCACATCAAGAAATCAATTAAATAAGACCTGCCTGACAAAGTGAAGTACACCAAAAGATCCTCAAAAGCTAGACATCGTGATCTAAAGAAATTCAGGAATAAATGAGAAAGAAAGTAACTGTCTTTTTTGTTCAACACATGATGCTGTGGCTTAGTGGTTATTAAAATACTCCTTAGAAGATCCACTGGGTACATGATAAGCCTAAACCATAACCTGTGGCCTTTATCAAGTCCATATTTTATCTCTTCACTGAAGGTCAGGGCATTTTCTTTTCACATCGTCCTGTGGTGCACTCCTCCCCTCTTCCCGTCCACTTTAAGCGATTCTTGGCAAACACAGCATAGGACTTGTCCATAAATGGTCTCACAGGTGGCCACATCATAAAGTGGCCCAACAAATCCAGGCCCACTGCGCCGTACATGATAGCGAATGCCGGGACACCCCGGTGAACCTGACCATGAAAGACCATGGTTGGGAAAACACACATATTAGATTTAGACAAGTATTCTAAATGTAAAAACATGCAACAATTTCATAAATATTCCTAATAACTACATCATTGTATAACTTGTAAGGTCAACTGACCTCATTGTTCTCATCAATCACATGCATTTCCTCCATGGCCGCCTCATAGCTGACTCCCTTGTATTTGGCTCCATCATAGCCTGCCTGTGAGATATCAACAAAGTCCACCTTGCTGAGCTTGTTCCTCTGCAGAAACTGGAGGAACCGAATTTCTGTCACACATATGGGACAAAGTCCGTCATACAGCACCTTAAGAAGAACAGAAATGATTGGTCATTTACATCATTAGCACCATCATTTACAATAATGCACCATATTTCTAATGAAGCTGATACCAAACTTTCTGCTATATAATAATTAAATAATTTTTACATTTAGATTTAACTGTAGTTTGTGCACACCTGGAAGTAAGAATCACTAACAAACAAAGTTGGATTTGACATACTGTATTTGTTATAACCAAATATGATGACATCACTACTATTAACACAACATTTTTAAAAAATAGCAGCGGCTCCGAAGTACAAACTGTGGCTCATAGGGTTTTATAGACTGACAAAAGCCGGTATCTTCAACAATGGTAAAGAGCTGGCCATCCAGCGCCATCCTTTACATTATGACATCAAGGATTGCTTATGTTTGTTTACAACTGAGCTCACGGGACGTTATGACCGGCCGTTTTGCAACACGTCACAGAAAAGTAGTGCTTTTCTTTGCTCACGCTAATACATCTGCAGCACAGTACAGGTAATTACGTCTCACGGGAGCATTTCTTTTTACATCAGTTATCTGAGCAAAAATGTCATGGTAACTGGTCATTACTGTTTATCGGTATCAGATAGATACTGTATTCATCTCCAAAATAAATATTTCCAAGTTACAATATTCCATCTCAATAGTTTCTTGGGAACCTGGCACACATGATTAACAGAGTAATGTTAATAATCACGCGACACGGTGGCTGAGTGGTTAGCACATTGGCCACACAGTCAGGAGATCTTGAAAAACCTGGGTTCAAATCTCCGTTGGGCATCTCTTGTGTGGAGTTTGCATGTTCTTCCTGTGCGTGTGTGGGTTTTCTCCGGGTACTCCGGTTTCCTCCCACATTCCAAAAACATGCATGTTAGGTTAATTGGTGACTCTAAATTGTCCATAGGTATGAATGTGAGTGTGACTGTTTGTTTGTCTATATGTGCCCTGCGATCGACTGGCGACCAGTCCAGGGTGTACCCCGCCTCTCGCCCAAAGTCTGCTGGGATAGGCTCCAGCATCCCCGTGACCCTAATGAGGATAAGCGGCATAGAAAATGAATGAATGCATGAATGTTAATAATCACCTTAGAATCCATGGTTTGTCCTACAGGATGTTGTGTTACATCTACCCTATACCCATGCCACGTGTATGACTGGTTGCAGTAGGATTACTAGTAGTGGTCCAGCACTTGCAGTATTCCCGCATCTCTGACATTTCAAACTAAAGCCAAATATATCTGCCGGTGTTCACTTTGCCAAGTCACTTCAGTTTCTTAGAGGACAAGCTGCTGAACCACCAAGGAGGTCTTGATCCAGTGTTTTCAAGGTGATGCTTTTGAGATGAATGGTGCGATGGGTTCTTGGTGCTGATATGAATTTATCTTTTGTGTTCACTGTTGGTTCCCCGTTTGTAATCACCGAGTGGCTGATAAAGACAGTTATCCCGGAAACCTTAATCCGACTTGATGACAAACAATGCGAGAGTATCTGCAGCGAAACAAACCCAAACGTGTTTGGTTTACCACGTCAACTCCAGCTGTCTAATGCCGTAACTTGGCTAATTTAGCTGGAGTTTGACTCCAAGTCACCCCCTGGCAAATTGACGCAAACTAGGCCAAAACAACGAGTCTCCTTCCCACACGTACATTTTATAACAACATCCGTGAAGTGTGAGGAATCATTATGGTGCAATGTAAAGTCTCACCTTGACCCCCCCGGGCTGAGAGGAGAAGTTCCGATGTTGGTATTTGCTGAGGGCCCTCGCCGCGCCCTTCCCGGGATGAATACGGGGCAGTCGGGCCAAAGCTGACAGAACCCTTACTTTGACGTGGGGAAACATGTACTTATAATCCCAGTCGAACACAACAACTGACTCATCAAATGAGACGAGAAACTATCGGACTAGCTTACGTCGGTGTTAGCTTTCGTCACTGACGCTCGGGAATCGCAGCAACAATAATTCTTCGCCAGCGGTTAAAGCCGAAGATAAACGAACACTGACGCACGCGCGGAATCATCAATTTCCTACCACCGTGCTGCATTCAAAGTCGCGCGGACGGAATGACAGTAGGGGTTCGTAACTGCGGCTAACCGTGCTTCTGGGACTCGCAATTTCCGGGTCATTGAAATAAACTTGCAATATTTTCACCACCGCTTGGGGGCGACTCCACCATGGGTAAAGCTATGCAGTGTAGAACTACACACACAGACAGCACAATAGTGTCAAATGTGTGGCAAGTGTAGAGGTCGCTATACAGTATTCTTTTTTTTTTGTCTTGTCCAGCATCATAACAGCTGCATGGGAGCCAAGCTGCCTTTAAGTGCTGAGCAAAATTGCTCTGCCGAGGGAGACTTCATAATCCAAATGCGTCTCCCTTGACATTTGACTGTGTTTATTATTATGAATTTTTTTCGATGGCAGACCTGACCTGAAAAGGGATGGTGGGGGGTTGGATGGGGGATATAAGAAAGAGTGCAGAAGAACCTCACCAACATATTTCAACCATATTATAAACAACCATGATAATCACAATTTCAGCAACAATCAGAACAGTGACAGGGCAAAATAAGCAAAAATACAGGAAAAGCAAGGAAAAAAAAAAAAATATATATATATACATATATATAGTGTATATACAGTACCTACACACATATATATATATACAGTACATATACGTACACGTATACATACACATACTGTGCACATATCTATGCAGTACATACATACATACATACACACACATACAATGTGCATATATATGTATACACATACTTACATATATACATACTAATAATAATAAACATAAAAGAATAACAATAAGAAAAACAGAACCTCTTGAACAATGACCATCCAGATGACACGTGCAACAAATCTACATTAAATCTACATTACTCTGCAGTGACAGAATGACTGCATCAGAGTGAAACAGAGAATGAGGAGATGTTCGTGGTGAACACAGCCATGCATCTCAAACCACACTCCCTCCGTAAGCGAGGGTCCGACTAGGAAGACGCCGGACCCCGGCCCCCCAGCAGGCACCCCAAGAGGCAACCGCGAGTCCACTCCAAAGAGGTGCAAGGGAGACCCGGCCGGGCGCCACTCGGCAGCTGAGCAAGGACCACAGGGGGGCACGGACGCCAACCGCCGGACCACCTGCCAGGGGCCGGCCAGCTACGGGCAAGCGGGGCATACACTCCTAAGCCCCTGGGCCCAGAAGCCACCCACCCCAAAAAGCAGGGGCCACATTCAATACCCCGGGGGCTCCAAGCCGCCCCAGACACAACTACCGCGGGCCATCGCCTACCCCGACGCCAGAGGTAGGTGCCCGTACAGGGCCCATGGGTTTACCACCTCTTCCCCCCCAACAGAACCCTATACACCCCATCCCCAGTGCTCACACACCCCAACCCCAGTACACACACTAAACCCTGTTCCCCCACTCACACATGGCAACACGCATAAACACACCCCATACACCTACACAACTACATTTTCACATATGCACCTGGATGTGCCACCCCCCCAATGCAGCGAGTAGCACCACCGCGAAGTCCCTCGAGACACCGGGCCATACCACCAAACCCGGCCGCTGGGAATCCCACAGCGGCCCCCACCCCATCAGTAGCTCCCACGCCCTATGGCCAGGCACACACACACACACACACACGATGACCCTCCTTCCCAGCATTGTAGCCTGACTGAGACGAGCAGATTATTATTTATTATTATTCGTTTAAAAAAAAGATTTAAAAATAATTTCTGAAGTAAGCAGCACAACCAGTATTAGTTCAATTGCAAGCAGAAACTTTTAAACATTTGCACAACTGATTGGTACACATTGCCTATGCTCACAGGTTCTTAATGAAGAAATAACAAATAATGTTATTTGCTTCCGAGCCTCACAGAAACACCTTACCATGCAACATTTAACAGCCGTTTTAGTAATTGTAATACTTCATGTTTAATAAAGCTGTAATTTTAACGTTAAAATTACAGCTTAAGTAAAACATGGGTGATCATTGCTATGGTTCAAATCTCCACAGAAAATGAACTCTGTGTAGAGTTTGCAAATTCTCTTCTGTGTTTGCTTGGGTTTCCTCCAGGTACTCTGGCTTCCTCAAACACCAAAACACATGTAAGCGTGAATGTTTGCATGTGTCCTGTGATTAACTGGTGACCAGTTCAAGGTATACCCTGCCTCTCAAAGTCCAAGTTACCTAGGATAAGTTGCAGCCTGGCTGCAACCCTAATGAAGTCAGGGTATAGAAAATGGATTGATATGGAAAATAGAACAAAGTTTCAGTCTGTATTTATACTGGGTACGTCAATTACCAAAAAACTACAATTGCATGCCTTTTTAAGTGGCTCAACAACTGTACAGTAAAGAGTAATGCAAGGTGGGGCGAGAAAACAAACCGCATGCAGTCTAGTTGCTTAATGAGAAGTAAAAAAATAAATATAAGCATTCTCCATAGGGGCTGCCAATCAACCAGGAGTAATACAGTGCTGGATACATGACAGCATTAACTTACTGAAGGCCAACGTGATGTTTTAAAAAGCACTGCGGGAGATCAGATTTGTTCCTTGTCCCTCCCTACAGTCAATTGTGCTTGGACAGCTGAGACTTAAGCACCCCACAAAGCTGAGGGAAGTGAAACAATAAGTCCCACCTTTAAAAAAAATGCACGTTATTTCCGTAAGGTTACTTTCATCCACCTCTCTCTGAAGAAAAATGAAACAAGTCCCACTGGGTTGACGTCAACAGTCCCAGATGATTATTATATTCTGATCCGAAAAGCATTTGTGAAAGAAAAAAATAGAAAAAATAGCGTATGGTGTGTAAGGGTGGGTCGATCAAGCAGAGGCAGGGGGTATGGGGGCCCCCCATCCCTGTCTCTTTTGAAGTAACTGTTTGCAATTCCACAATTAACATTCTTTAAAGCTTCATGAGCATAGTCACAACCGTATTAACTATTGGCCAACCAATGCCATTTTTACCTGCACACAACACATGGAGACTACAAAATAAGAATCAATATAAATACAGTTATCACTTGTACAGTTGTGCCTTTAGAAAAACCACAGTGGTGCTTTCTATGATGATTTTGTCTCGTTTTTTGTATAAAGCAGTGGCATTTGTCACATAAATTCTGCACTGAGGGGTAAACCCTGGAAAGGCATGTGAGAAGCTTTCATCAGCTCCTAGGAGAAATAAACTCACAAGTTTTAAGTGCTGTATTTGAACCATCTGCAGCACCTGAGAATTGTGATTCACCTGCAGACTGTCACTAAGAGAGACACATAACTGTAATTTACCTGCCCCTATTGTGTGTCTCATTACTTTCAGTGCAATTTTGTTCCATTATACAGCTGACTTTTTACCTTTTGGGGGGTGAATAGCAGCATTAAAATAAACACTTTAAAAGCATAGACTGCTGTTTATAGTTTTGAGCAGTTTGGATATGGAGAACAATGTCTTGCGATCACTCCCTGAAGCTGGGATTTTAGGTTTTCTCCCCTTTCTGTACCGCTACTTGTATTTTTTGTGCAAGCACACGTGATCAGATGAAAAGACTTTCAGCAGGGCCTCTCTGAGAGAGGCAGTCACACTAGGTCACAGCAACACACTTCATAGGCCAACCAGTACACTTAAGGATTGTGCAGAGGTGTGGTTTGTCGATTGCACTTTGAGTACACACAATGGTCACAGCCTTTGCTTGGTAGCTCTGTGATAGTCTCAACTCAACTTTGTTTCACTTCTGTTCTCTATTCAGTCCGCGAATCCTACATGCCGCCAAAAGCAGCAACTAGTCTAGGCTACATTCCACCAGATGGAGGCTGGGGCTGGGCTGTCGTTTTTGCAGCCTTCATCTCCATTGGATTTGCCTATGCCTTTCCCAAGTCGCTCACCATCTACTACAAGGAAATTCAGGAATATTTTTCTGCTTCCTACAGCCAGATTGCCTGGGTTTCCTCACTCATGCTTGCATCAATGTATGCTGCAGGTCAGTAGTCAACATTTTCCCCCAAATCTCATAAATGTCTATGTAGTTTTAATAGAGCGAAGAAAGGCATCCATAGTTATAAAGATTCTTTTAACTGTATGTTAACTGTAACATGTACAATTGGTACTGCTTTTGCAGGGCCTGTGAGCAGCATTCTTGTCAATCGCTATGGCAGCAGACCTGTGGTCATGGTTGGTGGGCTCATGGTTAGCTGTGGTATGGTGCTTGCCTCTTTTGGAACAACTATTTTTCATCTGTATATCTGCGTTGGAGTAATTGGAGGTAATCTAACACATTTTCATGTCAGTGTGATGGCACATGTTTGAGGGACTACGTGTTGAAAGTGTATGGCTGTAATTTAAGAGCTGTGCTTAGTTACTATTTGCGTCCTAGTTGACTTATTGTTCTGTTTGATCAGGACTGCTCATATCGTGACACATCTCGGTATTGTAAAGCAGGGTTTGCGGTGCAAATGCAAATACTATTTCACTTCAAGACTTTAGACAGATTTTTATCAGCTCTAAGATAAAAGCATCAGAATTATTAATGCAGGAAATTCACAATTGAAATATAACTGTGTGTTGTGAATGTTCATTCATTCATTCATTTTCTATACCGCTTATCCGTTTTAGGGTCGCAGGTATGCTGGAGCCTATCCCAGCTGACTTTGTGCGAGAGGCGGGGTACACCCTGGACTGGTCGCCAGTCAATCGCAGGGCACATATAGACAAAAAAAGACATACAACCATTCACACTCACATTCATACCTATGGACAATTTAGAGTCGCCACCGTGCGGCCTGTGTTGTGAATGTGTTGAATATAAACTTTGAACTCCTGAAATATATATATATACAGTATATATGCTTTTTTTTATTGTTTGTTTTCGAGCCGGCCGCACGGTGGCTGAATGGGTAGCGTGTTGGCCTCACAGTCAGGAGGTTCAGGGTTCGAATCTCCATTGGGCATCTCTGTGTGGAGTTTGCATGTTCTCCCCGTGGGTGTGTGGGTTTTCTCGAGTACTTCGGTTTCCTCCCACAATCCAAAAACATGCGTGTTAGGTTAATTGGTGACTCTAAATTGTCCATTAGAGTGTGAATGGTTGAATGTCCTTGTTTGTCTATATGTTATGTGTTTGTCTATATGCTAATGTTAAATAAATATTCATACAGTTAGTACATACTACAATGAGATTAATATACACTATGTTATTTTAATCTTACATAGTTATGAGTAACGGCCCTTCTATTGTAATGATAGCTAATAGTACCTGAAACACCAGGTAACATTCAAGTACATCTCTCCTCATTCATGTACTAAGACAGAACCATTTCTTTGTATCTTGATTGAAACAGATAAATATTTGGACATTGCTTGAGCTGTAACCCCAATCTGTTCCAAAGTTTAACACCACATACAAACACACAAACTCGGTTCTTATTAGTGTTTTTTACTGCTTGATTTTTAAAGTTACCACATCCCCTCAGTTTTTAGCCCACCTTCTCTCTGTGCATAGAGCTTTTGAATATTAGTAGGAAGAATATTTCTTTCTTTTTATATAAAAGCGTGCAGTATAAAAGTAAACTAAATCAAATAACTAACAGTTTAAACTGCAAAACTAAAATATTGGTATGATCACAAAAAACAACCGTATGTATTGTTCTTACTGCACGCTTTTGAAGTACAAAAATGGGATGTAGTGAAATTTTGTAACTACTGCCCCAAACTTCTTCACAGTAAGTCAAATATGGCAAAACGAATGATCAGTACAGTGCATTATATCCTCTTCCAAGCTTCCAGTGGTCACGCGAGCAGACCTCCACGGACTGATGATGCAAACGCGGCCTGGGAGGAGATTACAAGTATAGTAAATAAGGTTTGCCCTGACGTACTGAGAACTGTTGCCCCGTGTAAAAAAACGGTTCAATTATGTCAGAAGAAGGGCAAAAAAACAGCTGCACCCTCTCAGCTGCCAGTATTGAGGGTTTTGGTCGGGTTGAGGTTGGTAAGGTAAGCATTTTTCTCCCACTAATAAAGACACTCGTATTTAGTAAGCTATACTGGAACCCCATGTAATACGAATAAACTAAGACTATGCATAACAGCGATGAAATTGGTCAATTGGTGTAAATATTTTGATTAGGATTGTATAATATAATATCACATTTTATTATTTAAAACAAATTAGTATTTTATTAAAAATCCCCAGAAATGTATGCCTATACAAGTGTATGGTTACTGTGTTGATAGACCCTGTGGCATACTGTAAAGGCCCAAGTATTCCACCTCACCTTCTCCTCGTCATTTTAGAATCTTTTTTACATCTGCTTCTGGATTGTTTGGTATTTGTATTGAGAGTGTTGTTTGGGGACATTTAGGTAGCTCTGATGCTTACAATCACATACAATTAAAACAATTTAAAAAGCATTCATTGTTCATTCCTGTTCTATGCCGGTTGTTCTCATTAGGGTTGCGGGGGAATGCTGGTGCCATCCCAGCTTAGTTTGTGCGAGAGGAGGAATACACCCTGGACTGGTCGCTAGCCAATTGCAAGGCACAAGCAACCAATCACACTGATATTCATACCGGTGGACAATTTGGCAATCTCCTTGCATATTTCTGGATTGGGGAAGAAGCAGGTACCCAGAGAAAAGCTATGCACTCATGGGCAGAACGTGCAAACTCCACACAGAGATGCCCAAACAGAGATTTGAACCCAGGTCTTCCAGAGATCCAGACTGTGTGGTCAACATGCTAACCACTAGGCCGCCGTTTGTCAAGCCTAAGAATTTTGGCCTAGACTCAACCTGTCTTGTCTTGAGGTTAAACTTGCACGTCTTTACTTGAGACTTGACTCTAGAGCTGGGATTAAAAACTTGAGACTTACCAAACACTGACTTTCTCCCACCTCTGTGGGAAACATAGTTCATATCAAGAGTATATTTAAAACACTTGCAAATCATAGCTTAATGTTAACGTAGTTTGAGTCCTGTACCATATGTGCCTTCAAATGATTTACAAAATAATCTGTTTATATTATGCTATCTCTCGAAAATGCACATCTCGCAGCGTTATTGTTCAAATCTCTGAAAAGCATCTGCTGATAGTGCCTTTTTGTGTACAATATTGGAACACTAAAGCTAATAAAAGTACCATCATCTAACCACATTGAACGGTCCTCAGGATTCACCTTATTTGCATAGTGCTGCTATGTAGTGACATTTCTAGTACGGCTGTACTGACCATTAAGACCAAATCAACTATTTATGATATGCTAATGAGACCTTGTATAATTTCAACAGGTTTCGGCCTTGCCTTCAATCTGCAGCCGGCTCTGACCATCATTGGAACCTACTTCCACGTGAAGAGACCTATGGCGAACGGGCTGGCCATGATGGGAAGTCCAGTGTTTCTGTCCAGTCTGGCTCCTCTCAATCAGTTTCTCTTTGATTCTTTTGGATGGAGAGGAAGCTTTCTCATCCTGGGAGCCATTGTTTTGAACTGCTGTGTTGCCGGTTCTCTGATGAGACCCATCAACAAGAATCTCCAACCTGAACCAAAAACGGAGGCAGAAGAGATTAATGAAGCAGAGGAAGTGCTCGACGAAGAAAACCAAGCTGTGGAAACCCAAAATAAGACGAAGGAAAAGGGATGTGTGGACGCGTTTATAGATGTCTCGCTTTTCAAACACAGGGGATTCCTCATTTATCTCATCGGTAATGTGTTCATGTTGTTCGGCTTTTTTGCACCTGTGGTCTTCTTAGCCCCATATGCCAAACATCAAGGCATTGATGAATATTCAGCAGCATTCCTGCTCTCCATCTTTGCTTTAGTAGACATGTTTGTTAGACCAGCAACCGGCTTCATCGGAAATACAAAGTGGGTCCGACCAAGAATCCAATATCTATTTAGTATCGCTGTGTCCTACAATGGAGTGTGCCACCTGTTGTGCCCACTGGCGTCCGGATATGTGGGCCTTGTTGTTTATGCTGTCTTTTTTGGGATTGCATTCGGGATGGTCTGTTCTCTGCTCTTTGAGGTGTTGATGGACCTGGTGGGAGCTCATCGCTTCTCCAGTGCAGTTGGACTTGTCACCATCATCGAGTGCGGGCCAGTTCTTCTCGCCCCTCCACTTTTAGGTTTTTGGAAATGAGTCATTTTTCAACAAATACACACAATACAGCATTTGTGATAATGGTTTAATTATGTCTTTCAGGAGCTGTCGTTGATATTTTTGGAGACTACAAGTATATGTTCTACATGTGCGGTGTGTTTATGCTGGTGCCGGGCATATTTTTCTTCATCATGCATTATTACAACTACAAGAAGCTGGACGAGGAGCAGAGGTGTTGGTTTGAAGTGGAAAAGAGGACGAGTGAAGCTTACAGCTTAAAATGAAGCAGGATGAAACACGTGTATGAATTTAACAGGTACAATTTCATGTGAGTGATTTTAGAGTGGACTGGGATGCTGTATAGGTTGCCCAGCAAAACATACAGAGTAGAGATTTTTTTCTACCTCAGACTAGAAAAGTAGACAGATGAAATCTGTAGATTAAGTTTAGTTTTTTTCAGTATGCATGTCTGCAGCTGCCTTTTATCTCCAGGCTAAAGGACACAACCAAGCCATGGTTTACAAGCCTGTGTTTACAGTATTTGTGATCTACCTACAGCTAGAGGGCAGCAGGCACTAAAATGTTCCTAATTACAGGAGAACCCGGGAATGCAAAATTAATTTGTTCTGAAAGGGTTTTCGGAAGCCGAATTTAACATGTGTTTAACATACATTTTACATGTAAATTGCCTAATTAGTTCCACTGACTCAGAAGATATGCATTTGGTACAACTAAACAAGCTAATGGAATCCATTGAAAGAGCATGATAAAATATGCTGATGCTCTTTTTAAAACACGGGTGTGTAGTCTCTGAAGCAGTGTCAGCATACTGTATATGAGTACAAACCCGAGAGAAGAGTGCCTAAAATATGTGTGGCGTACCCACCAATCTATTAAGTATTTAATCACAATTAATCGCATTTAGTTTACAGGTAACTCTTGATTCATCACAATTAATCGCACTTTGGATCGTAAAAGCTTATCTTAGAGAGGTCAATTTTTAGTCTTTAATACTCCCATGTATTAGTCTTTAATGCCCCTATACTTCTATGACGATATGCTGGCTTTATGAAAATTAAACTTTTCTAAACAGCTCAAAACAAAGACCTCAATGTATAATAAACAGTCACAATGTGCAACAAGTAGACATTGGTAAGGTAAACTGTCAATCACTCAAATAGTGATTCTCCAAGAAAATAGTCTCAAAAAATAAATGTGACGATCCATCACAAATGAAGGTTCACAAAAACACCAAAAACAAGCTGCAATGAAAACAAGGTGTCAGATAAACAAATAATATCAACTTACCAAAATGAAGTGCTCAAAAACAGTATTTACAGAAGCCTATATAGTGCAGTCAGGCAATAGTTTAGACTTCACTTTGAAACACACTTTTACACACGCACGCACTAACCCACATACACACAACTGCAACAGCAACATGCAGGTTTTTTTCTGTCCTGTTCAAAAATAAACTAATAAATGTTTTTAAATAATAATAAAGAAGCTAATAAATACTGCTAGCGCACAAAGCTGTTGACATGCACGCTCACGTTCTCATTTTCGCCCACAAACTAAGATGACACAAGCCTTTCCGGCTGTTTTCGGCTATGCTTGTCAGTAACTAGCAGTTCATAACCTACTTTTTGGCTTGCAATTTAAAGACAAACAAATGTCTCGTGTCTAAAAAAACTCGTTGTATAAATGGCAATAAAAAAAAATTACCTACACACTCTTCAGCTTCTTCAGTTTCTGCTGCAGTGTGGACCGAGTGGCGCTGGTTGCATGCAGAGCCAGGATCTCTCAGTGGCTCTTCATTTCTGTCGACACTATTGATCATTTGCAGGATGCTGTTCCATCTCGTCCCGTCTTGTCTTGCAGGGCTTTGAGGCTGAATTTGCCTTTCGAATACTCTTTTTTTGTTCATTTCTGATCAATATTTGAGGGTCAAACAGGACGTGCACATGGAAGAAAATATAAAATAAATACTTACTATGATAATACAATAAATACTATGATTATTTGTAAGTCCGCCAAACATCTTGATTACATGTTACACCTTACAAGCTAATAGTAATAAACTGCAGGAAAGTTATTTGACATTTTTTTTATTTTGCTGGTGGATGGTGGAGGGGTTTGAGTGCCCGAGTGATCCTAGGAGCTATGTTGTCGGGGGGTTTATGGCCCTGGTAGGGTCTCTCAAGGCAAACAGGTTCTAGGTGACGGGCCAGACTAAGAGTGATTCAGAAGACCCTTATGAAGAAGAACAAGAGGAGTGACCGCACCTCGCCTGGACGTGGGATACTGGGGCCTCACCCTAAAGCCAGGCCTGGGGGAGGGGCTCGCAGGCGAGCGCCTGGTGGCCAGGCCTTCACGCGTGGGGCCTGGCCGGGCCTAGCCCGAAGAAGCCACACGGGAACTCCCCCCCGCAGACCCACCACCTGTAGGGGCAAGCATAAAGGTCCAGTGCATTGCGATTTGGGCAGTGGTCGAGGGCGGGTGTCCGGGCGACCTGGTCCTCGGTGGCCAAGTCTGGTTTTTCGGACATGGAATGTCACTTCTCTGGTGGGGAAGGAGCCCGACCTTGTGCCATTCGGTCTTTGTACAATCGAAGAAGGAGCCTGGTTCGCATTGCCAGCAGCAAGTTGAGCTTGTTTCCGGTGAACGTTGGCCTCTGCCAAGGCTGCCCTTTGTCACCGATTCTAGTCATAATCTTCATGGACAGAATTTCTAGGCGCAGTCAAGGCGTTGAGGGAGTCCAGCTTGGCGACCTTAGGATCTCATCTCTGCTTTTTGCAGACGATGTGGTCCTTATGGCCTCATCAGGCTGTGACCTTCAGCGTTTACTGGAGCGGTTTGCAGCTGAGTGTGAAGCTTCTGGAATGAGACTTAGCACCTCCAAATCCGAGGCCATGGTTCTCAGTCAGAAACGGGCGGACTTTAACCTTCGGGTTGGGAGTGAGGTCTTGCCTCAGGTGTTGTTTTCACTTGTTTTCACTTTTCTTTATAAACATTACAGTGAGTTTATTTAGCACCAACATTTATTCGGTGAGAGAGGGAAGATAGTCCACTTCCTATCAAAATGTAATTAATGGATTGATTGATTGATTGAGGTGTCTTAGCCCCGCACCCATTTGATGTACGGCCCCTAAGCCCCGCCCACTTCCATCCTCTCCCGTCCCTCCCCCATAATTTATGACCCTATACATCAAAGGTCACGGGTGTGGCTAACCAGGTGACGTCATCATCATGCGACGCCATACTACCGGAAGTAGTATTGGTTAAAGCGCCTGAAGTTAATGAATGATGATTAATGACTTGTATTTTTAATTAAAATAATGTAAATATATATCACACTGTTGTGTTTTGTCCTGTCTCATTTAAACACTGTCAGACCTATCTAGAACTCAGACGCTGTAAATAGTGTACTGCCTCGTTAAGAGCGGTGTGTGTCCGTAATCATGTGATCTTACCTGCTCTCCTGTAAAAGGAGGCGCTAGTTTGTCACAGTATTCACCTTTTAATCCGGTGTGCAGCTACTTGGTTTATTACCTGATGCTGATGCTGCTGCTGCTAGTTCTGCAAAAGTTAAACAGAAAAATTGGAATAGCAACTTGAAGTTTGATTAATATCGTTTTTGCACACCCGGTTGCCCTTTCCGTGGGAGAAAACAGAACACACACTAATTAAAAATATATCATTAAATATTGCATAAACCACGCAACAGTGCCATCTCGTTGCTACCCACGTGACCTCATAACCACACGACTCCATACTATCGGAAGTGATGGCCGTAAGGATTGGTTAAAGTGCCGGAAGTTGACTCTATACGGTAGTTCTACTGGGAGACTTGCCCATGTGTGCAATGACAGTGTGACCTGGAGGGGTGTGATTGGGAGGAACGGCCCACCTCGATTTGATTTGATTTGTTGTTGGACTTCTGCGCAAACTGCAGTCTTCTGTGCAGTTTTCTCGGCACCACAGTTTGCCCATAACAAACACCATGTCCACAAATGCAAGGATGTCCGGTGGTGGTTGAGGCAAATCCTCGGACGTAGGAGGAGTTTGGTTAGGTGATAGAGCAGGACTTTTGGTCGGCCTCGAAGAGGTTCTGGCAAACACTCCGATGCCGGGTCACAGTGTTTACAATGTGGACGGGGGCCTGCTGACCTCAACGGGGGACAAAGTCGGTCGGTGGAAGGAATACATTGAGCCCCTGTTTAATTCCACTGACATACCTTTTGTAGAAGAAGCAGAGCCTGGGGACACAAACGCAGACAGTTTGATGACCGTGGCTGAGGTATCTGGGGTAGTCAAAAAAATAAAAACAGTCTATCTTTTGACTATAATTCTGTCATGAGCTTGTTTTACCACATTAGTTCCAGTCTTGTGCTGCTTTCTTTTTTCAGTGTTCTTATTTGGTCTTCGTGGTAGCAGAGACATCTACCTGCACTAGGAAAAAGACCTTCATAGGCCATGCAGCAGGCAACTGACTCGTTTCCTGGTATAGCCTTATATCACGTCTTGTCGCAAGATCATACTTGTTTATCACTCGCCTAGTTGTTTGTGCTTTACTGACCATCGTTCATCTTGTGCGGTTTCTAATATCAATTTATCAATTTTCTTCCAATTATCCAAGGTTGGGTCGTGGGGACAGCAGCCTAAGCAGGGAAGCCCAGACTTCCTTTTCCCCGACTACTTCATCTAGCTCCTCCCGGCGGATCCCGAGGCGTTCCCATGCCAGTTGAGAGACATAGTCTCTCCAATGTGTGCTGGGTTTACCCCGAGGTCTCTCCGCACCAAACCGGAACATGTTGTCGCCCTGGCTGTGCCTAGAAATTCTGTCCATAAAAGTAATGAACAAAATTGGTGACAACCCTCCCTGGAAATGGGTTTGACTTATTGCCATAGTGCGAACACAGTCGAATGCCTTCTCCAACTTTACAAATCACATGTAGACTGTTTGGGCAAACTCTCATCCACCCTCAAGGACCCAGCCGAGAGTATAGAGTTGGTCCACAGTTCCACGACTAGGACAAAAACCACACAGCTCCTCCTGAATCCAAGAATCGACTTTTCGTTGGATCCTCCTCTCCAGAACCCCCGAATAGACCTTAACAGGAAGGCTTAGCAGTGTGATCCTATGATAGTTGGAACACACCACCCTCTGGTCCCCTTTCTGAAAAAAGCAGGACCATCTGCCAATCCAGGGGCACCAACAACGATGTCCACGCAATGCTGCAGAGTCGCATCAACCAAGACACGGCCAAAGCATCCAGGGCCTTAAGGAACTCGGAGCAGATCTCATCCACCCTGGTAACCCAGCCCCAGATATGAGAGAATCCGCCCGGAAGTCATTTTCCATGGCCTCTCTGAACTCCTCTCATGTTTGAGTTTTTGACTCAGCGACCGCCAGAGCCGCAGACCGCTTGTCCTGACGGTACCTGTCAACATCTTCCGGAGTCCAACTGGCCAAAAAGGCCCAATAGTATTCCTTATTCAGCTTGACGGCACACCTCACCACTGGTGTCCTCCAACGGGCTCTGAGGTTACCGTCACGACATGCACCGACCACTTCATTGTCACAGCTCAGATCAGCCGCGTCGACAATGGAGGCACAAAAAATTGCCCACTCGGACACAATGTCCACTGCATCCGTCAGAACATGTTCAAAGCTCCTGTAGGACCTGTTTGTCATGCGTGACCCTACCAGGGGCATGAAAGCCCCCGACAACACAAACTCCTCCACCACAATAATATGGTGGCTCGGGGAGGAACTTTCAAATCAGTCTTTCCTCGTAATTTTGTATGTCTAGTCCTTTTGCGTTACCTTTCCTTTGGCTTTTTCCATGTGAGTTTGCTCCCCTATTTGTACTTTCATGCCTTAGTTTGGGATACTTTGACATTTTGTCATCACTGTTACTTGCCTTTTTGATTATTATTTATATCCTCACATTTTTATTGCCCTTTTTGTATAAATACTAATCTCTGTTTAGGGGTTCTACAATGTACAATCTACAATCGTAACAAAGTGACTTCATACAGTAAACAAAGAAAACATGAAAGACATGCATAGTGACATACATGACATAAATGATGTCGCACATGACTGCACTAATGATAACAATTCCAACCCTTTCAATCAATGTTTTTGATTTTGTCATTTTTGAAGTTTATTTTCCATCATAATTTTTGGTAAGTTTGAGCATTGTAAACCTTCAAGCCCTCCTCATCTTGAGGTCTTACCATGAGGCCAAACTGCAGTGCAAAATTTCATGTGGACGTAAGCCCCCCATTACAGAATATTTATCTTTACATGAAATGCCACTTAGGTTTAGAGCCTTAGAGGTTTAGAGCCTTAGTTAGTAGGAACAAATTACATAAACATGCTCTTTCAAGAATGGAACAAACCTTTTACACATGCACATGTCTGCGGTTTCTGGATGCAAAGCCATCCATATGTCATCATATGACAGCTGCTTTGCCATTTCATTTCATGATGCTGATGATAGCCAGGCCGCTCACATGTTTTTGCATCATTGATGAGCGCAGCCAGTCAATTAACTACCCCTATTCAACAGAGGTGAATGTAGGCGAAAACAAAGCATTAGCAAAATACCCAATAAATCATAATCTGGGCCGCTGGAAAATCTCATCTCCACTTCACATCTAGACAAATTCAGACTATTTTCTGTTTCATAATTAGCAGGCTAGCAGCTAGTGTTGATGCAGAAAACAAATTTCAACAACATACCCACCTTCAAGGGCCGCACCAGCCTCCTCTTGTTTGGCTTTGTCTTTCTGTTACTTCCAATTCATTTTAGGACTGGTTCAGACTCAAAATGCCGTTAGGTCAGCTTCAGTTCAAACTTTCTCCACACTTTGCTTGATTATAGCTGCATACCCTGAAGCATCTGCAGCACAAGATCCATTGGTGAGCTATTCAAGGAAAGGACAGTGTTATTATTACTAATGTTTGCTTAAGTGTTCCATCCTTACCATGTCCCTGCAAGGTGCATATTGACTGGACCAAAATTGTTTATGTGGGTGAATCAATAAGTTTGTTTATAAGCTTGGATACAATTATCTGCAGTTCAGATTAACTTTATAAATTGACAAGTTTGGGTCGAATGACTCTCATTTTTAAATTTATTCAAATCAACAAAAAATAAAAGATTGAACTTATTGTGAACATCTTTTAAGAATCATGCATATCAACATGGTTACGTGGATGCATCTGTAATGTCATGTTGCTTGGTTTAAGAGAGGACGTAAAGTGAAAAAATGAAGACCTTCAATTAGCAGCAGTGCCCTTGAGCTTTACATCATCTCCCCTCTTGACAGCTTGAACAGAATCAGTGCGATGAACTGTGACTGATGTCAGTAAATCTGACTTTAATCGGGACCACAGCGATTTAATCCAGGCAGCTATTCTTGTGACAAAGGCAGTTGTATTTACCGTGTTTGAATGGGGCCAATGGCCTGAGCCCTTGCTCCTCTCGTTGACTTTCAACCTTATATTTGAGCTGTGTGGTTCTCAAACCTTTTCTGTTAGGCCCCCATTTTAAAGAAGATAATTTTTGCAAGTCTTTTTTTTGTCAATCATAATGGACAGAATTTCAAAAGCAGTGGCCAGTATGACCTCCTCTACGATAGTGTGTTGTATCTTAGAACATGCAATTTTGTATTCAACCTGCTTTGTTGGTTTTTAAACTGTTTTCCTGCTTTAGGTGTGCACAACGTTGTCTTGAAAAACTTCGGTGACTTACTGACTTGACTTTGGTGAATGATCACAAAATGTCTCTTCAATTTATTTTCAGTTTTCAACACTTTTCATACTGTTTACTGACAATGTTTTAAGACACAACAGAAAAAGGACTTTCTTCATCTACTATACCACATAAAATAAAAATAAAAAATAAAAACAGGGGCTACTGTTGGGGCCGTAATCCACGCCAACTCTGGAGAAAATATCAACTCTGAACACCTAACATTACTTCCTGTCCATCCCCAACTTAATTTCCCTAAGAACACATTTATAGCAACACATCCAAACACATACAAAGTCTCGTACAAAAAAAAAAACATCAAGTAGCAAGAAATACTTCAACGCTGAATAAAACGAAATCTGTTGTGGATAGAAAAAAATCACTCCATACTCTTTATTGCTCTCTGGTGTTACTATATCTAACTTGTTGTGTGGCGATATGAGGAAATAACTACAAAAGTACACTTCACTCGCTTAATGTACTGCAGAAAAGATCAATCAGGATAATCCATAATGCACCGTGAGAACACACAGATAAACTATTTCAAAAATCACAATTATTAAAATTTGCTGATTTGGTAAATTTTGTAACCGCTAAAATGCAGAAAGGAAACAATCATTAATTTTTTCTCAAAAAGAGAAGAGGAATATGATCTCAGGGACAATTTAAACTTAAAACACATATATGCAAGAACAACACTAAAAACCTTTACAACTTTAGTATGTGGAATCAAATTATGGAGCAGATTGAGTGATGACAGTTGACAGTTGATGTTGACAAAATACGAGGAATAAGATTATTATTCATTATGATTATCATTCATTATTATTGCTGTATAATTTATTTACCATGACCTGTCACATTACCTTACTTATGCATTTTAAAATTACTAACTGCAAGAACTGCACAAATGTATTGAATCAGGGGAAAATCCCATGGGCGTTGGATTACATAAACTTTGCTTCGTCCTACTCCTTTTGGACATGTGAAACTGTCAATTGTATTAAGTGATGTATTCCAATGTAAATTATATGCATGTTCAAATAAAATTAAACCATTACCAAAGTCTCATTTATGGAAAAGTGTCCGTTATTATGTCTACTATATTGGATATAATACGAGTGTAAAGGTGACTGTGGGGATATTCATCACGAGTAGACAACTCTGATAATGTTAAAAACCATATTTAGAAGCTTATAAACAGATTTTCTATTCTGCAACTACAATAATATCCCATTTATAAATAAAGAATCCTACTTTACAGAAATTCACTCATCACGGTTTGGTTCTGGAACCAGTAACGGTAACAAAGGATTCGGGTACATTTTTTTCTTCCCATTGTCCAACTTTTGTTGTGACTGGACATCCAGCTTCCAGTAGGAATACAAATAAGACAGTCTACATGAGGATTTACACAAAAGAGGATGCACTGAACTTCTACATCATGAGTAATGCCACAAGACTTAATGAGATTATGCTGCCCATAATTAAACACATTCCCTAAAAGCCAGAGCAAAATGCCTTTTTTGTCTGCTGGCTAAAAAAATGTGTGAATTATCATCCATAGGCACATTTAGTCCACGCTGACAATACAGGCCCTTCTGACCAATATCCTTAATCTGCCACTCAAAATACATTCAGGCATTATTGGAAGAAATGTGTGCCACTGAAAGACTGGTTATGGGGGTTCTGCTGTGCTGCCTGTTAGGACCATTGTTTCTTTTTATCTAGCCAATGCAGACAACCACTAAAGCGTCCATGTCTGGAGACGACGACCGTCTTGTGTTCTACAGGAGGAAGACTCGAATTGTAATCTATCCTTTGAATGCCTTACTGAATCACAGCCACATAAACACATTTGGTTGAAAAGTAAATGGCATCCATTGCCCACCAGGCTGCCCCGTAACACATTTACACGCTGAGCACACGCCAACTACTCTGCGTCAGGTGGCTGATGAAAAGTAACTGGCCTGTCTTCTCAGTCTATCAGACACGCTCAAGTGACCACTACGACCTCCTTTAGTTTAATTCTCTCCATTTGGAATGTTCCATCAGGATCCCTCCCAAACTCCATCTGCAGATGCCTACTGTAGGCTCTGCCGTGCCCTCAGGAATCGACACCCGCACTTGGGCTGAGAGTGCGAGCACGACAGAGACTGGTCATGCAAGAGGGAGGGGAGCGGAAATAATTATGAGAACAAGTGAAGCGTATCACCTCGTACTCATCTCAAAATGGAGAGCAGGGTAAAACATGATGGCGCAACTTACCATGCCTGTACTGTACCTGAGCCACTCAGCGTGTTTCCAACTAGAATCCAAAATAGTTACCCTACCAGCCGATGAGACAGTGAAGATGAATTACTCTGTGGTTATTTAGTTTTATAGCCATAGCTCATTGAGCTATTTTTTGTTGTCTCGGACTGAAAGGCTCTTTGTTCACTGGCCTTTGTATTGGCGAGTCAACGCCACAGTGGCTGAAAAGACTCAAGGACCTCTGAGGTTCTTGGTGGTTCAAGGGCATCCTGTCCTTAGTTTGAGATTGACAGGATGAGGTTGTTGACTGTCAGGACTGAAAGGTGTGTGATTGTATCCCCAATCTTAGAACGATATAAACCATACCGTGATGTTGATATAACGTCTTAACAATAGACACTATTATGTTCTCTTAGAAAAAAATAATCACAGATGCCATTGTGTCGTCATGTTTTTTGTTTTGTTTTGTTATATTTTTGAATGTTTATTTTTTTTGTAGCAATATCTTTTAGAGTGTCAACAGCTTTACCGATTGTTTTGTCATATCACAGCCGTTTATTCTATATTCACACGCATGTATTGCCTATGTACATAGACATATTACCCATACATACAGTTAATGTGTCACCATCCAGGTGTTGTTCCCGTGACAGTTTTGGTTTTGAGTTGGATTTCCTGTGTTGTGTTGTTTTCCTGCTTTCACATGTTTTTCTTGCACTTTAGTTTTCTCTGATTACACGCACCTGTTCCTCATTTGTTTGTCTGGCCATTTATGTTCAGGTGTGTGCGCCGGTCGGTGTCGGGTCATTGTCATTTGTGCCGTGTGTGCTTCTCGTTCATTTGTGCCTTGTTTTCCTGTGGACCTGTTTTTGTGTTTTTGCGCTGCTTCGCAGCATTCCCTATTATTAAAAGATTCGTGCAACTTACCTGCCTGACGTCCTGCTCGCTTCTTCCCCGGGGTCGTGTCACCATGCCGCGCCGAGCTAGCCGCGCTTATCCTGACATAATGCATGTTAAAAGAGCAAATAAAACGTGTATCTGCGCTTTGCTGCGTTGATGCACTTCTGCATGGACCATATAAGTATCATAAATATTATTTCATCATAATCAATCATAGCATTAATCCTAATAATAAATCAATAACCATGTGTTTAGACTGGCTCTGTTAAACATTGTTGTAAAAAAATTATAACTTTTGCAAATTTACAAAGACAACATAGATAATGTATGAGAATACAATATCGATTACTGTCAAATGTCCATCCATCCATTTTCCTCCGCTTATCCGGGTCCGGGTCGCGGGGGCAGCAGCTTTAGTAGGGAAATCCAGACTTCCCGGTCCCCAGCGACCTCTTCCAGCTCCATCGGGAGGACACCAAGGCGTTCCCAGGCCAGCTGTGAGACATAGTGCCTCCAGTGTGTCCTAGGTCTTCCCCGGGGCCTTCTCCCGGCTGGGCATGCCCAAAACACCTCACCAGGGAGGCGCCCGTGAGACATCCAGACTAGATGCCCGAGCCGCTTCAACTGGCTCCTCTCGATGTGAAGGAGCAGCGGCTCTACTCTGAGCTCCTCCCGGATGGCCGAGCTCCTCACCCTATCTCTTAGGGTGAGTCCAACCACCCTACGAAGAAAACTCATTTCCGCCGCTTGTATACGCGATCTCAATCTTTCGGTCATGATCCATAACTCATGACCATAGGTGAGGGTGGGAACGTAGATCGATCGGTAAACAGAGAGCTTTGCCTTCCGGCTCAGCTCTTTCTTCACCACGACGGTCCGGTACAGCGACCGCATTACTGCAGATGCTGCACCGATCCGTCTGTCGATCTCACGCTCCAACCTTCCCTCACTCGTGAACAAGAACCCGAGTTACTTGAACTCCTCCACCTGAGGCAAGACCTCACTCCCAACCCGGAGGGTACAGTCCACCCGTTTCCGACTGAGAACCATGGCCTCGGATTTGGAGGTGCTGAGTCTCATCCCAGAAGCTTCACACTCAGCTGCAAACCGCTCCAGTAAACGCTGAAGGTCACAGCCTGATGAGGCCATAAGGACCACATCGTCTGCAAATAGCAGAGACGAGATCCTAAGGTCACCAAGCTGGACTCCCTCAACACCTTGACTGCGCCTAGAAATTCTGTCCATGAAGATTATGAACAGAATCGGTGACAAAGGGCAGCCTTGGCGGAGGCCAACGTTCACCGGAAACAAGCTCGACTTACTGCTGGCAATGCGAACCAGGCTCCTGCTTCGATTGTACAAGGACCGAATGGCACGTAGAAGCGGACCATCAATCCCGTACTCCCGGAGCACCCCCCACAGGACACCACGAGGGACACGGTCGAATGCCTTTTCCAGGTCCACAAAGCACATGTAGACTGGTTGGGCAAACTCCCACATACCCTCGAGTACCCTTGCAAGGGTGTAGAGCTGGTCCAGTGTTCCGCGACCGGGACGAAAACCACATTGCAGCTCCTCTAACCGAGGTTCGACTAACGGTCGTACCCTTCTCTCCAGCACCCTGGAGTAGACTTTCCCAGGAAGGCTGAGGAGTGTGATCCCCCTATAGTTGGAACACACCCTCCGGTCACCCTTTTTAAAAATGGGGACCACCACCCCGGTCTGCCAGTCCAGAGGTACTGTTCCTGACTTCCATGCAATGTTGTAGAGGCGTGTCAACCAACACAGTCCTCCAACATCCAGAGCCTTGAGAAATTCTGAGCGGAACTCGTCTACCCCCGGAGCCTTGCCACTGGGGAGTGATTTGACTACCCCAATTACCTCAGCCACGGTGATAGAACTGTCCACGTACGTATCCTCAGACTCTGCTTCCTCTATGGAAGGCATGTCAGTGGGATTGAGAAGGGCCTCGAAGTATTCCTTCCACCGACCAACTATATCCACAGTCGTGGTCAGCAAGCCCCCGTCCGCACTGTAAACAGTGTGAACTGGGGGCTGCTTCCCCTTTCTGAGGTGTCGGACGGTTTGCCAGAACCTCTTCGAGGCCGACCGAAAGTCGTGCTCCATAGCCTCACCGAACTCCTCCCACACCCGAGTTTTTGCCTCGACCACCGCCGAAGCCGCGTGCCGCTTGGCCTGCCGGTACCTGTCAGCTGCTTCGGGAGTCCCGCAAGCCATCCATGCTCGATAGGACTCCTTTTTCAGCTTGACGGCAGCCCTAACCCCCGGTGTCCACCATCGGGTTCGGGGCTTGCCACCACGACTGGCACCGACCACCTTGCGGCCGCAACCACAACTGGCTGCCTCAGCAATAGAGGCACGGAATACGGCCCATTCGGACTCAATATCCCGGTCCTCCCTCGAAATGCAGGCGAAGCTCTGCCGGAGATGAGAGTTGAAGACTCGACGAACGGGAGATTCTGCCAGACGTTCCCAGCACACCCTCACTACGCGTTTGGGTCTGCCAGGTCTGTCCGGCATCCTTCCCCGCCATCTAATCCAACTCATCACCAGGTGGTGGTCAGTTGACAGCTCAGCCCCTCTCTTCACCCGCGTGTCCAGAACATACGGACGCAGGTCTGATGATACGACCACAAAGTCGATCATAGACCTGCGACCTAGGGTGTCCTGGTGCCAAGTGCACTTATGGACATCCTTATGTTCGAACATGGTGTTCGTTATGGACAAACTGTAATTCGCACAGAAGTCCAGCAACAACACACCGCACGGGTTCAGGTCAGGGAGGCCGTTCCTCCCAACCACGCCCCTCCAAGTCACACTGTCATTGCCCACATGGGCGTTGAAGTCTCCCAGTAGAACTATGGAGTCACCAGCTGGGGTGCTCTCCAGAACCCCTCTGATAGACTCCAAGAAGGCTGGGTACTCTGAACTGCCGTTCGGCGCATACGCACAAACCACAGTCAGGACCCTTTCCCCAGCCCTAAGGCGTAGGGAAATAACCCTCTCGTTTACTGGGGATGACTCCAACGCAGAGGCACCAAGCCGGGGGGCTAACAATAAGCCCACACCAGCTCGCCAGCTCAACACTGCAGGTTTTATATCAATGTGTTTTTTTTTTAGCTGTTTTAATAATAAAGACGTCAAACGATTAGTCAGGCCTGTTGACTGAGGCGCACGGATGATGTCATGTGACGCTGAGCGTTAGAGCGTTAAAAAAGTCAGTTTGGACGTCCTAAAATATAATAATAATGAATTAATTGGCGACTCTAAATTGTCCATAGATATGAATGTGTATGAATGTCTATATGTGCCGTGCGATTGACTGGCGACCAGTCCAGGGTGTACCCTGCCTCCCGCCCAAAGTCAGATGGGATAGGCTCCAGCATACCCGCTACCCTAGTAAGGATAAGCGGTGTAGAAAATGAATGCATGAATACACTTTTTATGCGATTTATCAACGCCTCTCAAAGCGCTTACACTGAGGTCATATTTTTTCATTAACTCCACACTTGGTGATAGTAAGCCACTATGTAGCCCCAGCTGCCCTGGGGTAGACTGACGGAAAGTGAGGATGCCAGTGTGTGCCATCAAACCCTCCGACCACCACCGACACATCACTTTCATACTAGGCAATGTGGGTGAAGTGCCTTGCCTAATGGCACAAGGAAAGTTTATTTCTTCCAACTGTGGCACCTGGTGTTCCTCTGAGGTCCCCCATCCAAGTACTGACCAAGCCCTGCCCTGCTTAGCTTCTGAGATCTGCCAGGATCATGATTTGACAGGCAGGTTTGGCCACAAATATGCAATTTTTCATAGGATATGGGGTGTATTTTCATTAGTATACATGTTTCTTAGATAAATGACTTCGTCTTCTTCAGTTTGGAATGGGATTTATACTGTGTTGGACCACATCCAAAGTTAAGTCCAACTTGAAGCCTTTCAAACTCATGAGTGGGAGCGTCAGGACAAGATAAAAGGTTGTATGTTTGTGTTCTGGTTGAATGGGGGGGTCGTCTAGGAGCCACTGCTGTTATGTCATATGTTCCATTTTTTCTTGCAATGATAATGATAAGCTTGTTGCTCAAACGCCTAAAACGTAGCTTTAATAACGTCTGTGCAGAGGTTACAGTATGTAGGATATTTATTGACTTTAAAACCTATCTGCACATGAAATTTCTTTCAAATCTGGTGGTGCGAAATAACTTCTTTAATACTTTGGTTAGAGAAGTGAATGAGCTTCTGTAGCCGAGGATCGGACCGCCAAGGCCTCCGGCGGCCACCCAGCTCTCTTTGCACCCGACCCCTTTGGCCCCTCCCTTGAGTGGTGAGCTCTTGGGAGGGGGGACCTATGTTACCTTTTCGGGCTGTGCCCGACCGGGCCGCATGGGTGCAGGCCCGGCCACCAGACGCTCGCCATTGTGCCCCATCTCCAGGCCTGGCTCCTGATGGGGGCCCCGCGTGACCCGCGTCCGGGCGGGGGAAAACTAAGTCCATTGTTATTGTGCATCATTGGGGTCTATTGAGCCACTCTTTGTCTGGTCCCTCCCCTAGGACCTGTTTGTCATGGGTGACCCTACTAGGGGCATGATAGCCCCCGACAACTTAGCTCCTAGGATCATTAGGACACGCAAACTCCTCTACCACGATAAGGTGGTGGCTCAGGGAGGAGCCAGATGCGAGTAGCCAGATGAGGTGGGTCGGGCATCTGGTTAGGATGCCTCCCGAATGCCCTACTGGGGAGGTGTTCAGGGCACGTCCAACCGGTAGGAGTCCTCGGAGAAGACCCAGGACACGTTGAAGAGACTATGTCTCTCAGCTGCCCTGGGAACGCCTCGGCATCTTCTGGGAAGAGCTAGACGAAGTGGCCGTGGGGAGGCACATCTGGGCTTCCCTGCTAGGTTGCTGCCCCTGCGACCCGACCTCGGATGAGCGCACGAAAATGGATGGATGGAATTAATCATTCAACCTGTTAATTAATTCATTGTTAATTCAACCTGAAGTGTTGGTTGCACTTTTGCCATGAATTGTTGTTTACCTATTTGTTTATATTCATAATTAATGTATTGCTGATTTGCTTACAAAAACCAAAGATAATTCAGGAAACTACACCTGCACTGTCCAGTATCCAGATATTTACTTCACCATCAGACTGCTTAAATTATTGGCTAAAAAGTTACTGCCTTGATTTACAGTAAAGTTATTGAATCCTTTCAGATCGGATTGTTCTAAATGAACAAATGACGACACCAGACTACACTTTTGGCTGATATTGACCCGTACGTATCTTTCTGAGTACTAATAATATATATAATTATATCATATATAATATAAACACCCCCGATTCGTGGATGCCGATTTGATTCAAGGATGATATTGGTTCATTAGAACAATTCGATCTGGAAGGATTCAGTAATTTTAAATCGATTCAGTCTCTTTTTAGCCAAGAATTCAACTAGTCTCGAAATAAGTCAGCTGTAAATTAATTATAGATATAAACAAACAAGTAAACAGCGATTCATGGCAAATGAAATCACATTTTATTTGAATATAATATAATATTTTATTTTGAAGAGTCCAAACAACACTGCAGGGAATGAATTAACAGATTGAATGATTGATTCTCGCTGATAAAACATGAAACACTTTTTATTACATATCAGTACCCCCAAAGGCAGGGCAACTGAAATAGGGGGGTACTTGAATACAAATGAAAACCAATTAGCGTTTAACCTTCTCAATTATGAGTGTGCCTCAACTATCTGCTATCGCAGAAAGGACACGGCACACGATGTTGTTCACTGCTCTGTGTGCATCATATGACCAAATAAGTAAGTTTGGTGATTATTTTGTGCATTAAGAGTGTTTAATCTTGAATTTTTGTACTTACAACACTGCTTTATCATGGCTGTTAAATTTAGCCGTTCAATTTTGTACTAAATTAAAATTCAGATTTAAACCATAGCCGTTGTGAGTGGACAAAAATAAGTGATGCTCAAATTCAACCCATTCAAATGGAACAATGCCAACATCAGACAGGAATAATATATATATACATTTTGAATGTCCCAGGGTTCAACATCAGTAGTTCAATTTGGCTTGCCATCCAATTCACACGAAAATCTCTGAATCTTGAGATCTGGAACCTTTGGATCTTCTTTTATACTGGATATTGAGACTAAAAAGAAACGTGCCCTATTGGCGGGTCATACAAGATGGAATGGAATGAAAATATTGAATTTAAAAGTTTACCACTTAACCAATTAAGCAAACCAATGATTAACACAGTGGTCCTTTGATTAGCTCAAATTACGTTCTCAGTTAATTTTAAGTAGTAATATTTTGGTTTATGGAGCCTTTTTGCCAAAATTATTCTTTTGCATGTTTGACATCATCAAACATGTGGTGCTGGTATATTTCTGTCTAAAAAGCAGACATTACTTAATCAAATATACTATAGAATTTCTTTTAAAAATCACTCAAATCGTATAGTCATATAATTTTCCTGATGAGTCAGACAAACGGTCACATTTAAAGTGTATTCAGTCGTTATGTCTCCAGTCTGAAGTCAGAATTAGAAAGGTATGTTTTTGCCAAGTAGGAAAGGAACTCGAACGTTCACTGAGCTGCATAAAGCTGTGCATCCTCCTGATGCAGGGGGTGTGCATCATCACCTGCAGCCGCTCGTGAAACACAGAATGACAAACAACATAAGTCACCGAGTGACTCCTGCGCAGCCAATCAGCGTTAATTTATTGTAATGTATTCATAAGGTCGTTCAGTGGTGATAGATTGGCTAAGCCTCTGAAAGTGGGAGGCAAATAAACACATTTGTTGAGTCTTTATCCTTCTTTACTGAGGATCCTGAGGCATCTTTTATTTTTTGAAATCATGATAAAAATCATATATGATCACATGAAAAAACGTCACATTATGTATTGTGGTTCTTTATATTTCAAACAATTCAAGCTATGTTGAACAGTGATTGTTTACAATTAATAGCAACCTTTTATGTGATTGTGTTAAACTACTTAGAGAAACCATCAGGCAGGGAAAACAAAAACAAAAGCCCCAATGCTCTCTCATCACAGAAACATGAAGTGTGTGATTGCAAGCACAGACTGCATTACACAATAGCACGTGTAAAAAAATCGGCTCTCTCAGCTGTCTAAATAGGATGATTGCCGCTGGCCTGAAGGGTCCTTCAGCGGCGGGCGCTTTGGAGGGTAGAGGCAGGACGTGTGGGAGGCATCATATAAAACACAGTTGATGAACTTTTTCTATACTGTAAGAGTGTGGGGCATGTTTGGTTGCTTTCATGGAAGACCAGAATTTCATCTTCTTTCCACCTTAAATAGCGGTAGCGGATGTTAACTGCCAAGTGAAAGACAGACTCAAAGGAGGTCAGCCATTGTTGCAAAAAGCTCATCCTTATTACTCCTTAACAACATAATGATGTCATTTTTTCCTTGTGAAACTGCTGCATATCTGGCTAATAGCAACCACCTTCCAGGTTAAACTATGCCACATTATTCTCTCACGGCCAATGAAACAACTGCAACCACGTGATAATCCATAGATCACTGCAAGCACTAGAATATTTTGCAGCCGTCACTGTGCTAACAAACTCATTTTTGTTTGTATGATTTCCACGAACAAACAATTCGCAGAGGTACGCCCTGCGATTGACTGGCGACCAGTCCAGGGTGTACCCCGCATCTCGCCCAAAGTCTGCTGGGATAGGCTCCAGCATCCCTGTGACCCTAATGAGGATAAGTGGTTTAGAAAATGAATGAATGAATGAATGAATGAATGAATGATTTCACGTTTCCATGTCGTACCTACATTATGAAAATGAGGAGCCACTCCCGTCACTTGTGGCGGACACAGACACACTCGCTGTGCATTAGTGTGCTCATTTTAGCCTGTCTCATCTTACACCATTTTCTACGTCTCATCAACCCGCGTGTGAACCCAACTTGCGCAAACTTGCTCCTGACACCCAATTTAAGAAGGCAATTTTCTCTCCTTTAAAAGTAAAAAATCAGCGGGGTAGTAGCAGGGCCATTAAGGTTAGCATCCTGTTTGAAATCATACATTCTTGTCATAACAAGAAAGTTCTCATATAAAGGAAGAAAATACAGTAGAAAAAGCTAAATAGATACACACAGTGCATGTGTCTTTGTGTGAGCTGAATTATGGCCCTGGCATGCAAGAGATGATCGGCCCATAGACTTATCAATAATGTATCATCTAGTAAGAGAAATGATAGGCACTCAGCTGGTACGCTCTCTTCAGAAGTAAGCCATAAATTTGCAGGGCAATAATAATGACTCTTCCCAGGGAAATAAAGGCCACCCTCCTCCAGCACCCCTCTGTAGTCATAAACCTGACTCACTCTTCCATCGGCCAGAAGAAAAATGTTTCCTCTCTCAGAACCCAGGAGTTGTACACAGGGGGTATTTGAATCAGCCAACTTGATATGCAACCATTTTGCTTTACAGGTGGAAAAATACAATTTCAGTTTTCCTATTAACTATTCTCACATCCTGCCCATGGAGGAAAGCAAACTTCTCTCCAATAATTTGTTTCCATTGACCATCAAATTCAACACTGCAGCTGCTTTTTATTATGAAACTATGCTTGTGAGGCAGCTGATATGGTGAAAATACAAGTATACCAACAATGCAAACTGATACAGTCGTGGCCCTTCAAAATAATTTGTTGACCAATCAGCATCAATTCGTAGATATGGCAGATACACGGCCATACATGGTGGTCAGCATCATGACAGTTTTATCAGAACTGGGCAGCATTCATTTAGGGTGACCATGTTTTGTTTAGTTACTTACTTACTTGTAGATTTTGAGTGAATCCATCCATCCAATCTATCTCCTTATCCTCACTAGGGTTGCTGGTATGCAGGAGCCCGTCCCAGCTGAATGTGGGCTACAGGCGGAGTACATAAACTACTTTGAATTTATGTGCCTTAGTTCCCCAGTAACTACTCTACTAATTACTGTGGTTCTTCATTAGTTCCTCAGTAACTACTGTGTTTTTGTGTACCTTATTCTAGTGAGACAGCAAAATCTGTCCCCATTCAAAGTATTCAACTAACTTGATTGTTATTGTGTACTTTCCAGCAAGACAGCATATTGTCCAGGGATTAGCAAGTACACCACTATCTATAAATGGGTAAATATTATTTTAAATATGACATTTACATGAATTGATCAGAAGTTGCTATATTTATTGTTTATTAGAAAATTATTTACAGAACAGCCTCATTGAATGCACTTATTAACGTGCAATCAGGTTTAAGAACAAACAATAAATGTGTGGATTACATTTCTGTGCACTGATTAAATCCGGAATGCTATGTCATGTGATAGCAAAATTAATATTTTAGTGATCTCTTCTTCTCCCAAGTTTAGTCCAAACAGTTTAACAGCACACATATATTTCATCCAGTGTCTCTGCTCTGAGGACGACAGGGTCACACTGTGACCTCGGTCAGCCGGAGGTATCCTAAATCGTGGCTGGCAGTTGTTCTGGTTTATTGTTCCTAATCTGGGGAGAAGAAATCTCTGTGTTGTGTGAAAAGCCTCAGTGTATGTGCTTTTACATCGTCATGATATACTGTAAGCCTGTGTGTCCTCTTTGTCCAGGGCAGGGGTCAGCAACCTTTACCATCGAAAGAGCCATTTTGTCTCCTCATCCTGAAAAAAAAAATGTTCGGGAGCCGCAAAACATTAAAGAAATTATAAACTTTAAAAAATTTTAATCTTTTGTATTGTTATCTGTTCGAACCACAACACTGTACAAACAAAAGTGCAGCTAGACGTGTAGACTTACTCTGAGCTAACACTGAACTGATCTGTGTCAAATAAAAATAAATAGACAACTTCATTCTGATCTGTTCATAACCTTCATGGACAGAATTTCTAGACGCAATCCAGCTTGGTGACCTTATGATCTTGTCTCTGCTATTTACAGATGACGTGGTCCTTATACCTCATCACGCTGTGACCTTCAGCGTTTACTGGAGCGGTTTTCAGCTGAGTGTGAAGCTTCTGGGATGAGACTCAGCACCTCCAAATCCGAGGCCATGGTTCTCAGTTGGAAACGGGTGGACTGTACCCTCCTGGGTTGCCCCAGGAAGAAGAAGTTCAAGTATCTCAGGGTCTTGTTCACAAGTGCGGTCGACAGACGGATCGGTGCAGCTTCAGCAGTAATGCGGTTACTGTTCCAGACCGTCGTGGTGAAGAGAGAGCTGAGCCGGAAAGCAAAGGTCTCTGTTTACAGATCGATGTACGTTCCTACCCTCACCTATGGTCATGCCTTATGGGTCACAACCGAAAGAACAAGATCGCGGATACAATCAGCAGAAAGGAGTTTTCTCCGTAGGGTAGCTGGACTCACCCTAAGAAATAGGGTAAGGAGCTCAGCCATCCGGGAGGAGCTCAGAGTGGAGCCGCTGCTCCTTCACATTGATAGGAGCCAGTTGAGGTGACTCGAGCATCTAGTCCGGATGCCTCCCGGGTGCCTCCCTGGTGAGGTGTTTCGGGCATGCCCAGCCCGGAGAAGACCTAGGACACACTGGAGGAACTATGTCTCACAGCTGGCCTGGGAACGCCTTGGTGTCCTCCCGGTGGAGCTGGAAGCGGTCGCCGGAGGCTGGGAAGTCTGGACTTCCCTACTGAGACTGCTGTCCCTGCAACCCGGACCCGGATAAGCGGAAGAAAATGGAATGGAGCCAACTTTATGGTAAAAAAGCCATCAGAGTTCATATGTCTGCATATCAGTGTTGTTTGCTCAATACCGGTTATTTGTGCACTGAATTGTCATCAATAACCATTCTATTGATCCTGTTCTTGACTGTCTTTGCAAAGAGAGACATTCTTTTATTTTCTGAATAATTTCTGGCTTATTTTTTTAATTAGAAGAATATATGCTTGATTATTTTATGTATTATCTAACTGTGAATGGCTTCCCAGCTCATCTACAGCCCAATGTGGCCAACTTGGCGATTTTCTCGCTAAATCCATAGACTTTGCAAGCCTTATTTTCTCAAAACGACTAGAGAAAAATATAAAGGCTTTTCCTGATGTCGTTGGGAACGGGTGATTTTTCTGGTTTTTGCATTTTTCTTCAGCAAAATAATAATAATTCATTGACGATCCCTAGAAAAACCGCCAGCGGTAGGAGCGGCACATCCCAAGCGAGCTCGCCGCACCATGAGAGAGCAGTTCGGGCACGGTGAGACTACCGCTATAACTACAGAGCCGGATATCAAACATCCAACTTTACCATGGTCTATTTGCAGACATAAAAGTGAAAGCACATAATCTTCTGAGCTCTGAGTGCACAGTCAGTCAACTGTCGCTGCACATAACCTCTACAAAATATTATCTGTAACCAAATCAAAAATCGTCTAAAAATTTCAAGAACCAAACAACACAGGAACCCTAGAATATGAATCACTGTCATGCATGAGGCCGCACGGTGGCTGAGTGGTTAGCACATTGGCCACACAGTCAGGAGATCTGGAAGACCTGGGTTCAAATTTCCGTTGGGCATCTCTGTGGGGAGTTTGCATGTTCTCCCCGTGCGTGTGTGGGTTTTCTCCGGGTACTCCGGTTTCCTCCCACATTCCAAAAACATGCATGTTAGGTTAATACGCGACTCTAAATTGTCCATAGGTATGAAGGTGAGTGTGAATGTTTGTTTGTCTATATGTGCCCTGCGATTGACTGGCGACCAGTCCAGGGTGTACCCCGCCTCCCGCCCAAAGCCAGCTGGGATAGGCTCCAGCATCCCCGTGACCCTAATGAGGATAAGCGGTACAGAAAATGAATGAATGGATGTCATGCATGATGTTCCATTCTATGAGACTTCAACTCAGCAGGCATCATAGAATGAACTCTGTGCATGTTTTGTTTTTCTTTGGCTTTTTGGCAACACTTGCAGTATTCAAAAAGACACCTTCATAATCTCAGAGATTATGTCACTTGCATCAGAATGCCCAAATGCTGAGCAATTTAATGTCCCAAGAAAACAATGAAGGGAAACGAGGACATTTTTGTCAAACAAAACAAAACAAAACAGTGTGGCCAGGACAGGACATAAAACAAATCTGCATTAGTTCATCAACAGAAGAGCAAAGATGCAAAGCACACACAGATTCAAATCCTCTATTTTCTGACTGTGAGACCAACATAACCCTCGATCACTGTGCAGCCCAAATCATTCATTATAGTAATCAATAGCAATTATAGTAAATCTGTACTGCTATGTAAGTTGTACAATAATTTAATTTACACCAGGGGTCTCAAAATTGCGGCCCGCGGGCCATTTGCGGCCCGGAAGACGGTGTTTTGTGGCCCCCATCTTTATATGAAAATTTGATGTTAGTGCGGCCCCCACAAGGAAGTGAAGAAAAGGCAAATCTTTATTTATGTGAAGAGTAAGATTAAAGTTCTCAACTAAATCGCGGGATGTCATACATTTAACTTCTCACTCAGGGTGAGCAGGAAGTGCTCCCAGCAACGCTACAGTATGAATGGCACAGTGTTGTGTGCGGGGCTGATGAACCTACCAATCACAGTGGGGTATAGCACTCCCAGGGGCGTGACATCGACTGGGCTTGACGCAATCAGAGAAATATTTTTCAATGAGTGAAAGTTAACGTAGCGTTGCCATGGAGATTTTTCTTTTGTGCCTAGCTAGGTAAGCGGGACATTCATCCCAGCTTGTTGTTCACGTCCTAAAAAGTGTTTTAAATTGCTGCCCAGCGTGACATTATACGACGTGTATGGGTTATCTCTCTCTCTCTGAATAAATCAAAGTGATCCGTGCGCGGTGAGATAAAAGAAGTGCGCGTAACTCATTGGTGAGGTTCGCCGTCTGAATCCAGTCGGATCTGCGCGTCATCGCCCCCCATCCGCTCCCATGTTTAATGTAAAATAGAAAAGGTGCTCGGATGGCATGGTAGTAGATGGGGACTGCGGCGCACGGCGTTCTCTGTCTGGTTGTGGTGTGCTCTTGCGTGGATCTGGTCTGGTTCACTGTGCAGATCACATTGATGCATTCCTTGCTTTTTTTTTTTTTTATCTCGCAGCGTAGCCTACATCAGGGGTGTGGGAGTGGAATTGATGTCAGGGCCATGTATAGGGCTGCACCGTTCTTTGTGCATCGGCTAAACACGACACGCCAAGTGAATTAAAATACCATATATTGCACAGATCCAATCAAGTCTTTTTCTAAACTAATGTGGCTCAGCTATGTGAGAGGAAGCATTGCCAGTTCCCTAGGACTAAAAATTAGGGAAGAGAATCCATTTTCATTAAAAAATAATGAAACATCTTAGCAGGCCTCATGCGGGCCCAAGGTAAACTGAGTTTGAGACTCCTGATTTACATGGTATTGTTGGCTATCTTGGGAAGATCTGAAATGTCAGGGGTCTACTCACTTTTGTGACACAGAGTATGATATTTTAAAATGTTCAAATCTTACTTTACCTGTTGCTAAATAAAGACAACGAACATACAAAATATTTTGTCTAGCGCAGATTTTCTCGCAGATTTCCTTTTTTTTTTTTCATCTCACAATGGATTGCGCTCAACTTTAGAAGGTCCACTGCAGTTTGCTCTTCTTCTTGTTGATCTGATAGTCCTTAATGGTTGTGACACATACTGTAGTTTTTTAAGTTCCCATTTTCCCCTCCCACATGGTAATAAAACATTTTTGGTGAAACAACATATCTGATCAACATACTTTGTTTTATTTTGAAAGATCACCCCCTGGTACCTACATAAGTTATCAATATTGAAGGCTATTTTGGTTCTTTTTTTGCCTCTCCTGATGTAATCAGCAGTTTTTAGTATAACCTTTCCTTTGTTGTTGTTTTTATCTGCTTCTCTCTTCCTGGCTTTGTTTTCTTATCAGACTTCTTGGCTTTGAGTCAATTCCTTAGTTTCAGCTCAGGAGTTTTTCTCTGTTTCTGAATTTCTGACCTACTCAAATCTGTTACAAGATCCGCTAATCTTAATTGTTAGCCAAGTTTAAAGAATATCTTAACATTTGCTTTGTTGCAAACAATCATGCAACCTTTTTTAGTTTTTTCCAAAGGTATGTTTATTTGTTTAATCCATTAAAAGCACGTAATCCATAATTGTTAAACCCTTGGAAACAATAGATAATACAACTCAATACAAGTCATATTATGTCATCAAATGTCACATTTTTCTCTATAGATTTCATTACCTCTTGGGGCGGGTTACAGCTGACCTCTGCCGCTGTGTTTCCTCCAGCTGTTCAAGTCACACTCAGGCAGCAGTGGCCCAGAACAAACGCTCGAGGTTGGAGCATGCCAGGGTTGGTGCCCATAATCAACTCTTGCGAGCTGCCTTTAGAGTGCAAACAGCAGGTATCAAGCAGTTTAGGCTCCATTTGTTGTTCTGAGTGCTTTCCACAAAAAGGCTTCATGAGACACTCTGACCTTGTCGAGAATGTTCGGCTGAGATTTCGACCAACTCCCTCTTTGACGGCAGAGGAGATGGGCAAAGATCTGACCTTATGTCATATAATATAAATGATTTCTTCCTGAATTATGTTTCTCTAAGAGCCACCTTTTCAGATCCTTCTCTTTAATATTCTGCCCTTGTTTCAGTGTCAGTTTGTAAGGGTGAGCATTTCTATGAATCACGCCAGCTTTTGGCTCGATATGTAGCAGATGAAGACTGCAAGCTTGCAGCACATACCAGCTTCAACTCAAACATTTGGTTGCACACTTGTGACACATAACGGATGGTTGTTCCAAAAAACGAATTATTGTGTTCATGTCATTCCGATGCTGATGTAAACATATAAAGGGCAAATATGTTTTCATCTCTGGAAACGAATGCAGCTGTCAGCAAAGAAATGGAACATCAAATTACAGGAGCCAGCATAATTGTTGGCGTTATCATGTGATGTTTGTGATAGAGCCAACGTGTCTTCTTGTGGCATCGTGTCAACAGCATGCACAATGAAGGCCACTAAAATGCCTGATTGTGTCTTGGCAGATTTCCTCCCTTTTTAAAATCCTTCAAAAGGCACCTTTGTCGTCATGCATGATGTATCCTTATCTGGAATACAGAAATGCACATCAGACTTGGGTTGCTCAATTGCAAATATTAACCCAGATAGCTGCCAATGACATTCTGAAAGGCCGGGGATAAACGCCTTCTATTGTATTCATGTCTCTCAGCTAGCTGCCAGTAGAGAGTTTAAAACTAGCAGCTCTCAGGAGGCATTGGTATACTTACTGGGATGGAACGGCCAAGCCCAGAGCCAGAAGGTAAAAGCATCTGCTCTCTCTGGAGACTGTCATCAGCAGTTTGGACAAAAAGAGAGGATACCTCAACGTGGACCACCACAACTTTGCAGTCCTCTATTTTAATTTTAATATTTCATGACGTGCATGCGGTGACATTTGACTCAGGATCAAATAGCGTCTCTGGCGGGAAATGTCAATCGGACTCGGGATGTAATGGAAAACATTTGCATGTAGTTATTATTACATTCTCAGAAATAATTATATTAGGTATGCGTAATGTTTATTCCGCTTTTTGTCTACATTTTCTCACATTACACCTCAAGTGCAAAAAGGATTGTGCCCTGCAAGTTAATGACTTGTTTCTGTGCCTCACTCCAATCCATGACAGAAAGAACAGAACAGATTAAAATCCTTAAAAGAATCTATGAAAGGTTACGATCACCTGGTGTGATAAGTGTAAAAGTTCAATTTCCACTCAACACGAGGGGAGGGGCATCAGCAAATTGAAAAATATCCCTCTGAGGACTTTGGTTACTTTGAAGCAGTTTGCATTGATTTTAACCGCTAAGATGTTAATACTCTACTAAGAGAGATTCAAAGGCCAGATTTCCACACCGCCTTCTATTGAGATAATCTCATTTCTTACTCGGCTGAACTTGAGAGTCGCCTCATGCAGATAAAGTAGACAGCAAGTGTTTCCTATTGACCTTTGTGGAAGGCTTTAGAAAACAAAAAACACCCAATGAAAATGGAAATGAGTCTTGAGTAAGGCATCCCTCACTGCAGGACTGTACCATCTCAATGACTAACTTACTGGCCGTGAGTTGCTGATCTCACAGTAAAAATGTTTGAGTTCCAACAGGGAAACAATATATTCTTTAATTTCTTTCATTTTTAACACCTCACTAATTTTGTGGCTTAATAAAAGTAAGCATGAGAATGTTTGCATGCCCCTGCTTGACTGATTTGAATCCACAACCTGCTCCTCTTTATCAGTGTACAAAAACATTTCTGCACGACATGCTACACTGTATCATGTTCTACATGTCCGACAAAAATCCAGCCTGCAGGCTGGTTGGTATTGTAATCTAAATATCATCTTAAAATGTCATATGGCGCCCAAAAGAATCTTCAGTGATGCTCATAATGACAAGACAGTAGCAATGCTGAAGGGGAAGCTAAATAGACTAGAACCATCCTGGCTCCATAGTTCTTCCTGAGACATTTCCAGTACTCCCACCTGGAGCAGAACACAACGATTTATTGACATTTGCACTGTGCATAGCCGCCCTCTGGAAAGAAGCAACTAACACCTTATCTTGTAGGCATGCCACTTAGAGACCAAATTCAACATGGAATCAGACAGGCGTTAAGAGTGAAGCCGTAGTGCTGCCGTTATTTGTTAAAAAAAACATGATTTTATGTTGTCTTTGAGCAAATGTAATGCTGTTCATTCCCCGAGAAGTCTTGTATGTAAAATATATAACATATATAAGCCTGTTGGTCTTTATAGGCTGTCTGCTTCCACATGTTTGTAATGATCCTGTGCGAAATTAGAAGACCACATCTGTGATCATTGTGGGGGTAAAAAAGGTTCTTTATTCCGGGGTGCTTTTTAGAGCCGCCGTCAGAAGCATTCAGGGTGAAGCCCATTGAACCAGCAGTGCATGAACCTTTTTCAGACAAAAAACGGTGGTCTGCAGGTCAAAGAAATCTTTGTGATTGGTTTGCTGCAGTGTAAGGATGATAGACAGAGAAAGGTATTTTCGTTTTACGTGGGTGGATCACGCTTCACTTACAAAGGTAAAGCTGTCCTGTAATTTATTCGAGAGTAATTAGGTGTGGATCAGTGCTATTATACTATTTGACAAATGATCAAAAGTGCATATTTATACAGTACATTTTTAGCTAATGACCCACACCCCGAGGCAGACTTAGGACAAACTGGAGAGACTATGTCTCCCAGCTGGCCTGGGAACGCCTCAGTGTCCTCCCTGAAGAACTGGAAGATGTGGCCAGGGACCAGTGCGTACTTTCCAACCGCGAAGAAAATGGTTGGTTGGATGGAAAGATAGCCAATGATGAAATCTGTTGAATCCTCGTTAAATCACCTGGCAACTATTTAGTTGCACTAAAGTGTCAGGCATGTTCCCAACAGTTTCTGTTGGCTCCTTGACAAATGATGAAAGACCTTGTGACAAACCAGCTGCCATGTTAGCTAACTTAAAGTAAAACTGACTTTCCCACATTTTAGCCATCATCCACCCCATTGTGAGTGGGGTGCTGTGTCACTACCCCAGAAAAGTAGTCGCAATAGCTTGGTTAACATGCACGTCACAGCATGCAAATGCAGCATCGTCGACTTTTCTGGATGTTTTTTAGAGGGCTTTATAAGTGGAAGAGGTGAATGCCCAAGACCTGCATTGTTTGGGGAAAAACTGTGAGCACAAAACACCTACAACACACAGAAAAGTGACACATGTTTTGCACTTCTGATTGGATACTAACACCATTTTGTTGTTCTGTATTTATACACGTACAATGAGAATAAAGTTGAATCTAATCTAATCTAATCTAATCTAAAAGGTAGTGACACAACAACAACACTAACAAAGAATTCAACAATGGACAGTCTGTAATGGCACTGGAAAGTTGGGCTGAAATTCTGGAAAAAATGAACGGTCAGCGACGTTTGCAGTGCCATCATATCATGCAAAGGAGGCTGCACTGCTAACATAATTAAACACTTCCGGTTTTACTGTGTGCCCATTTTTGACACGCTATGCTGGACTTTTTCCAACCAGTGTGGTAAGCAAAATAAATGTTACCCCTTACTTGTTTGATATTCTGCATGCAGGTTAGTAAGAACTCAGTAAGTAACATGGTTAATAATAAAAATAATAATGGGCTTTTAAAAAAAAATTTATGGCGCTTTTAAAGACACCCCAATATGGAATCACAGTGTTTCCAGAACTTTTCTCACAAGGGCCAAAATTAAAATGAATTGCATGAGGAACTACAAACACAATTATTAATAAATAAAAATGCAAATGAATTCAAATTCTTTTTCCATGTTGTCTTTGCTTTTTGCATTTTGTCCTTGGTTTTTCTGTATTGTCTTTGTTTTTTCTATTTTGTTGTTGTTTTTTCTGTTTTGTCTTTTTCTTTTCCATTTTTCCATTTATTTTCTAGCAAAAGCAACTTGTCCCATCCAGCCTGTTAGATGCTTCTCTTAGCAGCTCCGATATGGAGTCCTTTATGTAAGACATCCATGTAAAGTATGTGCATGGTGGTGTGATAGTGATGTTACTTCCTGTCCATGTCATCTCTTGTGGTCACCGCGCTAAGAGCTACATTTAAACATATCTGCTATATAGCCACTGCAAGCACAAATCGTGTGATCATGTATGGACTACCACCCCTGGCAGAAGCCTGTGGGTGGGTCATTGTTTTTGCCTTTGCTTTTACTCAACAGCTTGAGCCATCACATAAATGCAATTACAAAAAGCAAATGGAAAAAACAAAGACAGTACAGAAAAAGCATTGACAGAATGGAAGAAGAATATGACTACAGTTGTATATATTTTTTATTATTGGTTTGCTGTATATTTCCACATGTTTTCCCTTTTAATTTTGCCACTCCTGTGATTCCTGACCCAAAGCACTTCACAAGGTGCGGTAATCTACATCTGTATGCACAACTGCCCTGGGGTAGTGTGATGGAAACGTGACTGCCAATTCACGCCTACGACCTCTCCGACCATCACATTCATTCACCAGTATGGTCAGCACTGGATAAAATACAGTTTGTCTACATCATAAAACACTCTCCAACATAAACATAACATAAACAACAGGATATGTGTAATTGTTTTTTTCATGAGGTTTTCAAAAATAAAAGTAATTTGTGAGCGTGTACGCCCGTATGGAATCACGGGCGTGCCGAAAATAAAAAGAAATGCATGTGTAAATATAAAGGCAATCAATAATATGAAAATAAACAAAGGTGGTCATAGTGTGCAGTATTATTTTGTCATTGCTTTTTCTACATTGTTTTTGTTTTTTCCATTTTGACTTTTATTTCCTTGTTTTGTCTTTGTCTTTTCCATGTGCTGTTTGTCATTGCTTTTACCTGCGACAAAATGTAAATGCAATACATGCACTGCGCTAATACCGTCCAGGCTGTTAGCTGTCTCTCAGAAGCTTTGATATGGACTCCATCATAAGATGTTCGCGCAAAGTATGTGCAGTTCATTTTTTGCATTTGCGTTCATAGTTAGATTGTACTTTTGTGGGCTTTCTGTGTCTTGTGTATGTGTTAATTACACTTTTAAAATTTAATTTTTATTTTAAAATGTGTTGTATTTTTTAAAATTCTTTATTACCATTGCATTATTGTTGACAGCCCTAGAAAAAACACAGTTGATTTTAAAGGGTATCTGCTCAAGATGCATGCAATCAAAGATCAGATTGGCAACAATGCGATGCATCACTTTTAAACTGACTTTCCACACTGCTAATTGTGAAATATGATAACAGTCTTCAACAGTTTTCCTCCTCATTTTATGGTTATGTGCTGGATATCAATGGCCTCGTGTGCCTCAGAATTTGGACATATTCCTAAAACCTAGATGCTCACGATGCCTCTCTGTAGACCTCTTTCTACTCACACGACAGCATCATCTTTGCCGCTTATTGTTCTTCTCAAAATAACTCAACAATTTTTGATATCTGAGTTGATTCTTCATAAGTGCCAAATCCCTTCTGCATTCAGGTGTCTCAGCCAAAGCCTTAGAGGTTAAGGCAATGTTGCCTTCGTTCTCTTTCTTCTGCTGGTAATGTGCTGTCTTCCTCTGCAAGCATCAGTAAATGTCTTCATGCTGCAGAAATGACGCTGTGCAGGTGCAGCCCCTTGCCATGTTGCGTAGGCCAGACAGTTGAAAAATAAATCATGACAATGTGAAAGTACAGCTCATTGTCTTGCTTAGAAATAGCAAGTATACAGCACTGTTACACTGATATTAGTGCATATTTCTACTCCTTTCTCCTTGTTTTTGTTAAAAGCAGTGTTTTATTGTGTACCGGACATTAGGTAAGCTACATAAAAGGAACATTACATTTTGTATTCTGTCTATTATGTTCTTTTTTTCAATTCAAATTTCCCCCGCAACAGCATTAATGAATTGCATGGGCAGAAAAAATGGTATCCAAAGTCACTGTGGTCAGAATTAAGAAAGTCAATTGTTAAGTCATTGCGCAGGTCCAGCGAGTCAAGACATACACAAATCTAATGAGCTGGCCTCATTTCCACATTTAAATCAGTAAAGACAGTTGTACACAAATTCACATATTTACACATTTTTCAATTATACATTTACAATGGTAATGGTAATGGTTTAATTTTTCATTGAACATGCATATAAATGACATTGCAATACATCACTTAATACAATCGACAGTTCCACATGTCCAACAGGAGTAGAAAAAAGCTAATCTTATTAATCCTACCCCCGTAGGATTTTCCCCCGGTTTCAATACATCCATCCATCCATCCATTTTCTTCCGCTTATTCGAGTTCGGGTCGCGGGGGCAGCAACCTAAGCTGGGAAGCCCAGACGTCCCTCTCCCCGGCCACTTCGTCCAGCTATTCCAAGCGAATGCTGAGGCGCTCCCAGGCCAGGTGAGAGACATAGTCTCTCCAATGTGTCCTGGGTCTTCCCCGAGACCTCCTACCAGTTAGACATGCCCTGAACACCTACCCAAGAAAGCGTTCGGGAGGCATCCTAACCAGAGGCCCGAGCCACCTCATCTGACTCCTCTCAATGGGGAGGAGCAGCGGTTCTACTCCGAGTCTCTCCAGGATGTCAGTGGTTCTCATCCTATCTCTAAGGGAGAGCCCAGCCATCCTGCGGAGAAAACTCATTTCGGCCACTTGTAGCCACGATCTTGTCCTTTCGGTCACTACCCAAAGCTCATGACCATAGTTGAGGGTAGGAACGTAGATCGACCAGTATATTGAGAGCTTTGCCTTTTGGCTCAGCTCTCTTTTCACCACGACAGACCGGTGCAGAGTCCGCATCACTGCAGACGCCGCACCAATCCGCCTGTCCATCTAATGTTCCATCCTTCCATCACTTGTGAACAAGACCCCGAGGTACTTAAACTCCTCCACTTGAGGCACAACCTCATCCCCGACCCGGAGATGGCACTCCACCCTTTTCCGGGCGAGAACCATGGACTCGGACTTGGAGGTGCTGATTCTCATCTCAGCCGCTTCACACTCAGCTGCGAACCGCTCCAGTGAGAGTTGAAGGTCACGCCTCGATGAAGCCAACAGGACCACATCATCTGCAAACAGAAGATGATGTGATCGAATCCTGTGGCCTTCAAACTGAAACCCCTCAACGCCCTGGCTGTGCCAAGAAATTCTGTCCATGAAAGTAGTGAACAGAATAGGTGACAAAGGGCTGTCCAACCCTCACTGGAAACGGGTCCGACTTAGTGCCGGCAATGCTAATCAAACTCTGACACCAGTCATACAGGGAACGAACAGCCTGGATTAGGTGGTCCGATACCCCATATTCCCGGAGCACTCCCCACAGTATTCCCCGAGGAACACGGTCGAATGCCTTCTCCAAGTCCACAAAACACATGTAGACTGGTTGGGGAAACTCCCATGCACCCTCAAAGACCTTGCTGAGAGTATAGAGTTGGTCCACAGTTCCACGACCAGGACAAAAACCACACTGCTCCTCCTGGATCTGAGATTCGACTATCCGGCAGATCCTCCTCTCCATAACACCTGAATAAACCTTAACGGGAAGGCTGAGGAGTGTGATCCCACCATAGTTAGAACACACCCTCCGGTCCCACTTCTTGAAAAGCGGGACCACCACCCCGGTCTGCCAGTCCAGGGGCACCGACCCCGACGTCCACACAATGCTGCAGAGTAGTGTCAACCAAGACACGCCCACAGCATCCAGGGCCTTAAGGAACTCTGGGCGTATCTCATCCACCCCCGGGGCCCTGCCACCAAGGAGCTTTTTGACCACCTCAGTGACCTCAGCCCCAGAGATAGGCGAACCCGACTCAGAGTCCCCAGACACTGCTTCCATGTTGGAAGGCGTGTCACTTGGATTGAGGAGGTCTTCAAAGTATTCCTTCCACCGGTCCACAACATCTCGAGTCGAGTTCAGCAGCACACCGTCCCCACCATACACAATGTTAAATGTGCACTGCTTCCCCCTCCTGAGACGCCGTATGGTGGTCCAGAATCTCTTTGAAGCCATCAGGAAGTCATTTTCCATGGTCTCTCCGAACTCCTCCCATGTCCGGGTTTTTGCCTCAGCGACTGCCAGAGCTGCAGACCGCTTGGCCTTCTGGTACCTGTCAGCTGCCTCCAGAGTCCCATGGGCCAAAAAGGCCTGAAAGGACTTTTTTTCTTCAGCTTGACGCCATCCCTCACCACTGGTGTCTTTTAACGGGTTCTGGGATTACCGCCACGACAGGCAACGACCACCTTACGGCCACAGCTCCGATTGGCCGCATCGACAATGGAGGCACAAAACATCGCCCACTCGGATTCAATGTCCGCTGCCTCCCTCGGAACATGGTCAAAGCTCTCCCGTAGGTGGGACTTGAAACTCCTTCTGACAGGGGACTCTGCCAGACGTTCCCACCAGACCCTCACAATGCGTTTGGGTCTGCCAGGTCTCAACAAGAATTGCCACCCCTGACCGTCGCCTCTCATTGCCAGCAACACCAGAGTGGAATTAAGTCCAGCCCCTCTCGAGAGGACTGGTTCCAGAGCCCTTGCTGTGCGTTGAGGTGAGTCCGACTATATCTAGCCGGAATTTCTCCACCTCACGCACCAGCTCAGGCTCCTTCCCCGCCAGAGAGGTGACATTCCACGCACCGACAACTAGCTTCTGTAGCTGAGAATCGGACCGCCAAGGCCTCTGCCTCCGGCCGCCACCCAGCTCTCCTTGCACCTGACCCCAGTATCCCCTCCCACGAGTGGTGAGCTCATGGGAGGGTGGACCCACGTTACCTTTTCGGGCTGTGCCCGCCCGGGCCCCATGGGTGCCGGCCCGGCCACCAGACGCTCGCCATCGTGGCCCGCCTCCAGGCCTGGCTCCAGAGGGGAGCGGGGGAAAACGAAGTCCATTGTTTTTGTGCATCATTGGGGTCTATTGAGCCACTTTTTGTCTGGTCCCTCCCCTAGAACCTGTTTGTCATGGGTGACCCTACCAGGGGCATTACAGCCCCCGACAACTTAGCTCCTAGGATCATTGGAACACGCAAACTCCTCCACCACGATAAGGTGGTGACTCAGGGAGGAGTCTTTCAATACATTTGTAGACTTTCTGAAGTTAGCAAGTTTAAAATCCATGAGTAAGGTAATGTGACAGTGTGTTAAATAGTAGTTAATATCCTTATCATGGTAAATAAATTATATAGCAGTCCTCATGAATGATAATCATAATAAATAATGATAAAAACAAGCACACATTTTTAGCGTTTAAAGTTTAGTTCATTCCTAAGATAATATTTCTCTTCTCTTGTATGGTAACTGGTTATTGTTTGCTTTGTGCATCATTTTTGTAGTCTGAAGGTTTACCAGATCAGCACATTTTAATAATTGTGGTTTTTGAAACAGTGGGTTTGTGTGTTCTCTATACGCCGCGTTATGGATTATCTTTATTGATCTTGTTTTTCCAGTACATCGAGCGAGTGTACTTCTGTAGTTATTTCCCCATATCTCCACACAATGACAGAGTTTGGAGTGATTTTTGATCCAGGACACATTTTATTGTATTCAGTATTGAAGTATTAGTACTTTATGTTGTATGTTTTTGATGTGGGGTTTCCAACTCATTCTGTCATCAATTATGACGTCCCAAAATGTATGTTCATTCACACTTTCAATTTCCTCACCATCAATTTGTATTTTGTCACAAGTATCTCTTCTGCTATTACCAAATAGCATAATTTTAGTTTTACTTAGATTGAAGGATAATCCGTTTTTGTCAAACCATCTTTTTAGTGTAATCATTTCATCTGAAACTTTTCTTATTAGCTCTTGTGTGTTTTCTCCAGGGCAAAAAGCAGTGGTATCATCCACAAATAGTACTAGCTTTAGGTGTTTACAGATGTCGTTAATGTATAAGTTAAATAATTTTGGTCCCGGTATTGACCATGGCGGTACACCACATAATATCTTCTACATCCAATTCCCAAATTCCCCAAATTTACATTGTTTTGGGTTTCCAAAATAACCCAAAATTGACAAAGCTTATGATTATTTTGGGGGATGTGTAACAAGGCATACTCTACATAGCTTTTGGATCTTTCTGAAAAAAAGTTAACAATGAATTTGGTCACAAAATAACTGCAAGAAGAAAAATGAGTGACGTTTAAACCAGACATTTACCCCCGGAAGCTGTCGTCCACTCCAATGCTTTCTCCATTGTTATGGTCCAGTTTATATACTCTTTCTTAGTATAAGTATTTTTTATATTGTGCCCATTCATTGTGTTGAAGGTTTTTGCTGGAACACGTGAGGAGACATATCAAGCTTGTTCACATTTCCAACAGACATCATTCGCCTTGTCAGAAATGGCGCCCAACTTTGAGAGACAAATGTTTCGATACTGCCCCACTGATAGAAATAAAAGGATAAAAAAAACACGACGCTGGGTCGTGGAAAAGTGTGCCAAACGGCAGTAAGTCCATCCACATTTCTTCTGCTAATATTCTCAATAGTAGCCAGCAGTGCTGATTTGTAACTGGCTTCGTTATGATGTGCTATCTGTTGTAGCTTGTCTTTGACTGCCGCGTCATCTCGAATGTTAGAATAATCATAAGGGTTTTCGTGCCGAATTGCATGAAACATGGATTTTGATCACTCATCTTTCTAAACTATCTTGCAGTCGATCTACCTACATCTACCAATTCAGAACCACGATAACAGGATTATTCATGATTGGATTAGGCATTGCCCTGGTGTATCACAAAATTGGGAAGACTGAGACAGCAGTCCAAGTGCCTACCTGTTGCCTGCCATGACTGACGGATGGATAGAGAGACCAGAATGGACAAACAGGGTAGCTGAGGTTATTGGAATGCCACTACTCGCACTAACCCAAACAATCTAATCTGCATTTCGACTTCCCCCTCCGGCATCTGCCCTGGCCAATTGTCGCTGCTGGAACAACTCCTCCAGGAGATTGCTGCAGTCTGATGCTCTGGAACCTTCACCCCTTTTCTCACGGACACCTGTTGGACCGTTCACGGCTGTCTCCATGGCAACTGCTGTTTTACCACAATGACTCCTGCAGACTGAGGCAACAAGACACAACCTTCTCCACGGGAGTCGGTGTGTTATCGCGATGCCATCTTTGCAGACTGGGGCACCGGGAATGTGCGCTAGGCGGCGCAACTTCCTCAGGCCTACACACACATATCCAAGGACACTTGCACGCATACACATATGCTAGACCCCCCTATTCCAAGCCTCCGCGGCTTCATCCCCTCAGTGCTGACAGGCAGAGTCCACATATCCAAACACAGCTACGATGAGTGGCTGGAACACCTCCACCATCCTTTCCCCCTCCCCTGGTTTTGAGTTCTTATGTGTTTGTTTGTGCCTATGTTTTTTGCCAGTCCCACACTGTACTTCACCACAGGACCAAATATTTGACCTTTTCTTTGTGTCACAACACAATATTAGCAAATATTATTTTTGTTTTAAAGTTGGGAATGTGTCACTTTCTTGGCTTTGCTCTGAATTTATGGCTGCATTTGTTCGCATTCCATTCCCGGGAGCAGTCAGCAGTATGATAAAAATGTTTTATTAGGCGAGTAGCTACTTTCATTTTGAAGTTCTTGACGATGCAACAAATGGTTGACTGAGGTGGACTCTTACTAATGATGACTGGACTTGTTCCTGTTTATAAGTGTGTGGTCTTTATGTTCTGTACTGTGTATTTGGTGTGGCTCGAAACAAACAAACAACAGGTAACTACGGCAAGTCCCACCCTCAACAAAGCTCCCGTCCGTTATTCTCACTCAATTAAGATGACAGAGTCATCTCCAGCCTCTCGCTTATGTTAACCAGAGAATCACTAACATGATGTCAATTGGTCCTTTTGTCTTTCATGACAAAGAGAGACTTTGCAATCAATTGCTCTTCATTTTATCACTCTTTGTAACATTCTGGAGTACACAGCTGAAGTTAGTTAGGCAGTATAAACATTTATTTTTCTCAAGCTCCTGCACCAAGGCCTCACAACCTGAAAACTGCTGCTCTACACCATCTATCTTATTCAGGGTCACAGTATGGGCTGGATAAATTTGTCAGAAAGTCAGATGAGAGCCAATTTCCATGTAAAAAGTACTATTTCTGCATCATTGGTGGCACCTCATTACCAAGCCACCAATTACACTTGTCAATACATGGAGAACATATCTGTGCCTAGTGCACTTCTCCAGGAGATCACTGGGGTGAACTTGAGTTACATCCTTCACATTCTCACAATCTCCATGTTTATATAAAAACATGACAGCGCCATGTTGCCTTGAGTAGGATGGCATCCACTGTCCACACGTTTGGGTTTTTTTTATGTGGGGCAGCTGCAAGTGACTTCTGGAACGTGTGAGTAGAAATGCTGCCCCAGGTGATTCACTCAATATGTAAATCATTGTTAATCATGTGGCCACACTTAGGTGCGTGCTGCCTCGCTCCCTCATTTGCATTTCTCAGCACTATCAGATCAGGTGCTACAATCCCACCATGGCTTCTAATCCAGAGGCGGTCTTTAAGGCTTTAAGGCGTGTGTAACCGACTTAACAGTCTGCCCGGCTGCACAGGAACATTTGTGTCTTGGTGCTGACTGAGGGGGGAGTCAGTCAGAGCCTCTGAGCAGAGGCTGCCTCTTACTGGAAGGATGCAGACGGTGAGAGGAGAGATTCCACTACACTTGAAGAAGGAGCGTGCTGCACGTGCCGACACATGCAAAGGGGCAGATGAATTCAGTGAGAGCCACTTCTGAAGGGGAAGCAGTGATATTTCAAAGGTGGACTTGAAAGAGCTGTACATCTATTTCCCCGCTCTACCTACTTCAGAGTGGGGCAGCGGAGTTCTCTCCTCCAGCTGAGTTAGCGAATGGAATCAACATAAGCAGCATCATGGATGGATTTATGGCATTTTGATGAGATATTTATAGAGTTATTGACTGGTTGCTCAGGTGAGAGTTTTTTTCTACTTTTGCAAATGCAAGAAACACAACAGTAATTAAATTATATTGGCAAATCATAAATTCCCAAGTGAAATGTAGGTTTTGTTGAGTACAAAGACAAACCATAAATATTGCTGTCTTGATGCCTTCAGTCAACCAGTTCTCCTGGACATAACTGTTCATAACATTGTGGAACTGTTCAGATAGGCACCACAGATATCAGAAATATCTGAAATCTATTTTTATTGAATATGCCTCTCCTCTACGATGAACGTAACTGACATAATTAATATGTCAGCTGCTGTCTCACTATAAAAGTTTAATAAAAATGAGCAAAAAAGTTGAATCACTGAGACTCTTTGCATATACAGTACTTCTCTTGAATCTAATCAAAATTCTCGGGACCCAACTTTTAATATGTAGATGAACATTATATCAACGAAATTCTTGACGCCGGCTTGTTACAGAGGATAAAACCGTAAGAGCCTGAATGTCACTTTAATGGAGTCCTTCCCCCTTCATCAAAAAAAAAACAAATGCTGCTGTTGTTATGTTCTTTTATTTCTCTTCTCTAAACAATGTGCTGCAACAGCTTCTGATTCCTATTTCTGCTGTGTCACTGTCACATTATTCTGACAGACACAGAAAAGCCCCGGCTGCCGTCTGCTTGTGAAATCATGTCTTTGCGTAAGTTGGAGTTTGGTTTGGAGGCAGGGACACTGCTTAGGAGTAGAAGGGAATCAGCCTGTCAGGGGAAATTTCTGCCGCACGGGAAAAACTCCCCGGGGATCGCTCCACATTTGCAGCATCTTGGCTCAAGAAAAAGACAGGGCGAACTAGGAAGACAATCCATAAAGAAGACATTTAACCAAGATGAATCCCACTGAATAAAGCAGCTCTATGTGGAAAGTCATAGAAAGAGCTTCAATATTATGTTGACTGAATTGGCTTATAACAGGGAATCTAAAGACTTAGCAATTACCATGGTGACCCTTGATCATTTATGATAGTGGTGTGTATTAGTGGTGGACCAGCCAGGACAGCTCTCATGTTTTATAATGACATTACTATTAGCATTGATACTAATGTTATGTTTAGAGTTGTGTATTTTGCAAATGAATGCACACTAAAATAGATATAATGTTAAGACAAACATGCATGAAGACAAACATACATGTACATTTATCCGTTCCTTTCATTCAGCTTTAAGTTAGTCAGATATTTCATGAGACAATGGTTCCAAATTATTTTAAAAATAAAACACTGATATTCCCATGCTAAATAAAGATGTTTCTTGGACATATGCAGTTTTTAAATCATCTGTGATTTCTTACATCAGTCAGCATGTATTCTTCCCTTGTGTTGTTTTTCTGTCGATCCTACCTTCTGATTACACCTGAAATGCTACAATGTGAACTTTTTTTGAATTGCAAGAGGATTTATTAGGGTACATTTTCCCAAAACATTCTAGCAAAAATATTTAGCAAAAAGTTAGATCGGTACGACAATTTGTGTTTTCATTTCATGTCCATAGCATGGCAACATCGGTCTTATCCATAAGCATAAGTTTACTATACTATACTCGGCATACATGACACATTCTCCAAACCTGCAAAGATCTTCACAAGGATCTTCTATTCTGTATATATTTTGAAATTGTTCGCTGTGTGTGAATTTTTTGAGATATAGTGATGATAAATTACTCTTTTCTTAATTGACTATTCAAACAAAAAATCTGACCTAACCAACCAAATATCTTGGTTTTATTATGTCAAATTATCCATCCATCCATCCATTTTCCACCGCTTATCCGGGTCCGGGTCGCGGGGGCAGCAGCTCCAGTAGGGAAGTCCAGACCTCCCGGTCCCCAGCGACCTCTTCCAGCTCCATCGGGAGGACACCAAGGCGTTCCCAGGCCAGCTGTGAGACATAGTCCCTCCAGCGTGTACTAGGTCTTCCCGGGGGCCTTCTCCCGACTGGGCATGCCCGAAACACCTCACCAGGGAGGCACCCGGGAGGCATCCGGACTAGATGCCCGAGCCACCTCAACTGGCTCCTCTCGATGTGAAGGAGCAGCGGCTCTACTCTGAGCTCCTCTCGGATGGCTGAGCTCCTCACCCTATCTCTTAGGGTGAGTCCGGCCACCCTACGAAGGAAACTCCTCTCCGCCGCTTGTGTCCGCGATCTCATTCTTTCGGTCATGACCCATAACTCATGACCATAGGTGAGGGTGGGAACGTAGATCGATCGGTAAACAGAGAGCTTTGCCTTCCGGCTCAGCTCTCTCTTCACCACGACGGTCCGGTACAGCGACCGCATTACTGCAGATGCTGCACCGATCCATCTGTCGATCTCACGCTCCAACCTTCCCTCACTCGTGAAGAAGAACCTGAGATACTTGAACTCCTCCACCTGAGGCAAGACCTCACTCCCAACCCGGAGGGTACAGTCCACCCGTTTCCGACCGAGAACCATGGCCTCGGATTTGAAGGTTCTGAGTCTCATCCCAGAAGCTTCACACTCAGCTGCAAACCGCTCCAGTAAACGCTGAAGGTCACAGCCTGATGAGGCCATAAGGACCACATTGTCTGCAAATAGCAGAGACGAGATCCTAAGGTCACCAAGCTGGACTCCCTCAACACCTTGACTGCGCCTAGAAATTCTGTCCATGAAGATTATGAACAGAATCGGTGACAATGGGCAGCCTTGGCGGAGGCCAACGTTCACCGGAAACAAGCTCGACTTACTGCTGGCAATGCGAACCAGGCTCCTGCTTTGATTGTACAAGGACCGAATGGCACGTTATGTCAAATTATTAGTAATGAAAGTAGATTTTGATGCATTGTTTTCCAAATATCAATTTGTTTTTTTATGCTGCCTTTTCCGACTAGGGTCGCAGGGTTCTGCTGTGGCCTATCCCAGCTGACTTTGGGTGAGGGGGGTACAGCCTGGACTGGTCGCCAGCCAATCGCAAGGCACAAATCACTAATCACATTCATACCTATGGACAATTTAGAGTCTCCACTTAACCTAACATGGATGATTTTGGAATGTGGGGGGAAACAGCAGTACCTGAAGAAGACCCACACACACAAGGGGAGAGATTCGAACCCAGATCTTTCAGATATCCTGACGTTGTGGCCAACATGCGGCCACATTATATATAAATACATATATGATTGCCAAACTACAGAAATTTTGGAAATCAAATACAATGGTTACCTTTGGTGTCTGCCACCATTTAGTGTGGAAAAGCAGACCTTCAGTTTTGCGAAGCAACAATCTAGGTCATAGTTCCATCCATCCATCTATTTTCTATGCCACTTATCCTCACTAGGGTCGCTGGGGAGGCTGGAGCCTATCCTAGCTGACTTTGGGCAAAGGGCGGACTGGACTGGTCATGGGAGGGCAAGTTATAGTTATGGGGCCAAATTAATTCCTGTAAATAAAACGTTACGTTAATTACAGTATGTAATGATATCTACGAATATTTTTTTGAGTAGAAAGTTTTATTTGACACTATTTTTCATGAACTCAACAATATACATTTGTCTTTCTAGATGTGATGTGGCGGTGATTGAACATTGCAAAACATACATGTTTTGAATGCACTCTAACTTTACATCGGGACTCCCTTGTCAGGTATTTAGTCAGCAGGTTTGGGGAATGTCATATGTGGGTGATTTTTTTTCTACCAAAAAAATATTACAACACTAGCTATGTTACCAATCGCAATTCAAATAAACACATTGAAGAAATAGATGTCCATATTTGACACATTAGGATGTTTACCTTTGTAAAACTTTAATTCTACCCAAATAAGGGTTGATGTGCATCACTTTCACTCCCGCTGTCTGGTATTCATGTAATTGTCTCATGCAATAACAGTCACAGAGATGCGACTGACAAATTGCAGTCATTGTGTGGTTTATGTTTATTATTTATTTAATAGAGACAATGTGCAAACACATTTATCTTTACATCAAGAACAGATACTTAAAACCAGATTTAGCAACAGCTACTTTCCACCTGCAGTCCCTGGAAGTGGGTAATAATAGTCTACACACTTAATGATAGCTAATTTTAGTTAAAAAAAAACAAAAAACTTTGCCAAATATAAAGTTTTTGGAGGTTAGCAACCCAATGCAGTACCTAACCAAAGCAGACAGGGCCTTTAAATTGTACTAATTACAGGTGTTTTCCAGTAGCTTTTTTTGACTTGTCAAAACAGTTGTTTAAAGAAGCATCCTTCCAATATATCACCTCATCACTTCTCACCAGCTTCTCAATTTACCTCACCAGCTTACGATTCGATCATACTTCACACATGCTTGGCCTTGAGCATTGCACAAGCAATGTGTTTTTTCCTATCTACAGTATTACTGAATTTGAGCTGAAGTCACAGATTTGGAACATGATGTATTTTGCTGCACTGATCCTCAGCAGATGTGTCCTGTCATGTCCTGGCTGCTCTGCCTGTGCCTTTGGGTTAGTGTGACGGCCATTCAGCTGTGTCAGGCCACTTTCTACGACACCATACAGCAGCACCATGGGACGAGGCCCGGGCGAACAACCATCCACATGATCGGTGAGCTCTTAGGTCTTTTCCTTCCTGCAGTGTTAAAACCGATTTTTAGCAAAGCCTCCAAAGGAGCAGAAAATGCCTTTTTACTTGATTATTGAACAAAGAAGCTGCTGCCTTTGCTCTCGGATAACCCTAACTTGTTTGGCTTCTCACGTTTAATCAGATTGTCACAAGCTTGCTTCGATTTCCTCTGAGTTCATTTCACTATCTCAATGGAAAAAACAGTTTTTAACCTTGCAACAAATCAATGGCAGTATTTTCATATGATTTAACACAACTCAGCATGAGACAGCAGTATGTGCCAAGGACGCACTGCAGAACACAGAACGTTTACATGCATAACTAATCTACAGATGCTCTAAAGAACTTGGTGAGGAATTTTGATGTTTTAACTTTCTTTAGTTGAGAGCACCAACCGAAATGGGAATATGTCACAATAAAAACACTTTTTTTTCTTCATTTATAACAGCAACCCTTTTGTGTTCAAAACTGTTATAATCCCCAGTTCCTCAAAATGTGTTGATCAGTATTTCATTTAGTGAACACGTAGTTCCTCTGCATGACCCCTCCGTGGTTGGTAGGCCTACTTGTTGTTTGCACACATGTGCTTGTTTTGTTTTGTTTTCCACCATATTTTCATGCCAAAAAGCTTCAAATGCTAAACCTTACTTAGAGGGAAAAATTATGTGTTGGCAAAATTGAAGAAATGGTTACCATTGGTTACAATCATTATTGAAGTTATGTTACACCTCCACACTCTGCTTTAGTGAAAAAAACTATAATACTAGAACAGGTGACTTATACAATATGCAAAAAAAATAAGTAGATGAAAATGTATGATTTGGTCATTCAGGGTTAATTCAACGTTAAAGAAGTCATTGTTTTTGTTAATATTATATAGGTGTTGAGCTTGGACAGACGACATAGTCTATGAAGACAAATGTTGCACTTGCTGTTCTTAATTAAGATTTGACCTTAATTGAATTCACTCCCTTGTTGAAGATCCATTAGATATTCAGTACATTTTGAACTTTTCTCTCTGAGTCACTGCAGCTGATATTCATGCTACATTGGCTCCCCTCAATTTGCTCAGCGACAGCAACAACGCACCTTCAGAAATTGAACTGAATAGAAAATGACCAAACCGCCATAGATTAACTTTCCTTTTCAGCAGGCTGAGAGGCGTGTAAACATTTACTAATGTCAAATTTGACAGAGTGGAAGCAGTCAGCAACTTCCACATTGTTTCCTCCATGGACCCTCAAAACCTGAAATATATCAGCAACACTTTATACTTTATACGCATTTCAGTATTCACACTGAAAACTTTAAAAATCCTAAATGTTTAGTAAAATGTGAGATTGTGGCGAAAGAGAAATACTTAAAATTGCAGAATTCTTTGGGCTGCCTAAAAGATGTCATTTCATTTTGCTGGGTGTGGTTAGTCCTCACTCTTGGATAAATGAGATGCCAGTTTTATGAGCAGAAGATGGGCTGCTCGTCCAGATTGATCTTGACACAGAGACATTTGTTCCGGGCTCTGTGTTGTGCGCCTGTTGGATTGGTGGGAGGATTGGGGTTGACGGGTCATGAATTGGTGGCAAGAAGGCCAGTGGATGCAGACCACTGGGCCAATCATTAAAGCCAGCCAAATGCCACAAGTTCAACGTGACCGGTATTACTCGGGGAAATGAAGATTACAGAAGACGAGGGATCACTTGGGAACTGTCCAATTGAAATTTAGATTCATGGTTGAGATGTTTTTTAAAAACCTCAGTCCATCACTTTGATAAATACATGGGGACATGCGCCTACTCATTTGACACCCCACAAAGTGTTTTTATGGGAACACAACTGCAGATTGCTACAATATAGGGGGTGGAATATCAGCATTGTGCCACATTCTACTCGTCTACCGAGTGCATATTGATATACTCCATTCGTATATTGACAGCTGTACTGGAGAGAGTGTTTCTCCAGAGGTCAGCAAGCTGCATGACCTCCACAGTAAGTGTTTATACTTTATATACGGTCTGTGATTAGAACAAGATGACCTGCTTCCCGCCTTGCAGCTCTCAGCTGAGCAGCTTGACTTTGGCTGCATCACAATCTCTGCTGTGGTCAAGGCTTTTTTTCTGCCTTACTGCTTTACAGGCAGTGCTGCGCTCAGCCGTGTGATTCATAAGGTGCACACTATTTGGTGCAAAGACCATGAACGGCGTAAAAAAGAGAACAGACCGTGTTTGTCATGCATCTGTAAAACACTTTTGAGGAATGTTACTTTTTGGGTTGTGCATTCTCAACCCTCAATGGTGTCCCAAGGAGAGTTTTCCATGCTGAAATTACCTTCGTTCAAATTACTCCTTTCTGCTTGAGGTGACTTTAACCATCAACTCCCTCAATGAGCTCACGGAACTGTGTTTGCACAGGTAGTCAAGTAAAAACTGGATGGTGGTGTGTACAGAGAAATTGCGTTGTGTCCCCATAAAGTGGCACAAATGCAATTATACTTACATTTGATCAATGTCATATTACATTTTCACAAGTCTTTCATAGTAAAAGTATTTTTCGTAATGGAGGGAATTATCTCACTTGGGATTGTTTTTAAAGAGGCACAGATAATTGGACAATGTACAATTTGAATGCATATATCTTTTTATGAGTCTAACATACTCTTGTAAAATGAGGACGAGAAATAACGATACCACACAAGAGGCTCTCAGAGTGAGGAAGAATATAAACCTGTGCATACTGTGGAGGTGTTAGTCAAGAGACAAAGAATAACCATGGTTGCCTGATGTGGCCTTGCACCATGTTGAACTCCCTCCCACCAAATGTCTCCTTTGCCGCATCACACTGTGCACAACTGAAAGGTCATTGAGTGAAGAGAATCTATTACTTTAAGGTGCAAGTGATTGTGTATAGCAAGTTCCATCCATCCATTTTCTATGCCGCTTATCCTCATTAGGGTGGCGGGGGGTATGCTGGAGCCTATCCCAGCTGAGTGTCGGGGTACACCCTGGACTGGTCCCCAGAAAATCGCAGGGCAGACCAACAACTATTCACACTAACATTTATACCTATAGACAATTTAGAGTGCCAAATTAACCTAACAAGTGGGAGGAAACCAGGAGTACCCAGAAGAAAACCACGAACGCACGAGGACTACATGCAAACTCCACACAGAGATGCCCGCTGGAGATTTGAACCCAATTCTCCTGAGTGTGTGGCCAGTAGCGGTAATGTAATATCTTGAGAGAAAATTGCCCCCTCTCTTCACACAGTCCTAGGTCATGATGTTCTTAAAGAAGCTGTACTCACGTTCTGCCTCCGTCAGTGACACTAATAAGCCTCAAAGTGTGAGCCATTGCTTTGCAGAATGCAAGTCAATCTCTGATTTGGTTATAAATAAATCATTAAATAATGTGTCATGGACTCAATTAGGGGGAGGGGGGTTATTGGAAAAAAACAGAATGCATGGGGAAAAACAGAATATGTTTTGTGGGGTATATGGTGGTCATTTGCATACTGTCAACCCTCGCTTTTCCCAGGTAACTCCCGTATTTCGCCCTTGTTTTCCACCGTCCTCCCGTTCTTGTATTTCTTTAACTTACTAAATAAATAAGCTAAATAATCCTCACCGGTACTGCTGGCAGCCAGAGCAGCCCAGTTTCCAGTCTGCTTGGCCACAGTATCACTCTGTAAACATCAGCAAAACATATACTGCAGCAGGTAAAAAGTGAGGCCCTTATGGATAAAAGTACACCAGTGGAGGTGCACAGGCCACTTGCACACCACACCATTACAGGATGACGCGGAGGCCTTGCTCGTGACAGGCCCGGCAAGACCCATGTGATTCAATCAAATCCCAGGAAACTTTCCGTATTTTCACATGCAAATGTTGACCGGTATGGTGGTCATCTGCCACCGTGCATTTCTGGTTTAACCCAAAGTCCTAATATCATTGGAATTGCTCCTATTATCCCTTCATGAGATTTAGTGGTGAGTGGAGGCATCAGATTTTTTTTATTTTGTGTGTTCCAAGAAAGGAAGCTGCCGCCTGCTCACACTGACATGAAAAATGGATATTCGGCTGTCACAAACAAAGGTTGTATCCTCTACGCGCTGTTTTAGACACTGACAATTTAATAGCCTTATATAACACGTCCTGGAGGCACATTAGTTTGACACACATCTCCCCCCACCCTCATCTCCCCTCATCCCTTAGACCTCCTTTCAACCGCTTTTGTCAATGCCGCGTCCCTGGTGCCGATGGGAAGTGGCGTGCCTCCTCAAGCCAGAGGCATCGCCGCATCAGCACTGCGCATATCCACTTTGTTTTGCCATCGCCACACATGCTACTGTGACGTGAGAACACCACTGACCCTTTCGAGTGTAAGAAAGTTCTGTTATTGCTTTCAGAATGGATTTTCTCCACAGGCAAGGGCTGGTTCCGCAGGGGTTGTATCACATATTTTACTGCTTTTAGATTATTTTCTTTTGTTAGGCCCTGAAAGAAAAAACACATTTCTTTAAGTAAATGAATCAAAGGACAATCAGTGCCCTAATTATTATTGTATGCTCATAGCTACAAATGACTATTGCATATTTCAGTATTTTCCATTTATTGCGTCTTTCGGTTGATGAATAATTCAGAAGAGTGCTCCTCCAAGCTTGTGGATATTTGTTTAAACAGCATGTTTAATTGAAGTCTTTCAGCCAATGTGTGGGGTTATGGTTAGTGTTACAATGCTTATATGCAATGGCAATTTCAGTTGCCCACAGTTGAATTAATTAGCCAGCTTCTTCACCCTCACGTTTTCACCAGGCGGTTCTTGCCGCACGGAGAAGGTGTAAGCATTAAAGAACGGGATGTTGGTCAACGTTCATAACTTGAACCATTGCTCAGAAGGTCTTTTGTCCTTCTACTTTAATAATGAAATATATTTGTAGGTTACAAATTCAAAGAAAAACATTTTTAGTTTAGAAAGAATAATGCCCACTAAGGCATATGGCAACATAATGGCTCCATCTCGTTACATGTCTTGTCAGAATGGTCGCAATTGCTGATGGAAATTGATATCTGCATGTATTATTGTCCAAAGACCCTTTATAGTTTAGAAATGGTTTTTTTTAAATAAAGCAAAGCTTAATAGCCCTGTGAACATTTAGCAGACATGTTAATCACAAATCGCAGTCACTGCAGCATTTAGCAGATAGCATGAGGCGGCATGTTATGTGTCATCCTTGTGACCTCTGAGGCAGCCATGTCCTCAATTTTTTTGTGTAATACGCCTCATCATCAATTGCTTCAGGCACATTTTCATTTTCAGACTTTCTGCCATGAAAGCCTTGCAAGATCAAATGATTTCTTGCACTGTAACACACCTCAAACATCAGCATCATCGTTGCTACAGTGAGATAAATAAACAAGCTTCTTTCTGTCTATGTTAACTAATTGTACCATATATTTAGAACATGATAATAGGGCAGACATGTAGGCCAAACTGTTACCTGGAACCTGCATAGTTTGGTATGAGAAAAGCAACGTTTGTCGTATCTCGTGGAAAAATAAGCACTTTTAGGTGGAATGTGACTCAGAGATGTCTTATAATTTAAAGACATGTTAAGTATGTCTTCTCTGTATGGATAGAAAATTGTTATGTTAGCGTTACTTGATGGAATTTATTATTACGTATCATTATTTTTATTGTTATTATTATCGCAATAAAAATTGGAAGTGAACAGTTACGTATTATTTACTTATCCTTCTATTCTATTTTCTTATTTTTCTCTTATCTTTCCCCTCTTGCTATAATTGTGTTATTGTGTGATCATGAGATTAAGTTTATAATGCTATTCTTGGAGAGTTGCTGAAAACCTAAAATCCTAAAAAATAAAGAATCTATCTATCTATCTATCTATCTATAACATAGATAATAAAGATAAATAACATGTCTGTTCTGTCTTAGAGAAATCAGCCTGTGAGAAAATAATAGCTCTCTTTTCAAGTCTTGCATGGCCAATAAATAGCAGAAAATCTGAAATAATATGGGTTGAATACAAATAGTTTTGACCAATTTTCAATGTAAACGAGCTGTAACATAGGGGTTGGCATCCTGCGACTCTGGAGCCACTTATGATTCTTCAGCCTCTTTGCTGTGGCTCCCTTCGAATATACTTTTAACACCCAAGTGGGAAAAATGTGCATTGTTGTAAAGAGATAAAAATACCTGACTTTCTGTAAGACGTGAACGAATCATTGCTGAGTTCTGACTGGTGATTGGCCTGCCTGCATTCTTTGAGACGGGACAGCTGTCTTTACCTCTTGCGGTAAGTTAACCTTTAATACTGTATATCCTCTCAGACAAGAACGATTGCACAGAAAAAATTTTTGCATGCTTGGAGGCATCAGGTAATGACATCACAACCACGGTGTTTGGCATCCGTTATACAGCCACACTGTATAACAAATAAATCAAAAGTAACCAAAACCAGGACATTTTCATCTAGTTATAAAAAAAAAAACTCAGGACGGCCAGGACAGAACATGTCCTGGAAAAACAGGATGTTTGGTCACCCAAATGTGTAGCGCACTTGCGTTAAATGCTAACTCAGTCATAATAACTGGCCAGTTTAGTGCGCTTTCATCTGAGCGTAAATATTTTGGTCATAGCTAAACTGAGAGACTTCCACCATACAGGTATGAACTATGCATACAGGGGTGTAGCACCAAATTCTGGGACCCTGTACACAAGCTTCCTGAATGACCTCAAACCTGACCCTAAACACACCCCACTTAGTACTTTACATACTCTCCAAAATAGAATTAGCACATAATTTGGTTGAAAACAACTTTATTGGACTTTGACGGTCCATGAAAAGTTATGTGCAAGATGCAAAAGTACAATTCATAAATAACTTTCTCCAAAGCTGCCACAGATAGATGTGAATTTTCAGTTTCTTCTATCTCTTTATCCTTCTTCTCAAATGTTGACGCTGTGTGTGAAAGCATACAGGTTATGTTTGATACCGTTCTGACGTCTGTGTTGGTGTGTTGAGTTGAAGTGTTGGCTATAGCTGCGCTAACCGTTCTCCAAATGGGTGGAAACGTGAGAACAATTCCAAGAAAATTCCCCAAAATAGAGGGTTGGTGACAACAACTGCCCGAGAGGGGCCCATTGTGATATTTTCATGAGGCCCAGAATTCCTGGCGGCAACTTTGCGCCTAACAGATGTAATGAATAATTTTGTATTTTTGCCAGGCGGGTGTAAGTATTGTGCCTTAATTTTATCTAAGCAACCTTATTACTGAATTTTCACAGCAAAATGGATTTTATTTCAGTCATTTTAATTTATTATTTTATTAATTATTTCATTTTAATTATAATTTAAAATCCCTAATTTAATTATTAGGGATGTTTGGTAATATTGGCTGACCAATATCATCCGCCTAATTTTGGCATAAAGAAGTAATTGTCATGATTATGTCTCGGCATGGTGTTGACGACCCCGAGGATGCGGAGAGCAGGAGGCAGAAGCAAGTCAGGATGAGAAGTTTCTTTAAATAGTGAATGCTGCTAAGCAGCGGCAGCAAGGAATCGAGCAAACAAGAAAACAGCATACAAAAAGTATTGAACGTAAATGATCCGACAAGCGGCCAAGCACATAGCTGAACTAAATACCGGAGAACAAATTAGGAGCAGGTGCAAAAGAATGAAAAAGTAAAGCTGACAGGAAACAGAACAGGAAGTACTACCAAAATAAGAGTACAAAACAGGAACTGAGGCAAAAAAAGGAACAGCAACATTGTCACGAAGACAGTACCCCCCCGTCAGGGACGGATCCCAGACGTCCTAAAAGTCCAACAGTCACAAGGAAACGGGAAGGGCGGTGGGAGGACAGGCGGTGGGTCGCAGACGGTACCCCTCCGTGGGTCGACCAGGACGGTGACGCAGACGAGGCCAGCGGGACCCCTCTGGGGTCTTAGCAGGACAGAGGCCTTGGACGTGACAGGAACAGGCGCCGACGCCCTGGGAGGCGCCACTGGAGGAACAGGAGCTGGCGTCGTGGAAGGCGCCACTGGAGGAGACTGTGCCGTGGGAGGCGCGACTGGAGCACACTGAGCCGTGGGAGGCGCGACTGAAGTGGCCTGTGCCCTGAGAGGCGCAACAGGGACCGCCTGCGCCATGGAAGGCGCGACCGGAGCTAACAGCGCCCTAGGAGGCGCCACTGGAGGGACTGGAGCCGACGCCCTTGGGGGCACCACTGGAGGGACTGGGGCTCGACGCCCTTGGGGGCGCCACTGGAGGGACTGGGGCTCGACGCCCTTGGGGGGCGCCACTGGAGGGACTGGGGCTCGACGCCCTTGGGGGGCGCCACTGGAGGGACTGGGGCTCGACGCCCTTGGGGGGCGCCACTGGAGGGACTGGGGCTCGACGCCCTTGGGGGGCGCCACTGGAGGGACTGGGGCCGACGCCCTGGGGGGCGTCACAGGAATGGCTTCCGCCGGTGGGAACTGCCGCGAGCGAGCAATCGGCGGAGTCCTGCAGCGTGGCGTGTCTATCGGCAGCGGCTGGGCTACCGAAGCCGGTGAAAACTGCCGAAGACGTGGGATCGGCAGTGTCCTGCAGCGCGTCGCAGCTTCTGCCAGCGGCCGCGCGTCCTCCACCGCCCGACAGGACATACTAGCCCCCCCATTCAGAAGGCGGATCCCAGACACCGTCATACTCCGCACCAGGAACCAGGGAAGCGTGGAGGGAGGCTTGGAGGAGGGCACGCGACTCACCACGTCGACGTCCCTGGGTCGGCACTGCCGGGCATCTCTGACGCCGACAGGCCGGCGTGTGTGTGGCGGATCGCGGCTACACCCACGCCATTGAGACCAGTGTGCCGTCCGGACCCCAAATCATGTCCTCCAACTTCTCCGGCGTGAATTTCACCGTCTCCTCCTCCATGGCCTTAAAAATCTGGAGGGTCCAGAAATAGCTCTCCGCGAGGTCGTCTGAGTCTGGTCGGATTATTCTGTCATGATTACGTCTCGGCATGGTGTTGACGACCCCGAGGATGCGGAGAGCAGGAGGCAAAAGCAGGTCACAAAGAGAAGTTTCTTTAATAGTGAATGCTGCTAAGCAGCGGCAGCAAGGAATCGAGCAAACAAGAAAACAGCATACAAAAAGTAATGAACGTAAATGATCCGACAAGCGGCCAAGCACATAGCTGAACTAAATACCGGAGAACAAATTAGGAGCAGGTGCGAAAGAATGAAAAAGTAAAGCTGACAGGAAACAGAACGGAAAGAACAGGAAGTACTACCAAAATAAGAGTACAAAACAGGAACTGAGGCAAAAAAAGGAACAAAAGCAACACTGTCACAGAGACAAACATACAGATCGTGACAGTAATATCTGTATCATTTGTTTCTCGATAATGAAACCGATATAGCCCTTTAAGCGCCAAAGTAGCACCGAGAAATAGCGGCCATCTGTAACTATAATGTGAGCAACATTTGTGGATGTGTTCTTATGCGCAGTTTAGAAGTTTCTAGACTTTCAGTAAAGACTAACCCTGTTTGGGGTGGCGGGACGTGGTGGGTTGTCAAAACACCACTAAAGGTGAGGAGGCTAGCGCGTAGATGCCGCATTGCGCACTGGGCCGTACATCAATGTCGAGTTGGAAGATTCCTCATTCATGTGCCACATGGAAGTTTACGACTTGTTTTACTACCCAAACCAAATCCGATGGAATAACTTTTGATTGGTAAGACTTTACAGTTAGCTTTGATAGTATTTGGCTCATAGACTGCATAATTTGGTCATTATAACATTGTTTTGAGAGCATAATATGCCAATGTTGTGAAAAACAATGTATTAGATAAATGGATGAATAGATAGATAGGTCTTTCATCTCCAGGAGAAATTAATTAATAAATGCTGAAATAACAGCAGGGTGGTTTCTCAACAAAAAATACGCTGCTGCATTCACCAAATTGGCAGCGTTCCAGTGTTCCTTGCCATGCCAAATTGCAATGTTTCCTTACGGGAGTTGTACAATGTTGTTTACAGCCACGTAGGCTTACAACAGATATGTGTTAATTCCACGACAGGAGATACTGTATGTGATGTTATACATATCGGTATAGGCTGATATCAAAATCAGAAATTGACAGTTGGACAATATTGAAATATCAGATATCTGTAAAAAAGCCAATATCGGACATCCCTATTAATCTTTTAAGAGGTCACATATTTAAATAAAAGAAACAAAATCTTCAAAACTTTAAAATGCTTCTGGACTATTTTTTTTTTGCAGTACTTTTATAGATTTTGTTAGGATGTTAGGATTTTATTTTAGATCATTTTTAATATGGGAATGATACTATTTGAACACTCTGAGGTAAAAATCCCTTGTTTCATGGATTTGACACACACACACACACGCACACACACACACAAACACACACGCTTTAATTGGGAGTGTTCATTGCTTTGCTCAAGGGTCACAATGACAGTGCTTAAGAAGTGGTCCCAGCTTCCATGGTTTGGTTTGGACTAAACCAAGTGACAGACTTATCTATTTTGTATGTGTTCCCCACAAAATAAGAGGCAGAAATAAAACATAAGAAAGTTTTTTTTTACTTTTGTTTCGTGGTTGGCAGCAGTTTTCTAAATCTGTCATAGTGCCAGCGGATTTCCTGCCTTCTTACGACAAGACTCTTTTTGCATGGGCAAAGATCCACTATAAAAGAAATCATTATTTTAACACTGTGCAAACTAAATACTTCTCCGTGAAACCCCTCAAACCCCTCCACATTGTTGTGGTGGAGGGGTTTAAGTGCCCGAGTGATCCTAGGAGCTATGTTGTCGGGGGCTTCATGCCTCTGGTAGGGTCTCCCAAGGCAAACAGGTTTTAGGTGACGGGCCAGACTAAGAGTGATTCAAAAGACCCTAATGAAAAAGTGATTGGGAGGAATGGCCTCCCTGATCGGAACCCATGTGGTGTGTTGTTGCTGGACTTCTGTGCGAATCACAGTTTGTCCATAACAAACACCACGTTTGAACATAAGGATTTCCATAAGTGCAGGTCGCACTTGTGGAGTGCTAGGTGCTAGGTCGCAGGTCAATGATCGACTTTGTGGTCGTATTATCAGACCTGCGTCCGCATGGTCTGAACATGCGGGTTCTTGGTCCTGGACACGAAGAGAGAGGCTGAGCTGTCAGCTGATCACCACCTGGTGATGAGTTGCATTAGATGGCGGGGAAGGATGCCGGACAGACCTGGTAGAGCCAAACGCGTAGTGAGGGTGTGCTGGGAACGTCTGGCAGAGTCTCCCGTTTGTCGAGTCTTCAACTCTCATCTCCGGCAGAGCTTCGCCTGCATCTTGAGGAAGGACCGGGATAATGAGTCCGAATGGGTCGTATTCCGTGCCTCCATTGCTGAGGCAGCCAGTCGTAGTTGCGGCCGCAAGATGGTTGGTGCCAGTTGTGGCGGCAAGCCCCGAACCCGATGGTGGACACCGGGGGTTAGGGCTGCTGTCAAGCTGAAGAAGGTATCCTATCAAGCATGGATGGCTTGCGGGACTCCCAAAGCAGCTGACAGGTACCGGCAAGCCAAGCGGCACGTGGCTTCGGCGGTGGTCGGGTGTGGGAGGAGTTCGGTGAGGCTATGGATTAGACTTTCAGTTGGCCTCGAAGAGGTTCTGGCAAACCGTCCGACACCTCAGAAAGGGGAAGCAGCCCCCAGTTCACAGTGTTTACAATGCGGATGGAGGCTTGCTGACCTCGACTGAAGATATACAGTAGTTGGTCAGTGGAAGGAATACTTTGAGGCCCTTCTCAATCCCACTGACATACCTTCCGTAGAGGAAGCAGAGTCTGAGTATACGTACGTGGACAGTTCTATCACCGTGGCTGAGGTAATTGGGGTAGTCAAATCACTCCACAATGGCAAGGCTCCGAGGGTAGACGAGTTTCGCCGTGAATTCCTCAAAGCTCTGGATTTTGTGGACTGTCTTGGTTGACACGCCTCTACAACATTGCATGGAAGTCAGGAACAGTACCTCTGTACAGGCAGACCGTGGTGGTGTTCCCCATTTTTTAAAAGTTTGACCGGAGGGTGTGTTTCAACTGTAGGGGGATCACACTCCTCAGCCTCCCTTGGAAAGTCTACTCGAGGGTGTTGGAGAGAAGGGTATGACCGTTAGTCAAACTTCGGTTACATGAGTTGCGATGTGGTTTTCGTCCCGGTTGCAGAACACTGGACCAGCTGTACACCCTTGCAAGGGTTCTGGAGGATATGTGGAAGTTTGCTCAGCCCTACATGTGTTTTGTGGACTTGGAAAAGGCATTCGACCGTGTCCCTCGTGGTGTCCTGTGGGGGGTGTTTCGGGAGTACGGGATTGGTGGCCCGCTACTACGTGCCATTCGGTCCTTGTACAATCGAGGCAGGAGCCTTTCCAGCAGTAAGTCGAGCTTGTTTCCGGTGAACGGGGGCCTCCGCCAAGTCTGCCCTTTGTCACCGATTCTGTTCATAATCTTCATGGACAGAATTTCTAGGCGCAGTCAAGGCATTGAGGGAGTCCAGCTTGGTAAACTAAGGATCTTGTCTCTGCTATTTGCAGACGATGTGGTCCTTATGGCCTCATCACGCTGTGACCTTCAACGTTTACTGGAGCAGTTTGCAGCTGAGTGTGAAGCTTCTGGGATGAGACTCAGCACCTCCAAATCCAAAGCCATGGTTCTCAGTCAGAAAGAGATGGACTGTACCCTCCGGATTGGGCGTGACGTCTTGCCTCAGGTGGAGGAGTTCAAGTATCCCGGGTCTTGTTCCCGAGTGAGGGTTGTTTGGAGCGTGAGGTCGACAAACGGATCAGTGCAGCGTCAGCAGTATTGCGGTCACTGTACCGGACTGTCGTGTTGAAGAGAGAGCTGAGCCGGAATGCAAAGCTCTCTGTTTACCGATCGATCTACGTTCCCACCCTCACCTATGGTCATGAGTTATGGGTCATGACCGAAAGAACAAGATCGAATTAGTTACCTCCGTAGGTTTGCTGGACTCACCCTAAGAGATGGGATGAGGAGCTTGGCCATCCGGGAGGAGCTTAGAGTAGAGCCGCTGCTCCTTCACATCGAGAGGAGCCAGTTGAGGTGGCTCGGGCATCTAGTCTGGATGCCTCCCGGGCGTCTCCCTGGTGAGGTGTTTCGGGCACACCCAGCTGGGAAAAGGCCCTGGGGAAGACCTAGGACACGCTGGAGGGACTATGTCTCACAGCTAGCCTGGGAATGCCTTGGTGTCCTCCTGGTGGAGCTTGGCGAGGTCGCCGGGGGCCGGGAAGTCTGGACTTCCCTACTGAGACTGCTGCCCTCGCGACCCGGACCCGGATAAGCGGAAGAAAATGGAATGGGATGAAATGGAAAAGTAAATAAATGTTTTTTCTAATATTCCACCATTCTTTGAGGGTGCAAGCAGAACATTAGGAGCCAAGATTGAAGCAGTGAATTTTAAAACAGAGTTAACAGCAGAGCATACATTTTTTATATAAATTTGTCTGTAATGGCGACTGTGAGAAGTAATTAGTATTAAACATTAATTAGTCACTCAATGGAAGCCGCTGTCTTACATTAAAGACTAAATTAATGTATGAAAGGAAAGCCCATACTTTTCTTGTATCAAATGCTTTGTTACTGTATACTAGTATCTACCTTTTCTTCCCGTTAGAATCGCAGTAACTGATGTTGTTTTCATTCTCTACCTAACAGCCTGTGTGGGTGTGTGCGTAAACACTGTTCCTCTTTAATTCAACATTCCTGCCCATGGAACAAAAGCTACTGTTAAATTAATGATAACTTTGTGTTGCTGCTGTTTCTAAATATTCCTTCGTGCAGCGCCGACCTTCTTGTCTTATGTTTTTTTTGTTTTCTTGTTAATCTTTTATTTAATTATTCTTCTTTTATGTTTTAAAATTTTTTTTTTTTTGTAATTTTTTATTTTTTTTTTTTTTTCTATTAATTGTTTTTTTTTTTTTTTTTTTTTTTTTGGTTTTTTTTTTTTAAACAATGGTGTGTCAACCCTTTGTCCTGTCAAAGCTGTCCCTGCACTTTGCAGGATGCACAGGGCTTTTATCACTTCACATTTGGCCACCTGAGGTGGCTTTTATATGTAACTACGTAACTACGTAAGGATTTAGTAACGCAGTGGTTATACATGGTTATTTAAATATACGGTGCGGTATTTCACAATAAATTAAGGTTAGTAGCCTATTCTTTTATCTAAAAAAAAGTGATGAAGTTACAGATGGCTTCCATTTCCTGGTGTGAAGTATTAACTACATGGAGGCATCATATTACAGCAATGGCTTGTTAAATACAGCAATGTTGCTTGTTGCAATTTTGCACTCAACATAACAGTCTAACTAACTGTCATACAAGAAAAAGCTAAAATCATCACACAACAACTTAACATGCAACAGGTAGGTAACAAATATACATGACAAATACCAATACTAGTGTAGAATAATAAACAACTACCTTAATGGCTTCCCATCATAAATTGCATTGCTTTGCTGGGAGGCTGCACCTTGTTTTTTCTTTTACAACAGACTGTTATGCTGAGTAATGACCTCCTCCGATGGGTTGACAAACTCATTGTTCTCTTGTAGCTCATGAGTGCTCCCTGCTAAATAAAGAACTACTTCTTTGTCACCAACTTATGAGCGGCACAATATTTAAACGATTAGTAGTAGTTCTGAACTTTACAAGATGCCGCTCGTAACTGTGTTTTTTTCTCCTGTGCTTTTCTGGCTAAGGTGGTCCACTTCCTTCTGACTTATGTTGTTTTGTGTTTTTTAATTAGTTACTTAATTTTGGTGCATAAACATGAAAGTAACTTGTATCAGCATGTGCAGCTGCACACTGCAAAGATGCTTGCAGCGGCTTGGGAAACACTTTGGGGAGACTCCACAGCAGGGGTCTTCAATTAAAATTGTTTAAAATGCATAAAATAGGCTCCAGCATACCCGCGACCGTAATGAGGATAAGCGGTATAGAAAATGGATGGATGGATGGATGTAATGCATAGAATATTTAGAAAACGCTTTTTACTGAAGACACCTAGTGCTGCAATCTAATCATCTAATTAACTCAAAACACCTACAAATGCCTTTAAATTGTCTCTCAGTCTACTCCTGCAGGAAGACTGCTCTCTTGAAAGTTGCTCAAAAGATGATCATTGACACTTTGCAAAAGGAGGGCAAGATACAAAAGGTCATTGCTAAAGGAGCTTGCTATTCAGAGCTCTCTGCCCAAGCATATTAACAGAAAATCGCAGGCAAGGAAAAGATGTGGTTTAAAAAAAGAAGTATACAAGCAATAGGGAAACCGCACCATGGAGAGGATTATGAAACAAAACCCATACAAAAATGTGCCGCAGCCTGCGCGTCGAGAGGTTATGGTATTGTGGCCGCAGAATTGGATCGCAGCTTTTTGCAGACGGTCCTGTTGGCTTTATCGAGCCGTGACCTTCAACTCTGGCTTGATCGGTTCGCAGCTGAGTGCGAAATGGCTGGGATGAGAATCAGCACCTCCAAGTCAGAGTCCATGGTTCTCACCCAAAAAGGATGGAATGCCATCTCCGGTCGGGGAGGAGATCCTCCCGCAAGTGGATAAGTCCTCTTCCAAGTACCTCAGGGTCTTGTTCATGAGTGAGTGAAGGATGCTAGACACGCACAGTGATATGGACTCTGTATTAGTCCGTTGTGGTGAAGAAGGAGCTGAGCCAAAAGGAAAAGCTCTCAATTTACCAGTCGATCTACGTTCCTACCCTCACCCAGCTTTGGGTAGTAACTGAAAGGACCAGATCAAGCGGACAAATTTTGTTTTCTCCTCAGCATGGCTGGGCAAAGCCTTAGCGTTAGGGTGAGAACCACTGTCATCCAGGAAAGACTTGGAGTAACCATTGGGTAACCGCTGCTCCTCCACACTGAGATGAGCCAAATGGGGTGGCATGGGCATCTGGTTAGGATGCCCCCCAGACGCCTCCCCGGGGAGGTGTTCAGGGCACGTCCGACCAGTAGGAGACTTGTGGGGAAACCCAGGACACATTGGAGAGATTATGTCTCTAAACTGGCCTGGGAACGCCTCGGGATCCTCCGAGAGGAGCTGGACGAAGTGGCCGGGGAGAGGGAAGTCTGGGCTTCCCTGCTTAGGCTGCTGCCCCCGTGACCCTACCTCAGATTAGCGGAAGAAAATGGATGGATGGATGAAGGTAAAATTCTAATTTTTTGAGACACTGAATTTGGGATTTTCATTACTTATCAGTTACAATGATCAAAATTAAAAGAAATAAACATTTGAAATATATTAGTGTGTGTGGGGGTGTGTAATGAATGTATATGATATACAAGTTTCACTTTTTGAATTAAATTACTGGAGTAAATCAACGTTTTGGTCATATTCTAATTTCCCCTGAGCACCACCTGTTCTTAAAATATATAAAGGAAGAGGAAGTCATGTACTGTGTGTGGCTTATGAGGAAAAGAACAAAAGAAACCGTATGCTTTGCATTTGCACATAAACAAAGACAAATTGATATAGTATTGAAGATTTTTCTTCTAAAAAGGGAAAGGTCCCGTTTCCTAAATATCCCTAATTGACATAATAGTGCCAGTGCTTGATAAGAGAGAGGGGTATCTCAGATGAGTCTGAAAAGATAATTGACAATTAGGTCACCATTAGCACCACGGTAACCTCCAACTGCAGCTGCAACCTCACAGATTTGATGGATCAGTCATTTTACCTACCCTAGCTCTTTACTGGTAGTCCTATCAGTCACTCTAACAATACATCTTGTATCATCATGAGCCTCACACATTCATGTGAGTGATAGAAGATGACACTGAAATCATAACCACAATGGCTGATTTCACTTCTAATACTCAAACATAAATGTCAATCAAACAGGCAAAGTGTCTTTATGTGGTCATGGAAATATACTTGCAGCGTTGACTGTAAGTCATTTTTGATTATTTTTCAGACTACAGTGTATTACATGGACCTTGCCAGAGGTCTTTGTTCTTGTTTTATGTGGCAACGCTGTTGCGATTACACAAGCCTCTTTTTGAATGCTTGACGTAGGAATTTGAAATTCATTGTCATTACTTAGACCTCATTAAAATTAAAAGAAGCATCTCAGCTTACTAATTGGTTCCAGGGGGGTGGGAAGTATTAGAAATAAGGGAATGGATTAATATTGAGTTATCAAGCTCTCTTTATTTATTGAATGGATTTCATTTATGCATTATCTATGGCTCTTTGGTGCACCAACATCATACACTGTGCATCGCATAACTTGAGACTTTGAGGAATTTATGGGACAGTAAGTCAATGGTGATAAAATGAAAAAACAATCTGATAGACGGCCTGACTAGCACTCTGTATCATAAAAGACAGATAGGGATAATGCAACATCCTTCCGTTTTGGCAGGTTGGGCTTAGAATTTTATCTTAATGTCCCATTATCATTTTGATAGCCAACAATGTCCCCTGTAGCTGAGGTGAAAGGTCATACCACTAAGAAACGTGTTACTTTGGGTGCTACTAGTTCACAAAATGTTTTAGCAAAGTTTTAGCAATTCATTTAGCAATTTTAGTAAGGACATGTATTCACAAGTTGAGATTTTAACAGTTTTATAATTCCACATTTTCTTTTCAAGAGTGTCAAATGAACTACCTGTATTTGTTTTGTTGAACATAAAACAGGTGCGAAAACAAAAGTGATGAATTTCAACTTTTGAGAATAATATAGGCAGGACATATTCTAAAAATGTGAACCATTATGCAAAAAAGGCACACAAGCAATAAGAAAAGTAGCATCTCTCCCTCTGTTGCATCTTTGCAGGTCTTTCACAACCGTCCCCAACTGCCTTCCAGTGCACATGTCATCCAGCACCAAAGGTCATTTAGTCCTTGTATTATGCATTATTACACAGTTTACATGACGCACACACCCTGGCACCTAGCACACACTAAGCGGCAGTCACATCAGGTCAGCAAGCAGCTGGTCTCTAAAGGCTCCCCAGTCTATTGCAGCTTCCTTTTCTTCCTTTTAAATGTACTGCTTTCATCAGAGATGGCGATCTAAAAATATGAAATACCAGCTCTGGACATGTGCCAGATGAGAAAAGGGCTTTTGATAGAAGGACGGGTGCAGCTTGACATTTAAAAGTGAACGACATTGCAGTGATAGAGGACACATTCATGCGTTAAAATGATTTTTTTTTTTGCGGTGCACAGCCAAAGAGAATAATGTTGAGAGCGTGTCTTTGTTTATATGTGTCTAATGACACTGTATGCACCTCTTTGCAAGTTACATTTTATGAAAACAAAATATTTAAGAACACCACTATCGGTGTCAAAGAACAAGTTGTAAAAAAAAAATGTCTGTATTTGTTACATTTACAAATGAAACTTTCTGGCGTTCATGGCTGCAACTCATACATACATACATTTATTACTCATTTTGTAGTGTGGAATGTTACAAAAGGTGATAATTCTCAAAGAGAGAAATATAATCAGCAAGTACAAGGAAAATCAATTACTTCTTTAAGGATCTAGGATATCCACAATGTAGTGGTGGCTCGGCATAAGCATTGAGGTGCTCAATTAATGGTTTACACCAGACATTACACGCCTCGGCAGGCTGGTCATCTCTTCTGTTAATAGCTAATGACTTCTAGTGCTTTGCAAATGTGTCAACAGCAGCGGATGTTTCAGAAAGCCGTGGTGTTGTCAAAATCCTTCTTCGCATGCACGGTGAGTTTGGTCGTATTCAACTTCCCCAGAAACTTTTGCATGAGTTGCACTCAGCAGCAGCGTCTTTTTCAGACTTTAACGAAAAATAAGCACGGCCAGCATTTCTCCTAATCCATGTTTAATATGTTAGCGCACATTATTGTTGTCATCCATGGGCTCTTTACCGCCTCTGCTGGATAAACACGCTGGGGCGTAGTCTGGAATAGACCACTTGTATTGGAATGGCAAAATTTAATGATTTTTATTGCAGGCCAATATAATCCGACACTTGTTTTTTTTTTCTGATATCAGCCCAATATTCAATATCGATATCAGATTGGGACACCCCTAGAGGTATATTCTAATGTTAGCGCCCTCTAGGCAGCTGGAGAACCGCGTTGCATACAGTCCCTTTAATAGACATGAAAAGTGATTGCACTATGCATGCTCTAGGCACGTTCTACCAGCTATACAATATGTCTGCAGGAAAAAACAGTCAGGGAGAGATCCAGAGCTGCAATTAGTGCATTATCAGTCTCAACCTTGTGACAGGCATGAGAAAAAAAATCACTTCATCGGTTCAATACAGGCATTGCCTGCATGGAACTGTCGTGCTACTTAGATATATATAATGAATATAATTAATTTTGGCCTCACACGGCGCTTTTGTCAGCAACTGGTAGATTCTTTTGTCAGTAATTTGACAAAATGATGGTTGTAGCTCTATTCCATACTCTCTCACAAACGCAAGAAAACACTGTTATCATAGTTCGACAACACCGTTCTTATCTGAAACTTTTCTCAAGCATTCACCTCAACTTCACTTCTCAGGTATACGTTAACTTTTTTCTTTAATTGTTTACGCCAACATTCAAGTCCTTCAATCTTACTCTGGCTTCAAAACAATTTTGTCTCCCACTTTATTGAGCGATGTGTCACTTCTCTTCCACTTCAGAACAACAAAAGCACTACAGGGATTTACGTTTTCAACAAAGGCAGGAGAAAATAATTTGACACCACGCAGTCACATATTTTGTCCTCCATCTGCATTAATTTTACTTTCTGTCTGTTTCCCACCGTAAACAGAGCCCCTGTAGTCTGTTGGCTTGTGAGGAAAAGCAGAGCCTATTATAGGTCACCTTGGATATGTTTCTCATTAAAAGGTGACAGGCATGCTGCTCTAGAACACAGACTGCTGTGGTTCGGAGATCCGAACCCGCTGTCTCTTTTAAATGACTTTCAAACTGAAAATAATTAACCGTGGGGTCACAAGATCTGACTTTCCAGGGACGCGTCCGGGATGCAGACACTTGTTGGGAGTTTAATTCAAGAAGCGAGGAAGACGTAGTGTTCCATTAAGCCAGGGGTAGGGAACCTGCGGCTATCGAGCCAATGTGGTTCTTTTAATGACTGCATTTGGCTGCACGCATAATAGTAAGTGCATCCAGTTAGGAAACAAGTTAAAGCTCAGAAAGCATTAAAAGTCGCAGTACCACTTCAGAAGATCAAATATTATTTAGCAGCCATATCAATTAAATCTTCAACATTAATATTAGTATTGATATTAATATTAATAATAATTCTGGCCTAACTCTGATTGTTAAGTGTTTCAGACACAAACTGAATGTATGAATAAATATTTTCGCTAAATCATAGTTAGTGTGTTTTTTAAGCATGTTAATCACATTTTTTTATCTCTAACTTTACTGTTTCCTTATGCCCGTTGCCTTTTTATAAAATCCAGTTGTATGCGTTGTGCTTCTTGTGCATGAGTTGTGGAAAACTATGGACAGTCACACCATGAATTGGACATACAGTAGTGTTCAAAGTAATAGCAGTGCAATGTGACTAACCAGATTAATTACTGTCATTAGTATATTTTTATTGCTACATGGGAAACAAGTTGCCAGTAGGTGCAGTAGATTCTCAGAAAACAAACAAGACCCAGCATTCATGATATGCACGCTCTGAACGCTGTGCAATTGGGCAATTAGCTGAAAAGGGTGTGTAAAAAAAAAAATACCAGTGTAACATTCAATCAGTGATCAGTGATCAATTTTGTAAAAAAAACAGGAGTGAATCAGGTGACCCCTATTAAAGGATGAAACCAGTACAGTTGAAAGTGCATTCCCCGTTTAAGACATCGTTCAGAAGAACAGCGTATTTTGATTAAAAAGTTGATTGGAGAGGGGAAAACTTATGAAGCAAAATATTTTTGGCTGTTCTGCTAAAATGAGAGAAACAAATGCCAGAAGACGGAAGACAACAATCAAAATGGATTGAAGAATAACCAGAATGGCAAAGGCTCAGCCAATGATCAGCTCTAGGATTATCAAAGACAGTCTTGAGTTACCTGTAAGTACTGTTAGAAGACATCTGGTTGAAGCTAATTTACAAGTATCCCCTGCAAGGTTCATCTGTTTAAAAATAAAGGTATGTGCAGAAGAGGTTACATTTTACTAAAGAACACATCAACTGACCTAAAGAGAAATGTAGGAACACTTTGTGGACCGATGAGAGTAAAATTGTTCTTTTTGGATCAAAGGGCTGCAGACATTTTATGAGACGACCCCCAAACTCTGAAATTAAGCCACAGTACACCGTGAAGATAGTGAAGCATGGTGGTGCAAGCATCATGATATGTGCATGTTTCTCCTACTATGGTGTTGGGCCTATTTATTGTGCATCATGGATCAGTTTGCATATGTCAAAATACTTGAAGAAGTCATGTTGCTTTATGCTGAAGAGGACATGCCCTCCAAATGGGTGTTTCAACAAGAAAATGACCCAAACACACAAGTAAATGAGCAAAAAAACCACCCCTTTCGACTAATTGCCCAATTGCACTGCCTTAAGAGTTTGCATATCATGAATGCTGGGTCTTGTTTGTTTTCTGAGACTCTACAGCACCTACTGCTTACTTGTTTGCCATGTAGCAATAAAAATATACTAATAACTGTGCTTAATCTGGTTTGTCACATTGAACTGCTATTGTTTTGAACACTGTAGATTGGCTGTCACGTGTTTAGGTTTGTTTAGCATCAGCTCCAATCAAGGTAGGGAGGTGAAGGTGAAGAGCAGTGAGTAGCAGAAAAGAGAAGTGTAAATGGAGGAGCATGTGAGAGTTGTTGGTTTAATTAATGGGGAGTCTGCATTTCAAGTTCACATTTTAAAAACATCCCACCATCAGCACTGATAAAGATGGAGAGATATACCTTCTTTGCTTCGATCGAAGCAGTTCAATTTTAGCTTATCGCATCAATGCAAAGCATTCAGTCGCGAGTGCAGACACAGTCTTTCTTTAGCGAGCCGCAGCAAAGCTCTTCAGCGAACTATACTTGAAGACGTGGAGTTAAGAGAGGTGTCGCAAACTGTTACCTCTCTTAAAAGCCACCTTGCAGGCCAACAGTGACAACCAAAATCAGCAAGATGTACGCAAGCAAAAAGAGAAAACATTTTATACATGCAATAACAGAGCATATTTTCCAGACAAGTGCTTTACTATTTGGAGAACACAGCAATATAACCCCTTGGAGTTTGAAACTAAAAGTTGCAGGCAGCTCAACTTTCAAATACAGTGGAATGTAAATGGAGATTGACTTGGCCAGTCCAAAACCTTCGATTAGTTGCCCTGAATGAACTCCACTGCAGTAGAATTTGTCATGAAGCAGAATGCAGGTGTTTGGTATCATATGTGTAGATAACAGAGTTGCACTCTTCCATATAGTAAACTTGCACAACGCTCACCCCTCTGCCAGTCGTGTTTTGTGCCAGAGGCTTTGTTAGAACACATTTTACAAAAACTGTTACATCTTGATTTGCAGGCGTGACAAAATTGCCACTTTGTACCAAACTAAAATACTGCAAAAGACAAGAAATAAGGCTCACATCGATCATTTTTTCCACACTTAGTTTCAGTTTGATGGCACATGTAATGTGATGAGACCCATGGCAATTGATAACCAGCACACATGAACTTAGAGCCCATGTCACTCTATCGCAGGAGGTAATGAATTCTTTGACGTGAAAGTGTGCAATCATATGTTTCTGATCCTGTTGGCTCACAGCTCTAACTTAAAGCAGATAGATCTGAACTGAAAATACGTTCAAATGAATTCAATCAGCATCTGTGCATCAAAGTTTAGTCTTGACCTCAGTAACAGCAGATGACGCATTATGCTACAAAGCCCACTCATGGTATGATTTGTAGTGCACTTCTTACATTAACAACTGAAACAGTCAGCTAAGGCGCAGCCAGTTAAGAACATGTCATCATCCAAGTTCTGGAGCTTTTCCATCACATCGACAAGAAACATCAGTTGAGCGAGTTTCCGTGTTATGTAACTAGACATACTGAGGGAGTATAAAAGATGAAAATGTAATTAATTCTTTTCATTAGAGTAAACAATTCAGCATTCACACAATGGGGAACACTCATTATGTAATATTCTATTTAGGGCTGTCAAAGTTATTAAGTAAAAGTTAATAAGGAGTTAATGGAAATTAATTAAATGTTTTTTGACGAGCAACTAAAATGCGTTAGTGCTTGACTCTCAGCCCACACCGTAGTTTGTGAAAACACAGCGGCGTTGCAGTTCATGGTGAGCTACAAGTGGGAACAAATATTGAGCAGACAAGGACAAAAAAATTGTTTTTTTGGATGGTAAGACGGCACTCTCGGCAAGACCAAAGTTATTTGCATTTATTGTCGCTGTGAGTTGAGTTGTCACCGGAGTACGTCAAGTCTCAATTGCCACTCATTCGGCTCAGCTGAAGAAACTGAAGAAGCTAGAGAATGTCCTAGACCAATGCTATTTTTTTAATACGGTGATATTTGGCATACAAGTGTCCCAACTAATGTGTGATTTTTAGATATTAGCCTTATCCAAGTCTGGACAATGGCTGTCCAAACATTTTGGACATTTTGTTTGGAGTACAATGGTGAAATAAATTGATGATAATGATGAATATTTGAAGGCCAGAGCTGGTTTATACTTTTACTTTTGTAATAATAACATACAAAATGATAAAACAGGTAAAAAGACATCTGTCCTCATTCCTTTTGGTGAACCAATTCCCACAACAAATGGAAACCACAGCACAATCTGCAATTGCTACAGTGCTCCAGTCTGCAGTTCCATAAAGGCTACCTCAAATTTCAGACGCCACCTCCAAGTAAGTTTATGTTATGTCAATAATACTATATTGATATCTAGTAGTACTTAAATAAATGGGTCCTGCTTTTACCAAAACATTGTTTCATTTGATCACTTGAAAATGAAGATAAATTGCTAAACTTCCCATCACTAAGGCGTATGCTTCATGTTAGTGTCTGTACTTCGTTTTGGAAGAAATATACACAGTACAGAAGCCGCACGGTGGCTGAGTGGTTAGCACATTGGCCACACAGTCAGGAGATCTGGAAGACCTGGGTTCAAATCTCCGTTGGGCATCTCTGTGTGGATTTTGCATGTTGGCCCCGTGCGTGTGTGGGTTTTCTCTGGGAACTCCGGTTTCCTCCCACATTCCAAAAACATGCATGTTAGGTTAATTGGCGATTCTAAAATTGTCCTCCGGTATGAATGTGAATGGTTGTTTGTCTATATGTGCCCTGCGATTGACTGGCGACCAGTCAAGGGTGTACCCCGCCTCTCGCCCAAAGTCAGCTGGGATAGGCTCCAGCATCCCCGTGACCCTAATGAGGATAAGCGGTACAGAAAATGAATGAATGAATGAATGATGCACAGTACAGGCCGAAAGTTTGGACACACACAACACAACACAACTGTGCGTGTTTGTTCCCAATCCAACACAAGTGATTACCCCAACCTCATTAAAAAGGCAAGAAAGTAGCCCTGACAAGACAAACCTGTAAAATGAAAACCATTTGAGGTCTCATGAAGATCTGATGAAGCTCATTAAGAGAACACCAAGGGTTTGCAATGCTATCAAAAAAATTATATTGCATAAAATATATGTCTAAAATATAAGTCATACAGGATTTACCGTTATTTCAAACTTTTTTGTTAAGTAAATAATTCACATGTGTTCATTCATAATTTTGAGAATCTACAATGTAAAAAGTCATGAAAATAAAACAAACTTTTGGCTTGTACTGTATGTTAAAAGTATCTAATTCTCACTGATATCTGAGGAAAATGAATTTCTCTGAACTGCATTGAATTCAATTCCACTTCCTGCAATTTAAATTAAATTCAACATCCAATACACCCAATAAATTGAATTTAATTCTGAAATTCTGAATCTTGTACAGGTCTGGTCAGTGCATAGTCAGCTCCCGTGGCACATATTATAGTAGAGCGCTACGCATTCTTGAATCACGCATGTGAGAGACGCGATGCTACTAGGGTGCCTCTCGCCCTGTCTTACAGAACAGGAACTAAAACTTAAATGTTTCTTAATCGTCATTAAATTACAACTCTTTACACCCGAGCCTCATTAAGACTCGGTCACCTACCAGTTTGTCAGTGTGGAGGCTGGAGTCGAATCCGGACCGAATTACATTGTGTAGACCTTGAGAGCTGCTGGCCGAGATAAAATATTAGTTAGTTAAGTTATATCAACGTTATTTTAATTTGATGATGTGAAGGACAATTTTAAATTAACAAACCTAGAAACAAGTTTTTTGTAGTTCTAAACATAAATAAAGTGTTTTCTACTCACTGTTTTGTCTCTCCTGTGAGGTAATGTTTTTTTCATACAGCATCTGTTGCAACATCATGTGCAAATAATATGCAGTTACTTTTCTTACTGAATAGTTTGCAACACTGTTAAGTAGGTTTGTACCATTATTAGAGCCATGTAAACATGAAATAACACCCCTATTGTCCACTGTAAAATGTTTCTTAATACAAAAACCTAATCAAAATATTGTTTAATCAATCAATCAAACTTTATTTATAAAGCACTTTTCTTACACGTGTGTAACCCAAAGCGCTTTACAGATTAAAATCATTCCCGCCCAAACCACCCTCATAACCCTCCCATCACCAGTATACACATGCATCATCATTTGCACCCCCCACCCCTGTCCCAACCACACCCACCCCTGCCCGCCTCAATATAAATAGAATAAGGAGAATAAAAATGAGGTAGATAAAGTACTTAAGGGTGAGTGCAGATGAACGGGAGAGGAAAACTCACACATCAGAGGATCCTTCTGCACCGAGAGGAGGGCATCGAGCACCATTGTTGTAGTGCAATGGCATGGCAATTTAGGATCCCAAGAAAATATTAGTGGACCTGACAGGACACCGCTCATGTGGTGTGAGCACTAGCTTCTAGAAACGCTACCCTTTATTTAAATTGTGTGTAGTGCTTGCACACACTAAAATGATCAGTTTATTTTATTGCAATAAAACACAGACAAGGAATTCCTATTGTTTAACGATATAAATTAACTTGACATTTTTCACTTCTGTCACCTAACAAATGCGTGTTTATGACTCTTATATTGAATTAAAAGTAAATTGCACTTCATTATGGGGAAAGTCAGGAAGTAATAAAAGAATACTGTTTAAAATCTGTGTTTAAGATCTAAAATCATGTCAGCGCACAGGAATATGCAATTTCCAATGTTCACAAATCCATTAGATCCAGCAAGACACAAGAGCAAGACAATTGGCAAACCAGCCAAGAAAACATGACTAAGTCTTCAGCACAATACTTTTTTGAGGTCTAAAAATGAGCACTGTGTGCAGCTTGTATGCGGTCACCTCGGCACCTGGCAGTTTCTCAGCTCCACGTAATGAAGATGGCTGTGGTGCAAAGTATACTAGTGCAACTAAAACAGAAGCTTCATTTGAAACCTCTGACGGGTTGGATGAAAATCCCTGCATGACCTCGTCAATCACAATGTGCCCGAGGAAAAAATAAGCACACACACACACACACACACGCTGTGAAGCTGTTTGTGGCCACTGATAATGTGGGGGGATGCCAACAGAAAACAATTATACCTTTGCATAGCTCCAACGCACACCTGTCCATCTCCTGCCAAGCTCTTCTCCTCCTTTCTGAGAGACATGTAGAATGCAAACGTGCAAGAATGCACCACTCACAGGCTGGATTCATATATCAACCTAGCGAACGCTTGTTTCTGTGGCATAGATTTATTTAAGGGTAGTCGCTGCACCTGCTGGAGATACCATGCTGATTAGCGTTTCTTTTTTATTTTAATGTATTCTTTGGAGGTAATGATTTCCAAATATAGAGTTATCTTTGCTGTTTGCTACCGACAAGGAATGCAAGTTAATTCTGTTGAGCCGTGTGTTTTTTAATAGATCAAAGAATAAATCTGGGGCTGTCTTCTGCAATTACGGCGATGCATTAAGAAGAACAAACCCCTGTGGGCTGTTGTTTTCAAATGATGCCCCACTGCTTCCACTGGTACATCACAATTAATGTTGCACAGACATGCCCTTTTGTTGAATGCATCAGACATTCTCCCAGATCGGTTCCAAGAATTAAACCCACTGGCGGCTCCTCTGCAATCCCTTTGAATACAGGGAGGAAATGTAAATACAAATTATTTCTTCTAGGATAATACATAATAAATAAATATTTAATACTGTAAATAAAGCCTACAGCTGCATAAGAAACATAATATTAGAGCCATCCAAAATGTGGCCCCAGGGGCCATTTGCACAACAACAAATATTTAAAAATCAGTAGTAATTAAAAAAAAATAAAGTCAAAATATTAAGAGAAAATGTTTTTTATCTGACAATAATTTATACTAAAATCAATAATCCCCTCAAAAAGGGGAAGCAGCCCCCAGTTCACACTGTTTACAGTGCGGACGGGGGCTTGCTGACCTCGACTGTGGATATAGTTGGTCGGTGGAAGGAATACTTTGAGGCCCTTCTCAATCCCACTGACATACCTTTCCTAGAGGAAGCAGAGTCTGAGGATACGTACGTGGACTGTTTTATCACCGTGGCTGAGGTAAATGGGGTAGTTAAATCACTCCCCAGTGGCAAGGCTACGGGGGTAGACGAGTTCCGCCCGGGATTCCTCAAGGCTCTGGATGTTGAGGGACTGTGTGGGTCTACATGTGCTTTGTAGACTTGGAAAAGGCATTCGACCGTGTCCCTCGTGGTGTCCTGTGGGGGGTGCTCCGAGAGTACGGGATTGGTGGCCCGCTACTACGTGCCATTCGGTTTTTGTAGAATCGAAGCAGGAGCCTGGTTTGCATTGCCGGCAGTAAGTCGTGCTTGTTTCCGGTGAACGTTGGCCTCCGCCAAGGCTGCCCTTTGTCACCGATTCTGTTCATAATCTTCATGGACAGAATTTCTAGGCGCAGTCAAGGCGTTGAGGGAGACCAGCTTGGCGACCTTAGGATCTCGTCTCTGCTATTCGCTCTGCTATTTGCAGACAATGTGGTCCTTATGGTCTCATCAGGCTGCGACCTTCAGCGTTTACTGGAGCGGTTCGCAGCTGTGTGTGAAGCTTCTGGCATGAGACTCAGCACCTCCAAATCCGACGCCATTGTTCTCAGTCGGAAACGGGTGGACTGTACCCTCCGGGTTGGAAATAAGGTCTTGCCTTAGGTGGAGCAGTTCAAGTATGTCGGGTTCTTGTTCACGAGTGAGGGAAGGTTGGAGCATGAGATCAACAGACGGATCGGTGCAGCATCTGCAGTAATGCGGTCGCTGTACCGGACCGTCGTGGTAAGGAGAGAGCTGAGCCGGAAGGCAAAGCTCTCTGTTTACCAATCGATCTACGTTCCCACCCTCACCTATGGTCATTAGTTATGGATCATGACCGAAAGAACAAGATCGCGGATACAAGCGGCGGAAATGAATTTCCACCGTAGGGTGGCTGGACTCACCTTAAGAGATAGGGTGAGGAGCTCGGCCATCCGGGAGGAGCTCAGAGTAGAGCCACTGCTCCTTCACATTGAGAGGAGCCAGTTGAGGTGGCTCGGGCATCTAGTCCAGATGCCTACCGGGCGCCTCCCTGGTGAGGTGTTTCAGGCATGCCCAGTTGGGAGAAGGCCCCGGGGAAGACCTAGGACACGCTGGAGAGACTATGTCTCACACCTGGCCTGGGAACGCCTTGGTGTCCTCCCAGTGGAGCTGGAAGAGGTCGCCGGGGACCGGTAGGTCTGGACTTTCCTACTGAAACTGCTGCCCCCGCAACCAGGACCCAGATGAGCGGAGGAAAATGGAATGGAATGGAACACCAATAATCATACCATTTTAGTAGCAGAAATTGGAAATATTAAAGAAAAATGATTTGATTAAATCAAAATGTAAAAATATATATATTTAAATTGAATAGTATGATAAACGAACAAAACATGAAATATTTTTGAAAAAATATTCATCCATCCATCTGAGGTCAGGTAGTGGCGACAGCAGCCTAAACAGGGAAGCCCAGACTTCCTTCTCACTGGCCACTTTTTCCAGTTCCCCCCGGCGGATTCTAAGAAGTTCCCATGCCAGTTGAGTTGCCTAGGTCTATCCTGAGGCCTCGTACTGGTCGGACGAGCCCTGAACACCTCCCCAGGGAAGCGTCCTGACCAGGTGCCCCAACCACCTCATCTGGCTCCTCTCAATGCGGAGGAGCAGCTATTCTACTCCGGGTGTCTCCCAGATGACAGTGCTTCTCACCCTATGTCTAAGGGAGAGCCCAGCCATCCTGCGAAGGAAACTCATTTTGGTCATTTGGTCATTTTGGTCTTCACCACTCGGACCAATGCAGAGTCAGCATCACTGCAGACGGTGCAGCAAACTGCTTGTCGATCTCACGTTCAATTCTTCCCTCACTCGTGAACAAGACCCTGAGTAGCAGGATCACATACCCGACCCAGGAATGGCACTCCACCCTTTTACAGACGAGAACTGTAGACTCAGAGTCGGAACCAATTCAGCAAGAGTTGTAGGCCACGGCTCGATGAAGCCAACAAGGCCACGTCATCTGCAAAAAGCAAAGACCCAGTGCTGTGGTCATCAAACCGGAACCCCTCAGCACCCTGGCTGAGCCTAGACACTCTGTCCATAAAAGTAGTGAACAGAATTGATGACAAATGCAATGTAATGTGAACCAAACACTGACACCGGTCATACAGGGAACATACAGCCTGAATTAGGTGGTCCATATTCCTGGAGTACCGNCTCAGGTGGAGGAGTTCAAGTATGTCGGGTTCTTGTTCACGAGTGAGGGAAGGTTGGAGCATGAGATCAACAGACGGATCGTTGCAGCATCTGCAGTAATGCGGTCGCTGTACCGGACCGTCAAGGTGAAGAGAGAGCTGAGCCGGAAGGCAAAGCTCTCTGTTTACAGATCGATTTACGTTCCCACCCTCACCTATGGTCATGAGTTATGGGTCATGACCGAAAGAACAAGATCGCGGATACAAGCGGCGGAAATGAGTTTTTTCCGTAGGGTGGCTGGACTCACCCTAAGAGATAAGATGAGGAGCTCGGCCATCCGGGAGGAGCTCAGAGTAGAGCCACTGCTCCTTCACATTGAGAGGAGCCAGTTGAGGTGGCTCGGGTATCTAGTCCGGATGCCTACCGGGCGCCTCCCTGGTGAGGTGTTTCGGGCATGCCCAGTTGGGAGAAGGCCCCGGGGAAGACCTAGGACACGCTGGAGGGACTATGTCTCACACCTGACCTGGGAACGCCTTGGTGTCCTCCCGGTGGAGCTGGAAGAGATTGCCGGGGACCGGTAGGTCTGGACTTTCCTACTGGAACTGCTGCCCCCGCGACCCGGACCCAGATGAGCGGAGAAAAATGGAATGGAACAATAATAATCATACCATTTTAGTAGCAGAAATTGGAAATATTAAAGAAAAATGATTTGATTAAATCAAAATGTAAAAATATATATTTTTAAATTGAATAGTATGATAAACAAACAAAACAAGAAATATTTTTGTAAAAGTATTCATCCATCCATCTGAGGTCAGGTAGTGGCGACAGCAGCCTAAAGGGAAGCCCAGACTTCCTTCTCACTGGCCACTTTGTCCAGTTCCCCCCGGCGGATTCTAAAAAGTTCCCATGCCAGTTGAGTTGCCTAGGTCTACCCTGAGGCCTCGTACTGGTCGGACGAGCCCTGAACACCTCCCCAGGGAAGCGTCCTGACCAGGTGCCCCAACCACCTCATCTGGCTCTTCTCAATGCGGAGGAGCAGCTATTCTACTCCGGGTGTCTCCCAGATGACAGTGCTTCTCACCCCATGTCTAAGGGAGAGCCCAGCCATCCTGCGAAGGAAACTCATTTTGGTCATTTTGGTCTTCACCACTCGGACCAATGCAGAGTCTGCATCACTGCAGACGGTGCAGCAAACTGCTTGTCGATCTCACGTTCAATTCTTCCCTCACTCGTAAACAAGACCCTGAGTAGCAGGATCACATACCCGACCCAGGAATGGCACTCCACCCTTTTACAGACGAGAACTGTAGACCCAGACTCGGAACCAATTCAGCAAGAGTTGTAGGCCACGGCTGGATGAAGCCAACAAGGCCACGTCATCTGCAAAAAGCAAAGACCCAGTGCTGTGGTCACCAAACCGGAACCCCTCAGCACCCTGGCTGAGCCTAGACACTCTGTCCATAAAAGTAGTGAACAGAATCGATGACAAATGCAATGTAATGTGAACCAAACACTGACATTGGTCATACAGGGAACATACAGCCTGAATTAGGTGGTCCATATTCCTGGAGTACCGGTATCGGCCCACAACATCTCGAGTCGAGGACAGCAGCACACCATCCCCACCATACACAATGTTGAAAGTTCACAAATTCCCCCTCCTGAAACGGCGGATGGTGGTTAAGAATCTTGTTGAAATCGCCCAGAAGTCGTTCTCCGTGGCTTCTGCAAACTCCTTCCATGTCTGAGTTTTAGCCTCAGTGATCGCCAGATCCGTAAACTGCTTGGTTCGTCACTTGAGCAGAAAACTGTGCAATTCATTTTGCTAGCTAAATTGTAATTTCAGTTGCTTTCAGTTTAGTAGTGTCATGAGAAGAGCACCTGACATACACAGCCTGGCCAAAAAAAAAAGTCGCCGCCTGAATTTAACTAAGCAAATAGGTACGAGGTTGCTGCAATTTGTCAGGTCTAGTTCAGCAACAGTATGTGCTCAAAGAATGAGGTCAGCTGAATACCTGAATATACGGAATGACCAGGTTGTTCCATCAATGGATTTTTTCTTCCCTGATGGCATTCCAAGATGACAATGCCAGGTTTCATTGGGCTCAAATTGTGAAAAAGTGGTTCAGGGAGCATGAGACATCATTTTCACACATGGAGTACAGAAGTTAACCCACTGAGAATATTTGGGATGTGCTGGAGAAGGCTTTGCGCAGCGGTCAGACTCTACCATCAGTACAAGATCTTGGTGAAAACTTAATGCAGCACTGGATGGAAATAAATTCATTCATTCATTATGCTGCTTATTCTCATTAGGGTCGCAGGTATGCTGGAGCCTATCCCAGGGCACAAATAAACAAACAAACATTCACACTCAAATTCATACCTATGGACAATTTAGAGTCGCCAGTTAATCTAACATGCATGTTTTTGGAATGTGGGAGGAAACCGGAGTACCCGGAGAAAACTCACGCACGGGTAGAACATGCAAACTCCACACAGAGATGCCCAACGGAGATTCGAACCCTGAACCTCCTGACTGTGAGGCCAATGTGCTACCCACTCGGCCACCGTGCGGCCCTGGAAATAAATTAATATATTAAATTATGACATTGCAGAAGCTTATCAAAACAATGCCACAGCGAAAGCGTGCCAAAATCAAAGCTAAAGGCGGTCCAACGAAATATTAGAGTGTATGACTTTTTTTTTTTGGTGATGACTTTTTCTTTGGCCAAGCACTGTAGTAAGGCTACCTCTTACCTCCTACTAGCACGCGCACGCAATTTAAATTAAAAAATTGTACATTAACATTAAACTTTCATATTAAGGTGGGGGCCACAAAATATCATCTCAAGCTGCAAGTTTGAGACTCCTGGCCTAAAGGTACCATTAATTTAAACGACAGACAGTTTGTTTAAGTCAGGAGGTAATTGAGCCATCATGTCACCTCCTTTGGGGATAAGTCACCACAGCTCTAATTGACCTGCAGGATGAAGTAGATCAGTGGATCACTCGGCTTCCAAGCACTTGATTCACTCAGTCCTTACAGTCATCATCTGATGGTTAATTTGAAGAGTTATCGTTTCTGATGTTTGGACATTTGTAAACAGGATGAATGGGAATGCAATAAAGCAACCAATGGGACAGCGGCTTCAGGTTATGTAACCACTTTCTTTTTCTTACAAATGAATTATCACAACACTGTGACCTATTACCAACCTATTACCTATTGCAAACAAATCACCACTGACTACAAGGCAGTGCTTAACAAATAGTGAGACATGCTGGAGGGGGGGTGGGTTGCGCTGGATGAACTGTCAAGGGGGATGTGAGAAACAGGGAGGACTTTCTTTTTTTTTTTTCTCTTGTCCAGCATCATAACAGCTGAATGGGAACACATCTGAACACAGATGTGTGTGTGTAGGCAGTTAAAATTGAGGAGGCGAAACTGCGTGACACCGTGGGCAAGCCCACTCCGCCGGCTGAGCACGGCTGAGTACCCTGTGACACGACTTCTGCCACCCCAAAAATGAATGTGAGGTGTCTGTGAGTCTATGTATAGTGAATAAGTGTAATTAAAACTGGGGAGTTTGCGGCCCCCAGGGCATCACAGAAGGAGGTCATGTTTGTGACCCCCCCACCACCACCACCAACACCACCACCACCACACCCCCATGGAGCACGCGCACTCCACAAGATCCTATGTGCTTGTTTGCAGGGAGTGGGGGGGCGAGGGCGCGAGGGATAGTAACAAATAAATAAAATATCCCTCCCAGAGGACGAGCCACAACAGGGAGGACTTTCAATATTTTGTGCAGACCTGCCAACATGTATGAATTTGTCGTACTTAGCATGCAATTTGACTTTGCTCAGGTGGTAAAAGTAGTCGTCTCCCAACCTGAGGGTCGCATGTTCGATCTTCCGTGTTCCTGTGATCATGTTGTATCCTTAGACAAGATACCGAACCCCTAGTTGCTCCTGATGCTACGTCATCAGTAGATAAATGCAGAAACTTGTCAAAGTGCTTTGAGTGCCTTAGAGGTGGAAAAGCACTATACAAGTGAGAGAGCATTTATGATTCACTGCTCTCCATTTTGTTGCATTTCACTGGTTTCAGTTTGAGTTTTGAATCTGTACAGTACATATAAATAAATAGATAGATAGATTAGGATATGTTGTGTTAGGGCTTTCAAATGATTAAAAGTTTTAATCAGATTAATTTGTTTTCAAATTAATTAACCATGATTATTAACCAATTGTATGTCTGAACCAAGTGTAATGTCTGAAAGATGCACATTTTTATAGTGACTGAAAGGACAAGATCGCGGGTACAAGCGGCCAAAATGAGTTTTTCCCTTAGAGATAGGGTGAGAAGCATTGTCATTCAGGAGAGACTCGGAGTAGAACCGCTCCTCGTCCACATTGAGAGGAGCCAGATGAGGTGGCTCGAGCATCTGGTTAGGACGCCTCCCTGGGGAGGTGTTCAGGGCACGTCCAACCGGTAGGAGACCTCAGGGAAGACCCAGGACACAGTGGAGAGACTATGGCTCTCGGCTGGCCTGGGAATGCCTCGGCATCCGCCGGGAGGAGCTGGATGAAATGGCCGGGGTGAGGGACGTGTGGGCTTCACTGCTTAGGCTGCTGCCCCCGCGACCCTACCTTAGATGGGTGGAATTTTTTATTTTATTTTTTTTACCACATACACATACATAAAGAACAGGTTGTTGTGTTGTTTGAAGTGTCCATGAATGCATCTGTTGATGTGTTCAGGTCAGAATAAAGTCTTTAAAGAGCGGCAGACTCCGTGTGACCGTGGTGAGCTACACTGTAGGTCCTTTGTCGTCATAAGGGAGAGGCGTGGCTTGCCATCGTGGGTATGCTTTAATTACCCCCCAATATTAACACAATTAATGAAATCCTATCCTATCCTATCACGTGCAACCCTTATTAGGGTTGCGGGGGTATGCGGAGCCTATTTCAATTTGAGTGGAGGGGGAAAACATTTCAAACATTTTTGTGATTGAGAACCTCTGCTATAGAGTAACATTTTCTTAAATGTATTGAATGTGTGTGCTTGGTAACACGGTCCTTGCGCTTTATGATTGACAGGTCATCAGTCGAGGGGTATACTCCGCCTCTGACTCCAAGTCAGCTGGGATAAACTCCAGCTTCTTGATCCTGAGCCCGAAAAGCGGTATAGGAAATGGTGAAGGAATGACTGACTGATAAAAACTAAACAACCTAGCGGAAGGAATACATCACTTTATGATGTACTGTATATCTGGCGTGGTGAAAAGAGAGCTGAGCCAAAAGGCAAGGCTCTCGATTTACGGGTCGATCTACGTTCCTACCCTCACCTATGGTCATGAGCTTTGGGTAGTGACCGAAAGGACAAGATCGCGGGTACAAGCGGCCGAAATGAGTTTTCTCTGCAGGGTGGCTGGGCTCTCCCTTAGAGATAGGGCGAGAAGCACTGTCATCCAGGAGAGACTCTCTCTCTCTATATATATATATATATGTTTAATCTGCTTAATTTTGTGCAGCAAGAACACTAAATAATATCACAGTAATAAAGAATAAGTCCGTGGTGTACTGATGTGGAGTGATGATGAAGATAAGTGTGAGAGCGTTAAAAAAACAACATAATACACAATACATAAAATCCTTCTATTTGTGGGATAAGAGATGTTGTTCAGGGTCATCATGGATATGAACGCTGCCTCCACCATGCAATTATCACCAAGCTACTAGCCGAATGGGCCGAATGTAGTCAACCCACCTCGACCACCATCTTCTCCCACCCACTGTGTTCAAACGCTCCACTTATGAGAGCAACGCAACAAAAGGGCCGTGTGACAATTACAGCCGCCAGCCTGACACAAGATCAAGGGGTCTGCGAGGAGAAAGAGGCGAGGGGGCAGAATGGAGTAGCTGGTCTATTGGAAGTGCTGTAACTTGATTTGAAGTGATGCTTGAAAATTAGTTTGGAAGATGTGCCCTCGTTTGCGAATATTTCACTGCTAAACTGTATTTGAACATTATATATTGGAATTTTTTCCTAGAAGCAACAAATACTGTATATATATATATATGCTTGTAGATGAACACAACATATGCCTTACAGTGCATTTAACTCCATTTGAGTCAAAGATCTAGCATGAGGACAAATATGATTAAATGTACCAAAAAAAAACAACAACAACAAACAAAGGAGCCGTCATTAAGTAAAATGTTTTTATAGTTCACCCCTGAGATGCTGATTTAATATACAATTGTTGTTGATGTTTGTCCTTAACAGAGGGGGGCACGTGTGAAGTAATTGCTGCTCACAGATGCTGTAATAAGAATCGTATAGAGGAGCGTTCACAAACAGTCAAGTGTTCTTGCCTGCCCGGGAAAGTGGCTGGAACTACCAGAAACAGACCTTCATGTGTTGATGGTGAGTATGGAATGTATTTGAATAAATAATAATAAAAACAGTCCAATGTGACTAACCAAATGAAGTACTGTTATTAGTATATTTTTAGTCAGAGTAAAATTGCTTTTTCACTCTGAACTCAACTCAAACTCTGAATTCAAGCCTCAGTACACAGTGAAGACAGTGAAGCATGGTGGTGCAAGCATCATGATATGGGCATGTTTCTCCTACTATGGTATTGGGACTATTTATCACATTTTCACATCACAGTTTGCATATGTTAAAATACCTGAAGGGGTCATGTTGACTTATGCTGAAGAGGACATGCCCTTAAAATGGATGTTTCAAAAAGACAATGACCACAAACACACTAGTAAACGAGTAAAATCTTGTTTCCGAACCAACAAAATTAGTGTTACGGAATGGCCTGCCCAATCCCCGGACCATAATCCAATCAAAAACCTTTGGGGTGACACCATAAATGCTGTTTCTGAATTCTGAATTGTTTGAAAAACTGTTGTCATACAACTAAATAGTAGTTTCATGATTCACAGGATTGCCAAATCCTAGAAAATGTAAAGTCAACGGCAGACACTTTTTTTTAACACACCTCTTTCACCTAATTGCCCAATTGCACAGCCTTAGGAACGCGCATATCATGAATGCTGGGTCTGTTGGGTTTGTTTTTTGATGAGCTACTGCACCTTTTAGTAACTTGTATGCCATGTGGCAATATAAATATACACATTACAGTTATTAATCTGCTTAGTCACATTGGACTGCTATTATTTTGAACACTATTGTATATCTGAAAATACGCCAGGTGACGTAGGGTGAAGTTCCTGTCTGGTGATGCACTCACTCCTTTAAAAGTCAGGACTCCAGAACTCAATAAGCATGCCCAAAAATGAGTATAATAGGTCCCCTTCAATAAGTCATGCTGTTACATTGTTGAATACATCATATTAGTAGTAAAGAAATATACATATTTTATTGTTTGGGCCTAAATTGAGCATTTCAAGCATAGAAATGTCTAATGTCTAATATATGCTGTATATAAAACATTGAGAAGATGCATTACAAACTCAACTCTGAACCTTTCAGTTCAGTCAGTTCCTTTCCTTCACATGTCCAACCCATTTATTGCAACAAACACAAATCTTACTTATGTTTAAAAAAGCTTATTTTATGTGTTTACTACTTTATATCGGGTTATACACTAATACTACGTTTTGAAGTCTTATGAGTGAAAAAGTGTTTCACGTTTCATTTATCGGTGCTAACGAGTGACCCTGGGAACATCGAGTGTAAGTGTAGGTTTATGATTTTAGGAAATGTGCACATTGAGCAATTTTTACTTTCAAATTGAAAAAATGATTGGAACCATACAGAGTTCAATGGACAAATATTAATATTTGTTTTATGTTATCATTATTCATTCTTCGTTTTATACTTTTTTATTTTTTCATCAAAGCTTCTACTGCCTCTCGTGACTGCACGTCACCATACACCGGGGGTGGGCAAATATTTTGACTCGCGGGCCGCATTGACTTAACAAAATTGGCTAGGGGGCCAGACCATATACAGTACACAATTTATTCTTAGAATTCTAAAAGTCCACCTGGAATTATTTCTCTTATTTTATTTATTAAAGCATTATACAATCTACTATATGTTCTTGTGTACCTTTTTTTCAGGAGCACTTTAAACATCAGACCACCTCAAATAACAAAAAGTTTTTTTTTTTTTTTTTTTACTGACTAAAACTAAGAATTAGAGTATGCATTAATGGATGTTTGATTATACAATATGAACTATGAACGATAAAACATTGACTATTTAGGTGTATGTTGACGTCCCTCCTTTTTTACGTCCATGACAGTGCATTGGGTATGTTTATTGTTGTTCTGTTGTTGTGTGTCACATATGGGTTGACTTGTGGGTTTTTTAGGCACCGTGGGTAAAGGTGGTTGTGTGGATTGCTGCATGTGAAAGGCAACCTCAACCATCAAAAGGCTGTCTCAGACTGGTTTTTGACTACTTGCAAGTCATGTTGCCAGATTGTATGTTAAAAGTTTATATCAAACACTTTTGAACGCATCTGGCGGGCCACATTCAAACACCTGGCGGGCCGAATGTGGCCCACGGGCTGCAGTTTGCCAACCCCTGCCATACATCATACTCTGAAAGCTTTCAATTTAGAAAAAAATAGGATTTGTTGAGTTGTTGAGTAGAATTATAATGACCATATAGGTATACATGATAAATTAGTTTCAAAAACCTGTTTTAATACCTTCTTAGCAATAAAATTATGCTCTCTTAGAATTAAATGGAATAGGTTGCAATGTTCTAAAAAAGGTCATTGTGACGGGTCTAAACATTTTGTAACGTTCTTGTTTTTATGTAAAAATGACACAATAACACAAATTTCAGTTTGAATTTCATTACAATTCTGAGCATCTTGAGATAAAATGCTGCTTAAGTCACGAAGGAATTGTTGTCCCTTTTCTAGAATGAAAAAGCGGTACAGTGTAGAAAGTACCATTCCGAATGTGAACTGCGTCCCAAACTAAAAAGCGGGCCAGCTAAGAAGCAAGGCGGTTTGTTCCCTGTATACCGGTGTCAGAGTTTGGGTTGCATTGCTGGCAAGTCGGACCCGTTTCCAATTCTGTTCATTACTTTCATGGACAGAATTTCTAGGCGCAGCCAGGGTGTTGAGGGGTTTTGGTTTGGTGGCCACAGGATTCGGTCTCTGCTTTTTGCAGATGATGTGGTCCTGCTGGCTTCATCGAGCCGTGACCTTCAACTCTCACTGGATCGGTTCGCAGCTGAGTGTGAAGCAGCAGAGATGATAATCAGCACCTCCAAGTCAGAGTCCATTGTTCTCGCCCAGAAAAGGGTGGAGTGCCATCTCCGGGTCGGGGATGAGGTCCTGCCGCAAGAGGAGGAGTTTAAGTAACTCGGGGTCTTGTTCGCGAGGGATGGAAGGATGGAACACGAGATGGACAGGCGGATTGGTGCGGCGTCTGCAGTGATGCGGACTCTGCATCGATCTGTTGTGGGGAAAAAAGACCTGAGCCGAAAGGCAAAGCTCTCAATTTACCGGTCAATCTACGTTCCTACCCTCACTTATGGTCATGAGCTTTGGGTAGTGACCGAAAGGACAAGATCGCGGGTACAAGCGGCCGAAATGAGTTTTCTCCGCAGGGTGGCTGGGCTCCCCCTTAGAGATAGGGTGAGAAGCACTGTCATCCGGGATAGACTCAGAGTAGAACCGCTGCTCCTCCTCATTGAGAGGAGCCAGATGAGGTAGCTCGAGCATCTGGTTAGGATGCCTCTCGCACGCCTTCCTGGGTAGGTGTTCAGGGCATGTCCAACCGGTAGGAGGTCTCGGGGAAGACCCAGGACACGTTGTAGAGACTATGTCTCTCGGCTGGCCTGGGAACGCCTCGGCATCCACCGGAAAGAGCTGGACGAAGTGGCCTAAGAGAGGGATGTCTGGGCTTCCCTGCTTAGGCTGCTGCCCCTGCGATCCGACCTCGGATAAGCGGAAGAAAATGGATGGATGGATGAATGGATGGATGCTAAAAAGCATACAGAGAAAGAAATACAAATAGGGAGGACTATTGTTAAAATTCTTCCTTACCTCTGAAAGATAAATGGTATATTTTAGTTCATGATATATAGACTGCTAGCAAGCGGAGATACAAATACACAGCTCTACCAAGTCCTTCTTAGATATAACTGTACTGCACTTAGTAATACATTAATACAAAAAGACAAATTCTACCAAACACAGCTTTGGAACAGATACAGATTTTTTTCCAAGCAAAAGCCTTTGTGAGTCAAGCAATGCCTTGTCGCCGATAAAATCCAATTTACCTGGGATTATGTCACATATGATTTGTGTAGCTGCCAGCAGATAGTAAGACTCAGCTGCTTTGTGTAGCTCGCTGTGGGGGAAAATGTCAAAAAATCCCAGTAAGTGAGAAACATTGCACGCGCAGCTTGAAGATATGTACCTGTTTGCGCTACGATGTACACTCTTTGTTGTACATGCTCAGTTACGCGCAGAGACTCACCAATAATATACTATAGTGTTGCAAAAACATTTATTATACACCACAACTTCCTATACCCAGTGCCTTTCGTGTAAGTGTGACCTCATCATTCTTACTAATCAGACAATAAAATACATAAAAAAGTCATGTGGGTGCCAGCTGGACGGTGCTTGTCACTGCTGTTCGTCCACAGAGGAAGGCCAACACTAGCTAGCAGAAAGTCAAATTCAAAAATATTATTCAAATATATTTATTCTATACTACATATACAGATGAAAGGTAAGAACACAAATGTTTTTCAGTCAATAAAAAAATAACTACATGGAACAAAGAAGTAGTCATAACTTTTTAGAGATATTTTTAAACAAAAGTATTTTTCTTGATATCCTCTTAATGAGCAGCCCTTATTGATATAAAAAAACCTCCAAAAGAGTCAGTGCCTAACTGGCCGTGAATGTCACCGCACGTCGCTAGTCTTTGTCGCACGTCTATAGCACTGGGGGCTGTGGAATTTGTAGGCACCTAAAACTGTACACTGCCCTTTGAAGAGCTACAGCTTTGATCCTTAATCCCTTTTGCAAATATTCTTGCAATCTCCAAGCAGGCAATAAATAAGAAGCGGCAATTGGAAGTCTTGTTTCTGACAGACACCTGCCATTGCACATTACGACCCATTTACTATCTGCATATTTTACCTGTATGTAAGGCAATTATCCTCTCGTTGGCACAGATGTGGGTCACATTAAATTCAAGTCACATTCACATTTACCAATCCACTCATTCAACGGAAAGCATCACTTCAACATTCTGCATTTATTTAGCCAGCGTAATATTCTTTGAAAGGCTGACGTACAAACAATAAAAATAACTAGCCAGGGTGCTTGGTGCCGTCGTGGAAAAAACACTTTAATTATAAGTTGCCTGACTTGGCCAGCTGGATTTGCAGTTTGTTAGGCACCTGCATTACTGTCTCTCTTGTCTTTGTTGCCTGTAGCATCCATAGTAATTGGGAAGTGGTGGTGTGAGATGGAGCCTTGCCTGGAGGGAGAAGAATGCAAGACGCTCCCTGACAACTCAGGCTGGATGTGCTATGCAGGCAACAAGATCAAAACCACCAGGGTAAGATAACCTTGCTTGACCGCAGGAAACAAGACGTTAAAGCTGAGAAATGTACTGCAGCAAGGAGAATGCTTTAGCATTGAATTCTACTGGTGGACATCACTGTCTGACTAACCCTATATCTCCCTTTTATTCAGAACACTCAGCCATACACAACATCTACATACTGAGGATTTGCTGGACGTGTGCAGCTGAAGGATGAATTGCAGGTTGGCTGCCTCATTATCATACAAATAATTGCAGCTATTTATTGCAGAATTACAGCATGGCCATTCACTCCTTGGCCAGAACATTAGGTACACTTGAACAAATCAGATGAGATTCAATAGAAGAGCTGCATCAGTAATTATGGCTTTTACAAAGATAATAATGCCTCAGTTTTGCTTGGAAGTGTAAGAGTGATAATCAGGTAATGTCTCTATTACTATGGTTGTTACAGATGCAGCACTAGACTGCATCATACTAGGTGAACGCTATTATTATACTGTTATTAGAGCTGTGAAATGGTTAAGTTCTTTTATCGGATTAATGCAGTTTTCAAACGAATTAATCACTTTTCACAACTATGTCTGAAAAACGCCCATTTTTACAAAATGAATGTTATTAACAGAAAAACAAGTGACAGGATTCTACATATGTGTATGAGTTAACAGCTCCAGGCTAACTGAAAATGTAAATCAAGCTAAAGGATGCCACCCATGTCTGAAAATCTTTTTGCTTGACACGAGTCTCTTTGAGAGTAGCACAAAATGCGATTGACACTCTAACCATGTAATGAGCAATGAGAGGTTGTGATTAAAAACACCACGAAATTGAGTAAGTTTTACATCAAGTGAGTTACTTGAGTTTTAGTGATAAGTATATCCAGTTTGGAAGTATGGAAGTTTTGGAGTATTGGAAGTTGGCGATACATATATGGTGTTGGATCTGCACTGCAGCTGCAGCGTGCGTTAATTACAATAAGGATCTTAACATGATTCACATTTTGACAGCACCTAATTGCCACACGTTGTTATCATTCACCATGTAGTTTATAAATCTCAAAACAGGAGAAACAGCTCTCAGTATGATGCAGTGCAGGTGTATACCACTGCAAGCTATAATCATAATGAATCATAAACATATTGTTAAATGAATGAAAGAAATCATCTCAAACTGAGGATTTTTATATTTGTAAAGGCCGGCTTAATGCTACATAATTGTGTGAATGCTGGAAAAAATTGACATTGAAAATGAAGCGTGGAAAAAGAATGGCCAATTTATTTGCCACCTCCTACTGGTGGAACATCATTTTCAATTTTCCATTACTGTAACATGCTGCTTATTCTACAGGGTGACATAGCTCACGAGGTTCTGTGTTTCCCAAACTGACAGTTGTTGGTTTGATCCTCAGTCCCGCTGTATTATTCAATTTATTTATACATTTCAACATTTCGTCTGCACTTTTTAATCTGCTGGTGGTCGTGTGGTGTTTGGTGGTCATCTCCCAACCTGATCTTTGCTGGTACGATCCTCAGTGGGTAAAGAGAATTCAACACGTTCCTGCGATATTTCAACATCCATTCTACATTTCAGTTCAGCATTCACGCACTACTTATTTTTACTGAAATTGCTTCATCTAATTTTTATGTGATTTGATTAGATTGTACACCTGCACCTAATGATGTGGCCAGTGATTTTATATTCAAGCATTACAACCATTGTAATAATCTTGACTTAGTAAGACTCAGTTTTGCTATGACATAGAACTCTAATCCCTATGCTGATGGTGGAGGATTGAAAAACTTCACTGTTTCACCAACATCAGCATTAGGGCCACATGACCACACATCACTGAGATTTTGACAATAAAGTCATAAAATGGCCGCACGGTGGAAGAGTGGTTAGCACATTGGCCACACAGTCAGGAGATCTGGAAGACCTGGGTTCAAATCTCCGTTGGGCATCTCTGTGTGGAGTTTGCATGTTCTCCCCGTGCGTATGTGGGTTTTCTCCGGGTACTCCGGTTTCCTCCCACATTCCAAAAACATGCATGTTAGGTTAATTGGCGACTCTAAATTGTCCATAGGTATGAATGTGAGTGTGAATGTTTGTTTGTCTATATGTGCCCTGTGATTGACTGGCGACCAGTCCAGGGTGTACCCCGCCT
>QODF01000023.1:1312567-1489365 GCA_024372805.1 Oostethus manadensis | reverse complement strand
AATTACAAGAAAAAATGTAAATTTACTAGAAAAAAACGTTACGTTTCAGGCATTGCCTGAGACAGCTATGAAAAGGGGGGGACTTATATGACTTTTGGTCTTGGGCTTGTGGAGGGGACGGGGTAAGAGTGGCGGAAGTGAGGGCTTGATATGCTAATCTCCATGTTAAATGCTCAACTGCTCTGTTTTGCTGCCATGTTATAAATACAAGCTTGCCTGAAGCAAGAAGAAAGTTTCCTTCCTTCTTGAAGAGCTATGCTCTATTTTCCCTCTGACACGTATGATCACAACGACAGGTCATATTACGACTTTATTCTCATAAATGTCTTTATTCTTGAAGTTTCAGATTTTTTTCCCTATGTGGCCCTAATAGTACGTCGTAAGATCGCATTTATAAGCAGACTCTAACAATCCCATTGTCGTGTTTAAATCATTATAAAATGTTTTTTTTCCTCCTTGCAGCACTGTGACAGGACCAGGTTCCAGGCATTCAACAAACGTACTTTTTCTTTAAGATATGAATGCTGCTCAGCTTCAAGTGTAAAAAGTTGTAGAATACATAATGCACATCCTGCCCAGGGCTGCTGACTATACTGATGCTCCAGGCTGCCTGCAGGAACATCATCATAACCTCGTTACAAATATAATTCCATCACTTTTTCAAACTTTGAGATGGAACATATGGCTGGGTGTGGAGTCAAATCAGAAGATTGTCTCACATCCTTCCTCAGACGTCTGTCAGCAGCCATCTACTACGAAGCCCCGGGCCAGAGAGGAGCAAGTCAATTAGTGGACAGCCCTCAGGGTTTCTTTTTTTAATATTGTGTGATGACACATTTGTACATAAATTTGTCTGTAAATTGTGTACCAGAGTTTTATTTATGGTGGTGTTGAGTCCTGAATGCAGTCACAATCCTCCAAGCAGCCAGTTCGAATAGGTGGATCAGAACGATTGATATTTTGGGAGAGCAATAGCTTACAAGTTAAACCTGTGTGTCCTGATGCTGCACATTTTAACATTAGTTTCTATGTTTCCTGTATGCCTTTGACCACTTCTTAAACAGCTTTACCAGTTGAACTTGGTAACATGTCAGAGACCCTGAAAATTATTGACTTGCCAAATATGTGATACCAGTAAGTTGTTTTCGATACTTGAAATGCCTTATTTGTGTCAAATCATTTCCAATGATGATATTGTACATATGAAGCCATATGTTGATATGTGATGAAATGTCATTAAAGTCATTGTTCCTGTGATGACCACAGTGCATCTCTGCCATGGCCTTTACATGAGTTTGGCCTAGCACTTAGGTTTCCACTTTGTGGGAAGTGGGGTGCGCCAAATGTCGAAGGGATACATTATTACAAATGAAAACGAGCAGGACTACATTAGCGCTTAATGCTGAAAGTTACAAATTGCACCACACAACACGTCGTGCGAGCTGCCCGCACAGCGTAGGGCGTACAGTGCAGAAAAAAAGAAGACTTGAATTTCCATATGTATTTCTGTACTGTAGTATAGCATCAGTTGCATTGTTTTAGTGATTACTCTTTGTGTGCTATGTGATGGCAAACCACAGCTAAAATAGCATCTGGTTCACAGTTCACCACATATTACAACAGCTTGTCAGAACACAATTTCACACCAACCTGGCACGTGTCCTGGTGTGCCTACCTTTTCTTTCCTTTTCCAAAAATATACAGTATATTATTTACAGGCATGGCCAGAAACATTGGCATGCCAAAGACAGCAATGTTTTTGGCAATCCTGTATGGAATACAACCAAATCAGCCGAATTGATCCAATCACTGCCGAAAACATTGCCATCTTTGGCCAAAACCATTGGCATCTTAGGCATGGCAATATTTTTGCCCATAAGCTTGGTCATCCGGGAGGAGCTCGGAGAAGAGCCGCTGCTCCTTCACATCGAGAGGAGCCAGTTGAGGTGGCTCGGTCTTCTAGTCGGGATGCCTCCCGGGCGCCTCCCTGGTGAGGTGTTTTGGGCATGCCCAGCCAGGAGAAGACCCCAAGGAAGACCTAGGACTTGCTGGAGGGACTATGTCTCACAGATGGCCTGGGAAAGTCTTGGTGTTCTCCCTGTGGAGCTGGAAGAGGTCGGCGGAGACCAGGAAGTCTGGACTTCCCTACTGAAACTGCTGCCCTTGCGACCCGGACCCGGTTAAGCGGAAAATGGAATGTAATGAAATAATATCAAACAAAGCTTTTCTTCTGTCCTTATTGTGGTTTATTCTCGTGAAGTGTGCAGCATTGATGTGCAGTACATGATGTCAGATCAATTGTGTGAAGGGGTACGGGGACTGTAAAAAGTTTGGGAAACACAAATGTATATGTTGCTGGTACTGAGGCTTTAGGGGAACAATGTGACATTTTGAGGAAATAGACTTTTCTTTCTTTCACTTTCTTGCTGGACGATGCTGCAGATGAGAGGCTTGATATGGATAAGGCTTAGCTCAGCTTAGCATATAATAGTAAGCTGGGGAAAATGGCGAGGCAAGGTCTGGACAAGAGTACAAAATCTTTGACGTATATTTTCTGTTTTGCTCAAAAACATAATTACAACAAAAGTTCTACAACCCATAAGGGTTTTTAAAGTCTGCTACATTTTTAGACCCAACTGGAGGCACAGTACAGAAAAGGTCAAATGCCTCATGTTTTATTCTTATTAGTAGAAAACAGGCACTTGGTACATTTGAGATAATGGTTCATAGTACATTTTATATGCTTAGATTGCACCAGAAAAGAGCTGTTTACTATCTTCATTTCACGATTACACACACACCAGTGACGAGCTCTGAGGTTCATTTTTGTTGGGGTAACAACTCCTTTTTGTATCTTAATATAGGTTGCTCATAAAAAGGATAAGAAAAAAAATAAGAGAATAATTCATTCATTCATTTTCTGTACCGCTTATCCTCATTAGGGTCACGGGGATGCTGGAGCCTATCCCAGCTGGCTTTGGGCGAGAGGCGGGGTACACCCAGGACTGGTCGCCAGTCAATCGCAGGGCACATATAGACAAACAAACATTCACACTCACATTCATACCTATGGACAATTTAGGGTCGCCAATTAACCTAACATGCATGTTTTTGGAATGTGGGAGGAAACAGGAGTACCCGCAGAAAACCCACGCACGCACGGGGAGAACATGCAAACTCCACACAGAGATGCCCAACGGAGATTTGAACGCAGGTTTTCCAGATCTCCTGACTGTGTGGCCAATGTGCTAACCACTCAGCCACCGTGCGGCCGAGAATAATTCACTTTTGTTAAAAATTAAGTTTTCAAATGCTGTTAATTTCCGGAGTACAATATAAGCCACTGCTTATTTAATCACTTTTTGATCCCTGAGGCTCATATGGTGATGCGGCTAATTTGTGAAGGCATCACGGTAGGATGACATCTCGTTTCTCGGAACCGTCGTTTTGTGCTTCGTGTGCGTCGCCCTTATCGTGGAAAAAGCATGGAGAGGTGCATGTGGTGGGGGTTTCAGGTTGGTTTTTGGCTTTCCGGCACTCGATTGAGCGACTTTTACTCAGGTCTGCCGGTGGATCTTGGCTGCGTGGAGTGGTGATGGGAGGTCCACTGTTGCGGGCGAGTTCCGGGGAGGCTGGACTGCTGCATGCTGGGGAAGACAGCACAGCTCGGGGGCTGATTTGCCTCGGGGCGGGGGTGGCACTCCGAGCTACAAGGAAAGAGATACTGGTGGGGTGTGTGGCGGGGGAACTGTGGGGCAGTTTGGTTCCAACACAGAAGAAGATGCTGGACAAAGACAGTGATGAATTACTTTTCTTGTGGGCTACTGTTTAATCATTTTACATGCACTATTAAACACTGTTTAGAATTGTATTGTTATTTATTAAAAACATCATTCTATATAACATCTTTTTTGTGTACTAAATATCCCATGTTACGACGTGGACACCTACGGCTTGTTGACCAGTATGGCCAATATATGTACCAATCTTTTGTTCTCTTTAAATGTAGTTGTTGCACTCTGTAGTTCAGAAATTAAGGTACTTATTCATCTTATTTATTCATTTATTTTATAAACAGAAAAACATGTGTGGTCTAATCTTTTATTTGTATATGAAGTACATGCATCCTTTTCCAGGATGTGTTGTGGTACTTTGTTATAAAGGTCTGATCACCTTTTGATGAGCTTGAATATATAATCATCCATCTTGGGAGTCAAATTCATTCATTCAGCAGAACATAAAAATATCTATTTTCTCATCTAGTGCCACTGCTATTAAAAAAAAAAAAAAACAAACCCTGGCTTATTCTCTCTATGAAAGACAAGCAACTTCCAGTTCTTGCAGGTCCCCACCTCTTCAGGATGAGGAGATTATTGCAGCACCTCCATATATGACATTTCTATGTATTTTACTGTCCATTTATAATGATGCCACACTGATGTTGAAGACATTACACAGGCTGAAGAAAGTGCATCCATCCATCCATTTTCTATGCTGCTTATCCACGTTAGCGCCACAAGAGTAAGCTGGAGCCTATTCCAGCTGACTCAGGCCGAGAGGCGGACATTATATTATTGGCAACACGGTGACAAACAGAAAATGGCACGCACCGTGATCCAACTCAGTGCACTTACTGAGTGCACGCAGACATTAGGCAGGGCTTGTTTACTGAGCCAAGAGGAAATCGAAAAATTAGGGAAATGTTAAGAACGACTTGTATCAGACAGAAAATACAATGAAACCCTGGGTTACAAAATTAATTCTTTACGAAAGGATTTTTATAACCCAAATTATTTTGTAACCCGAAGCACACTTAACATGTAAATTGGCTAATTCGTTCCACTGACCCGGCAGTCCCCTCATACAAAGGAATAAACACTGTTATGCACATTTAACAGTGTATACACAAGAATCTTGTAATACAAATGTAATGTAACAATAAAACCTGATATAGAATGTATATTGAGTTACAATTCTAAAAGTTTCTTACCTTTGTTACGCAGCAAAGTGCAGTACAGTACAGTACAGGCAGCGATAAACCAATCAGAGAACATTACAGTACATACACTTCTGCCATGCCTCCAGTAGGTATATCTACCGGTATGCTGCAAAACAACATTTTTGCCGAGCGCCGGGAGAGTTATGCCATCATATATGAATGTATTGTGGATGCCTGGGCTAATCTGCTTTAACTCTTGTTTGAGCTTTCGGGAAAGCCGGCATCCTTGCTGAACAACCGACTGACAACGAGACTGACGGCCGACAATGATGACAGGAAGCCCGGCATGTTTGATGCCGAAATTGCCCAGCTGTTCAAATCAGATGCAGAAGATGGATTTGTGGGAGAAGAGTGATTACAAAATACAGTGAGTGTATTGTTACATAGTAGAATAAAGATCAACTAAACTCACTCTTTTGCTTCCGTTGCCTTTTTTTGTAGCCTGTATGTTTTAGCATGCGCTTTAAAATACAGTAAATCAGGAAATTTCTGGAAAAAAAACTTTGGCAAGATTGCCAAACTTTCGTAAAACGAACAAATTTTTGTAAGCCGAAGCACAAACAAATCAGAAAGGTATTTTCGTATCGCGGGGATCCACTGTACATTTATAATAACATACAAAGGACAAATATTAATATTTATTTTATACTACACCTGTAGTACTCTTTTTTTGGCATAAAACCGTACTGCTGCTCTCAAATGCTCACGCGTCCCATTTGTCTCGCTCCAACTACTCTTTCTCATAACTTCATTGTATGGCTCATAAGCTTTATTCCTCTGTAGTTACCACAATTCTGCACATCTCCCTTAAAAATAGGAACCAGCTCACTTCTCCTCTATTCTTCAGGTATCTTCTCACTATCTAAGATCCTGTTAAACAACCCAGTCAGAAACTCTACTGCCACCTCTCCTAGATACTTCCAGGTATATCATCAGGGCCGAGTGCCTTTCCATTCTTCATCCTCTTCAGTGCCTTCCTCACTTCTTCCTTACTAAATTTTGGTACTTCCTGGTCCACAACAGTCACTTCTTCTACTCGTTGTTCTCTCTCATTTTCCTTATTCATCAACTCGTCAAAGTACTCTTTCCATCTTCCCATGACACTACTGGCACCTGTCAATAACCTTCCATCCCTATCCTTAGGGAGGTAGTCTACCTGTGTGCTCCTACCTCCACTCTTATAGGTCACTCTATGTTCCTGTCTCTTCTGGAAGAAAGAATTAACTACAGCCATTTTCAACCTTTTTGCAAAGTCAACCATCATCTGTCCTTTGGCATCCCTCTCCTGGACTCCAAACTTGCCCATCACCTCCTCATCATCTCTGTTTCCTGCACCAACATGTCCATTGAAGTCCGCACCAATGGCAACTTTATCATTTCTAGGGATGCTCTGCATCACTTCATCAAGGTCTGACTAGAATTTATCTTTCTCCTCCATCTCACATCCTACCTGTGGAGCATACACACTAACAACATTGAACATCACACCTTCGATTTCTAGCTTCAAGCTCATCAGTCGTACACTCTTTTCACATTCAGGGCATTCCTAGCAAACTTCTCCTTCAAAATAACTCCTACTACATTTCTCTTTCTATCTATACCATAATAAAAAAGCTTGAACCCTGCTCCTAAGGTTCTAGCCTTGCTACCTTTCCACTGGGTCTCCTAGACGCACAATATGCCTACCTTCCTCCTCTGCATCATGTCAACTAACTCTCTACCTTTTGCTGTCATAGTACCAACATTCAAAGTCTGTACTCTTAGTCCTAGACTCTTGGCATTCCTCTTCCTTCTCTTCCAACGGAAACACCTTCTGTCTTCACCAACTGTCAGTGAACAGCACCGATGGTGGACGTTGTTAACCTGGGTCTGGGTCATACCGGTCTGGTATGGAAGTCATATGTTCGATTTGCATGTTTTGGATTGGCAAAAGTTTTACGTCTGACACAACCCTCTGTATTTATCCGGGTTTGGGACCGGCACAATGAGACACTGGCTTGTGCCCTGTTGCGGCTACATTACATACAGTACACACAATAATCATCATAACTGATTTATTGAAGTCTGACTTGTGGACCCGCTTATAAAGTCATCAAAGCCCGATCCCACATAATAAGCCACAGCCCAAATCTGTTTGCAAACTACAGTCGGCCATCTGTCTAGTATCCGTGGTCTGGGTTTGGGCTGTATAGGATGAGTTTGTCAAAATACGAAATATGTTGCACCAAACAAGCATATGGGATTAAGTTGAATTGGTCGGTTATCCTTACTCAATTTATATGCGATTCGGTTGAACCAAAGTGGGATAGTGGAAAGTGGGATGTGTTATGACACAAGTTACCATCAAGATCTATTGTGTGGGGTTAGCCTGCTCCGGACCAGGCTACTCTGCAGGATCTATTTAAGATCATCATTAATCTCAATCAGCAGTCACTATAGATGGAAACCATAGTTATTCTCTACTGCCCACTACACATTGTTACCACATTCAGCTAATTTCAAACATTGTACACAAATGATTTGAGATGATGTTGCAATCATTAGATCATTTATTTTAAATAATTTTGAAATACTGGTATTTACTAAAATGTATATAAAAAATCTTGTATAAATACAAATAACCAAAACAAACATGATGTTTCTTGTATGAAGGATGAATCAAAGTAGGTAAACATGAGCTCTTTTCAAAACTGAAGTCATACAGTGACTTACAACCTAGGTTCCAAAGTGGGGTACACTTACACCTAGAGGTGTGCAGGAGGTATGTGTATAAAAATTTTAAATGGATTGACTACATTATTGCCAAACACTGAGATTTACAGAAAGCCCTCGAATGCCTCATGTAACCAGTCACAGCCAGTAATACAGTGCAGTGGCTCATGGTTCTGTGTGCGTGAGCAGAATAAACAAGTAAGTGTGATGATGATGCATTAAAAGTGTTTAATCTTGGAGATTTAATTGAGAGCTGGTCTTGTGACGTGGTGCTGTGACTAATTAAGTGCGTTTTCTGAGCTGTGTGAGCTGTATGTAGGAGGAGGGATACATGGGAGATTACTCTTCCTCTCCTTGCTGACATCACTGGTCTGCCAATAAGGTGATTGGCATCAATGACGTAGTCAATCAGCAACGTTCACATCCTACATGATCCTAACAGAGAAAAGAAAAACACACACACAACCTGCACACTGAGAGAGTCAATTATGGAAAAACTAAACACACCACAGCCCTAACAATGGAAAAGACAAATAATCACACGCTTAATGAGATAGTGTCAATGACCCAAACCAAACACGGACATTTGAGTGATGTATTCATCATCTGAAGCTGTCTTTGATTTGTCTGTGTCAAGGCAAAACTCTGGAGTTACGACATGCTTCAATTTGCTGCAATAGAAGACAAAGATTTTTGTCTCATTTCTAAGAGTTACTACTGCTTACATGTTTCCGAATGAATGGAAATGCTGTTTAGACCTTAGCTTGTTGGCTCTGGGCTCTTGCAGTTTGAGATTCTGTTTGAGACGTCTGCTAAATGGGCCTAATGTGCACAATATGTCAATAGGCAGTGTCCCAATTTCAGCCTTGAACATGGCTCTTTGGGCTGCAGCTACGGGCTCTGGTGTCTCACATTCAAGCTGCGAAACAGTGAGAATTAAGACACAAGTGATGGTGATGCGCCCTGACTTCTTAATATGACACACCAGGAATGTCCTGGGAGTGCAGGGTCCCCACGGGTTCCTTGTGAAGACAGATCTCATTCAAAATGATTAAACAGTCAAGTCATGCTTTGCTCGCTGCTCGGTTTCTATGAATATCAATCTGCATCTTAAATCAACAGGATATGATGTTAGGATGAAAAGGTGCGCTGAGTGTGAAACAGCTCAACCTAAACTCCCCACAAACCAGTAATTATCTGCTTGAGTGAAGACCAATCTCTGAGATGCATTTTTATTTGTAGTTTTAGAATAAACTACATGGGTGCAATAGATATTATTGGAGGAAAAACACTGAGAAAGCACAGAGGCAATTAAAAGTTTATCTTACCTTATAACAAGCAAACAAAAACAATTCAGCCGGTTCCCTCTTGATTGTGACAACTGTCTACAACGCCACCGCAGGACTGTGGGATTTCAAAGTCAAGGTAAAAGAGGCCAAAATGGATTGTAATTAAAGTTGACATCAGGTGACTCGTGCGCCTTCCCTTCTCCTCCACATGCTTTCATCTAAATGATTCATGTAGAGAACACCGGGCCTTTCATGCAGTTAGGTCCTCACAAAGGAATAACAACTAGATGGCACAAAGCGAGCATAGACAGATTTACAATGACATCGGCGCGGTGGCTGCTGCACTGCCTCGCATCAAGTCACGTCAGACCGATGCAGAGGCACTCTGCTCATACTTTTGAGTAGTTGCCGGGGAATGTGCCGGCGTAAATGGAATAAGAGGGCTAAAAATAGAAATATAATAGAATCACAAGGCATAATAAAGACAGAATGTGGTGACATGCTTTGTTTCCATGTGTGAGCCATTGAACAAGGTGTGACCTGCTACAAGGCTCACATTATTGTTTGAAAACATACGTGTTGGAAAACTAAAGAATCAGTGTTGCTCGGTACTGCTTGTGGTAAGAAGGGAACAAACGCAGAACATTGAATCCTTCTCTTAAACTGGGCAACAACTACCAAACAGAGGTTTGAAAAACTGGAGGCTTTCTTTCTAACATGCAGTACAGTAAGTGAGTTGGAGGTTCATCTCGGTGTGACAAGTCTGCCTTGAATTAAAGATGAGCTTCTCCTGTCTTTTGTCAACTTATTGTGAACAACACACAATAGAAAACTACATATTGTTGACGTGGGCATGAAAATAGCTACGGCACAACAGCAGGAGCTGTACCAGACATCCCGACTTTTACTGCAAAAGCAAGTGGAAAGTTAGCTGTACCTTGAACATATATATAGAGCCATCTGGTGAGCCAGCTGATAAAGTCTACAATGGTGTATTTGGTTCCTCCATTTGGTATGTAGGATCAAAATCATCAATTCAAACAACTGTATGTATTGTAAGTACATCTAGTCCTTGGGTTACGTACGCGCTCTAATAAAGAAACTTAAAACTTAATTTGGGTCTGTAAAAGCTGGCCTTGCTCAAGAACCAGTTTCATGAATTTGTGCTGCCTGCTGCATAGTTGCAGTGTGTACTCGTCTCGCTCACCGCAGATGAATATGATGAATTTGCATTTGAAGCTACATAGATCACTTATTAATTACGTCTTCCAAACGTACGGCTGGCTCTTCTGGTGGAAATGCAACATGGAAAAGAAAAGTCAAACCGTGGAAGTGAAAATGAACAACGTAGCTCTGAAAAGGGAGAAATATACGTCAATATTGGTAGCACTTTTGGTATTTAACGTTCACAACCATCATTAAGGAGAAGGATCATATCCTTTAGCATGTTAATGCATCTGTTCCTATGAAAGTGACAGTAATAAATATTTTTAAAAAGTGCAGTGTTCTTAGTGATCATTTGTTCACCTGCTTTTTCTACATCTTCCCACCGAGTAAAGCTAGGGACGTGTTCTACTTTTGTAAATTATTGTTTCATTTAATGTTTAATTCACTCCTTTTCTTACTGTATTTTATTTTACTGTGTATACGGTATTTGATGCAAATGGTGGTCAGAGCATCTACTGACTGGTTTTCAGACCGCTCTGGACCACCCCCAATGCAGTTGACCAGCACATTGTGGTGTGGCCTTTTATTGTGGCCAACCTCAGGTACACCTGTGCAATAATAATGCTATCTCATCAGCATCTTGATATGAGAGGTATAGATTATGAATTGTGAATGACGAATGTTCCCTAAAACAGATTAGACAGATTTGTTCACATTTGAGAGAGATAGACCTTTTGTGCACATGAAAAGATTTGAGTTCGGTTCATGAAAAAAAGGTTGCGTTTATATTTTTGTATGTATATTATGTCAGTCAAAATAAGTAGCATTCTTTGTAGTGTACAGACAGTTCATGTGTTATGTCCAGTTAGGATTTGCAATGAAACATTGCAAATATTGCATATGAGAAATGAACATTATTATGCAGAAGACAATGTAGCCAAAGTCAAGGCGACATATTAAAAATGTTTCAGTAATGGCCAATGATTTTTCTTCTACATAACTAGCCGCTACAAGTGAACATATAACTTTTATTATAGATACAGACATCTTACGACTGACTTAGTTTATCCGTAATCAGAATAATAATGATGAAAGTGTCCCTGGAGACATCTGTTCACCATTTACCTCGTGAATCCCCGAATCAAGAGGGGAGCTTATTGCCTAACTGATGTCATATGACATCCACAAAGTGACTTTTGTGATGAGCGTGACACATGTGAGTGGATGTTGGGCGAAGTCCACTCTGCAGCAGCTGTCAAACACCGTGGTGGTAGCCTCATGCTGGGACTGTTTTGCTGACAGTGGTACTGGTGCGCGGCACAAAGTGGACCGAATCATGAAGAAGGAGGACTGCTAACAAAAACAAAAGCTACATGACAAACCTGCACACAAATGGGTGTTCCAACGAGACAATTATTCAACACTGGTTTGGGGTGGGTAAGGCTGGCTAAAATAAGCTCCTGGATAGGCCTTCCCAAAACCACAACCTCAACCCTATTGAACATTTATGGGCTATGATTTCCTGTTCCAGGAAGCACACCTATTTATTTATTTATGTATTTATTTTGCAAACACTGAGTGTGTTCTCACAGCAATGACGGATAAAGTGTATATTTACTGAGGTGAGACGGTCATAGAACACATTACAGAGAGCAGAGGGCAAGGAACAATAATGAACAGGAGCAAGCACACCTGTTGGGAATTTTTGCCTCATCTTAAATCATAACTCTTTAAAGTCGAATTTCCCAACGGATGTTCAATGAATTCTTCAGTTACTAGGAGAGAAATGACACTCAAAACGAGTACTATTCAATAAGAAATGATATAATGAAAAGATCATTTACAAAGAGAGGATAGAGATGTGCGAGCAGGATCCTGGGTTCTAGTCTCTCATGTCATGCCAAAGCAGTCCAATCAAGGAAGAATCCCGATGGTTGGTCTTCTTTTATCTGCCTCTTCTATTGGGGTGGAGTTCTGCATGGCATGATGACTTGGACTTGCTTGGTGGGGCTTGTCTGACTCCTTCCTTGCCCTTTGTGTTGACCTGTAAGTGCACCTTGGCTGGAGAACAGTTAACCACAGGAACACGTTATCAGCTTTCCTTTGAGTGTTAGGAGAAAACATTCCAAACCCCCACTTTTTACCATCAATCTGTCACTAATAACTGTGAACCCTGCATGACCTTTGCATTTAAGTTTGAAGCTTGAGATTGAGCTATTAATGTTAAACTACAGTGTGTGTTCTATCTTTAAGTGCGATTATATGTATAGCAAACATATGATGACACTATTCTCTTACAGCTATGCTGTAATTTATTGTCGTTACTGATAAGAACTGGTCTTCCAGAGAAATCCTCTGTCATAAACATTCCATTGCGCCTGGTACAGATTCCCACAGGAAATAACACAACCGTGAAAGATCTAAACAGAACTAAATTAGAGGTCCATTTTATATATAATACAAGTAATACAATGATATGATTAAGTATGATTAAACAGCAACACATTTCATAATTATAGTTCAACAGAGCCTAATGAGGATAAGCGGCATAGAAAACCGATGAATGGATGGAGGAAGGAAAGGTTGTGCGTTGTCGGCAGATCTGTCACTAAATGAAAAGTGGGCTGCACACTGGTCGAAACAATAAAAATAAGTTATGCGGAAAAGAAATACAGTAATTGTGCTATATTAGGCAAAGAAAGAAAAAACTGTAAGGTATATATGTGTTCAAAAGAACACAAGGGCTCAAAATGGACAAAACAAAAATAAATAATATGTATGTTTACTAATAATAGAGACAGACATTAACAAACAATTTAAATGAACTCTAGGAATCCAGCCAAGTATTATGCCAGAGGTTATGGTTACAGAAAGCACCTGGTAAAACCTGCATTTAACCAAATATTGATATTAAATGTATTTTAGTCTGTATGTATAATTTTGACTTTGTGTATGTTAAAAAAAAAATCCAATATAATTTCTTACTTGGGCCTCCAAAAATGTTTGTTATAGACGTACGTTGTATAATCAGCAGCCTCGGGAAGAAGGACACCACACGCCTGGACAAACTGTGAGAAACAGTTTCAGTGGTAGATTAGTATCACTGTCCTGCTCCACTGACAGACTGAGAAGATCATTCCTATATCTAGCTAATATCTAATCATGCCAGCCTGGAAAAAGAACAGTTGCTCATGATGAGAGTGTGTAAATTTGGATTTATTACACCAGTCTGCATTATCCTTCTACTGCACTGTGGCTTGTGTTTCTGTTGATGTCCCACCTTTGAGAGTAATTCACCTGCACCTTCATTAGTAGGCTTTTAAATTGGTGTTGAGTTTACATGTTTACGGTGCAGGGTTGTGTTTTTGCATCACAAATTTAAAAAGAGTTACGTTTATTTGGTCAAATAAGTTATTGTTTGGATAGAAAAAATAGTTTTGGTCCAAAAAAAAAATTTGAAAGGTCAACATCGGATAACAACCCATTAAAATGTAAATGGGTTTGTATTTATAAATCAGCGTGCCCAAAAGAAAATATGGGTACAAGCTCTGTTTCCTGGTTAAGATAATAATTTTCTGAAGCCACGGGTCAATGGTGGCCCGTTGCTGATTGCCAATGAACCCAGTCTTTGCAGTATCTTCTCCATCCTTTTGAGACATAGTTGGCTGAGCTAAGTGAGGCTTGTTTTGTGGCATGCTGTGACATAATGCAGCCGTCATCTGTCATCTGATATGAAATGAGCAGCAACCAACTTGCGTACAATCGCCTGCCTCGGCTGCAGAGTCTTGCTGTAGGTTTTTTTTTTCTCTCACCATTCGCTCCTAAGCATCATGTTTGACTCTAAATGAGCCTGACAGTAAATTACAAATACACACACAGGACAATTTAATATAGTTTATTCAATTTGGATACCATAATCTGACTGAATGCGTGAAGCCATGGCCTTTGGTGGAATGGGTTTGTATTTTTTCTTTAGTGACCCAAAATTATTCCTTATTATCCATATTCTTTTAAAAATTTGCTTACATGATTGTGTCATTATTTGTGCTACACTAGATGTATATGATTATGACACAGCTACTATGGTAAGTTCAAGGTCTGCCAAAGCAAGTGCAAAATCTCAACATTCAAGGAGTGTTCATGGTGGTTAATTGGCTGCAGACCCGATTTATGATTAGTGAATATCTGGGAAGTAGGATTGCTTATTTATATAACAAAGATTTTTGTAGTTAGAGCATAGAAAACCTGTTTTCTAAAACATTGGAGCTTCAGGTTGTGCGGTAGCGTCAATATGTGGAGATGTTGCAGGGGTCATCCCTCATGACTGTAGGTCCTCGTCTGTGTGGTAATGACCTTTTTCAGGCGGGCATTGTGAACTGCAGTGTTCACAATGCCCGCCTGAAAAAGGTCATCTTCCAGAAGAAAAACGTGACTCTATTGGACCATCCTGCATGTTCCCCTCAGCCAAAGAACAACTTGATTAAATACATTTTTTTGACCAAAAATGTGCAAATTTACAAGGCCGTAAATGCTGAATTGCAAACCCCAATATTTCTGAAGATCAAGTCAGTTATTTTGTCACATGTGACCTGTATCGGATTTTTTGTGTGAACTGTGCGATTCCGATTTTTTCAAATGCAGCATTGTTTGTATGTAGATATAAAGTCGACATGTAACTAATCCTCTGCAGCATGAACACACATGTTGCTGATTTAGAATAACTTACATCAATGGTTTCTTTATTTTAACATTTAATTTTTTATTATTTGAAAAACACATTTCACATACAGTCGTCCCTCGTTTAGCGAGGATAATTGTTTCCGGACCTGACCGTAACAAGGGAATCCATCGAGGGAGCACTCTCTAGTACTTCTTCTAAGGACTCCAAAAAGGGGGGGTATTCTGAACTGCCGTTTGGCGCATAAGCACAAACAACAGTCAGGATCCGTCCCCCCACCCGTAGTCGTAGGGAAACTACCCTCTCGTTTACTGAGTTAAACTCCAACGTGCAGGCTTGGAGCCGGGGGGCAACAAGAATTGCCACCCCTGCTCGTGGCCTCTCATTGCTGGCAACACCCGAGTGGAATGAAGTCCAGCTCCTCTTGAGAGGACTGGTTCCAGAGCCCTTGCTGTGCGTTGAGGTGAGTCCGACTATATCTAGTCGGAATTTCTCCACCTCAGGCACCAGCTCAGGCTCCTTCCCTGCCAGAGAGGTGACATTCCACGTACCGACAACTAGCTTCTGTAGCCGAGGATTGGACCGCCAAGGCCTCTGCCTCCGGCCGCCACCCAGCTCTCTTTGCACCCAACCCGTTTGGCCCCTCCCACGAGTGGTGAGCTCATGGGAGGGTGGACCCACGTTACCTTTTCGGGCTTTGCCCGACCGGGCCCCATGGGTGCAGGCCCGGCCAACAGACGCACGCCATCGTGCCCCGCCTCTGGGCCTGGCTCCAGAGGGGGGCCCCGGTGACCCGCGTCCGGGCGAGGAAAAACGAAGTCCAATTGTATCATTCATCATTAGGGTCTTTTGAGCCACTCTTTGTCTGGTCCCTCCCCTAGGACCTGTTTGTCATGGGTGACCCTACCAGGGGCATGACAGCCCCCGACAACTTAGCTCCTAGGATCATTGGGACACCCAAACTCCTCCACCACGATAAGGTGGTGACTCAGGGAGGAGAGGAATCAGATACTACTAATAATATTATTTGTAGTATTATAATAATAATAATAATATTAATACATCAAATTTAATATTATGTACTTCTTACCCTGAGGAAAAATGGAAGTCTCTCATACAGGTATAATGAGGAATATACATTTCAGTTCAGGGTGTACCACGCCACCCGCCCAAAGTCAGCTGGGATCGGCTCCAGCATACCTGTGACCCTAATGAGGATAAGCGGTATAGAAAATGAATGAATGAATGAGTTTAAAACTTCACTTTTTTTGTTGATTTTGTCAACACATTCCTGCAATCTAACATTTTTGCTGTTTTCAAAATAAGGCAGTTGTCCTTTTACATTCTTTTTTATTTCACTGTTTTTTTTCATTTTACATTGGTAGCAGGATTATAGTAATATATTTTCAATATATTATGGATATATAATTATGTAATACTGGAGTTTGTGAAGGAAACCGCAATACTAATAACAATTCTGAAAAGTTTGTTGATACAAGTTTTTTCTTGGTTGCTAATAGAAAGAACGTGTCTTGGGGCTCATGAAGAACCTAATAGAACCACAGCTTTCGCTCTCCCCTCAATGACTTTTCCCATCTGTTCTTTTAATAAAAAGTGTCAACAGAAGTCACACAGTCTATCTCAGTGTGCATGTACTTAAGAGTTTGTGTGAAGTAAATTAGGGGTCTTTTACTGCAGGCAAGTCCAGTAGCAATACAAGCCAGTCAGAGCAATAAAGCGAATGTAGTTTGGTCATGGCTCAGAGGCTTCTACTATTGGCTTTGTCATTATGCACACTAGCTGAGATTGTGTTTCCTGCTTAATTAAAAGTGAGCGGAACAGTTAGACTTTAAGAATAAACATTAATTGAACAATACTGATGCTTTTGTACTTGTGTGATGAGTTCACGTGCATTGGTCCCTCATGGGTCTTCTTAAAAGAGAAACCTAACTTGTACACCTGGGAGAGTATCATTATTTGTGTGTATAAATATAAATATATATCTATAACAACTTTTAACTGGATGATGGTGCAGTTATCATTAACACGTTTCAGTGCATTTATTATATGTACTGTAATATATTTACTTCCGCCAAGTACAAAAGTTAGGAGTGAGACACTGAAGTGAGATGCTTCCTTTCGGCTTATCCCTTCAGGGGTCGCCACAGCAAATCAATTGCCTCCATCTAATCCTGTCTTCTGTATTCTTTTCTCTTGCGCCAACTACCTTAATGTCCTCTTTCACTACATCCATAAACCTCCTCTTTGGTCTTCCTCTAGGCCTCCTGCCTGGCAATTCAAAACTCAGCATCCTTCTACCAATATATTCACTATCTCTCCTCTGGACATGTCCGAACCATCTCAGTCTGGCCTCTCTGACTTTATCTCCAAAACCTCTAACATGTGCTGTCCCTCTGATGTGCTCATTCCTGATCCTGTCCATCCTGGTCACACCCAAAGAGAACCTCAGCATCTTCATCGCTGCTACCTCCAGCTCTTCCTCCTGTTTTTTCCTCAGCAGCACTGTCTCTAAACCAAACAACATCGCTGGTCTCACCATAGTTTTGTACACCTTTCCTTTCATTTTAGCTGAAACTCTTCTATCACACATCACACTCGACACTCTTCTCCATCCATTCCAGCCTTCCTGTACACCCTTTGTCACCTCTTTTCCAAACTCTCTATTGTTCTGGACTGTTGACCGTGAGTACTTAAAATTCTCCACCTTCTTTATCTCTTCTCCCTGTAACCTCACTCTTCCACTTGGGTCCCTCTCATTTACACACACTTACTCCGTCTTGCTGGGGCTAACCTTCATTCCTCTCCTTTCCAGGGCAAACCTCTACCCCTCAAGGTTCACCTCTACCTGTTCCCTGCATAACAATGTCATCTGCAAACATCATTGTCGAAGGAGATTCCTGTCTAACCTCGTCCATCAGCATGACCATCACCGTAGCAAACAAGAAGGGGCTCAGAGCTGATCCTGATGGAGTTCCACCTTCACTCTGAACTCCTCTGTCACACCTCACTACTGTCTTACAGTCCTCGTACATGTCCTGCACCGCTCTAACATACTTCTCTGCCACTCCAGACTTCCTCATACAATACCACAGTTCCTCTCTGGGCACCCTGTCATAAGCTTTCTTCAGACCTACACAAACACAAAACACAAGCAACACAGCATCTGTTGTACTCTTTTTTGGCATAAAACCATACTGTTGCTGACAAATGCTCACATTTGCCCTTAGTCTAGCTTCAACTAGTCTTTCCCATAACTTCATTGTATGGCTCATCAGCTTTATTCCTCTGTAGTTACCACAACTCTGCACATCTCCCTTGCCGCTTCAATAACACCTATGAAAAATAATTTTCAGATGAAAAGAATATTTGCATACATCTGTGAGTACCTTAATCCAAGGCTACATTCACACTGCAGGTAAAATGTTTTGCTTATATGTAACCTGTATTAGATTTTTTACAATTCCGATTTTTTCAAATGCGACTCAGGCGTCATTTGTCTGTGGATATAAATCAAACATGTATCCGATTTACTGCAGCCTGAACGGTCAGGTCGCATATATCCAACATGTACATCATCAAAAGGCGTGATATGCCATGCAAGATACACGCTCCTCGGAACAGACGTTGCAGCAAATCATCCACAAACTGCCATTGCCAAAATTGTTGGCCTTTTTCTTCTTAATTGTTTACATAAAATCATTTGGTTGAGCAAATATTGCACAAAATCCTTCAAATTGCCACAAACGCTCAACGTAGAGCACACACTGCAGCAATCTTTACTTTTGTAAAGATTGATTATGAGTATCTTCTTTAGAAAGTCGTAAACAGGTTTTCCTACAGGTGCTCTAAATGCATTCATACGTACATTCAGTCCTACTTTGCAGAAATTCACTTATTCTGCTGGGTGACTTCAATGCTCATGTTGGCAATGACAGTGAGACCTGGAGAGGTGTGATTGGGAGGAACGGCCCCATGATAACCGATAACCCGAGCGGTGTCTTGTTATTGGACTTCTGTGCTTGTCACGGATTGTCTATAATGAACACCATGTTCATGCATACGGGTGTCTACATGTGCACTTGGCACCAGGACACCCTGGGCCGCAGTTCGATGATTGACTTTGTGGTTGTGTCGTCAGACTTGCGACCACATGTTTTGGACACTCGGGTGAGTAGAGAGGCGGAGCTGTCAACTGATCACCACCTGATGGTGAGTTAGTTCCGATGGTGGGGGAGGATGCCGGTCAAACCTGGCAGACCCAAACGCATTGTGAGGGTCTGCTTGGGAACGCCTGGCAGAGTCCCCTGTCAGAAGGAGTTTCAACTCCCCCCTGCGGGAGAGCTTTGACCATGTTCCGAGGGAGGCAGCGGACATTGAATCCGAGTGGGCGATGTTTTGTGCCTCCATTGTCGATACGGCCGATCGGAGCTGTGGCCGTAGGGTGGTCGGTGCCTGTCGTGGCGTTAATCCCAGAACTCGTTAAAGGACACCAGTGGTGATGCTTGACTGGATGCCGTCAATGTCTTGGTAGACAGGACTCTACACCATCGCGTGGACATCGGGGTCGGTGCCTCTGGACTGGCAGACTGGGGTGGTGGTCCCGCTTTTCAAGAAGGGGGACCGGAGGGTGTGTTCTAACTATCGTGGGATCACACTCCTCGGCCTTCCTGGTAAGGTCTATTCAGGGGTTCTCGAGAGGAGGATCCGCCGGATAGTCGAATCTTGGATTCAGGAGGAGCAGTGTGGTTTTCGTCCTGGTCGTGGAACTGTGGACCGACTCTATACTCTCGGCAGGGTCTTTGAGGGTGCATGGGAGTTTGCCCAACCAGTCTACATGTGTTTTGTGGATTTGGAGAAGGCATTCGAACGTGTTCCTCGGGGAATACTGTGGGGAGTGCGCCGGGAAAATGGGATATCGGACCACCTAATCCAGGCGGTTCGTTCCCTGTATGACCGGTGTCAGAGTTTGGTTCGCATTGCCGGCACTAAGTCGGACCCGTTTCCAGTCAGGGTTGGACTCCGCCAGAGCTGCCTTTTCTCACCGATTCTGTTCACTACTTTCATTGACAGAATTTCTAGCCGCAGCCAGGGCGTTGAGGGGTTTCAGTTTAGTGGCCACAGGATTCGATCTCTGCTTTTTNGGATTTGATCTCTGCTTTTTGCAGATGATGTGGTCCTTTTGGCTTCATCGAGCAGTGACCTTCAACTCTCACTGGATCGGTTCGCAGCTGAGTGTGAAGCGGCTGGAATGAGAATCAACACCTCCAAGTCCGAGTCCATTGTTCTCGCCCAGAAAAGGGTGGAGTGCCATCTCCGGGTCGGGGATGAAGTCCTGCCTCAAGTGGAGGAGTTTAAGTACCTCGGGGTCTTGTTCACGAGTGATGGAACGCAAGATGGACAGGCGGATTGGTGCGGCCTCTGCAGTGATGCGGACTCCGCACCGATCCGTCGTGGTGAAAAGAGAGCTGAGCCAAAAGGCAAAGCTCTCGATTTACTGGTCGATCTACGTTCCTTCCCTCACCTATGGTCATGAGGTTTGGGTAGTGACCGAAAGGACAAGATCGCGGGTACAAGCGGCTGAAATGAGTTTTCTCCGCAGGGTGGCTGGGCTCCCCCTTAGAGATAGGGTGAGAAGCACTGTCATCCGGGAGAGACTCGGAGTAGAACCGCTGCTGACTCCATTGAGAGGAGTCAGATGAGATGGCTCGGGCATCTGGTTAGGATGCCTCCCGAACGCCTTCCTGGGGAGGTGTTCAGAGCACGTCCAACCGGTAGGAGGCCTCAGGGAAGACCCAGGACACGTTGGAGAGACTATGTCTCTGAGCTGGCCTGGTTACGCCTCGGCATCCGCTGGGAAGAGCTAGACGAAGTGGCCGAGGAGAGGGACCTCTGAGCTTCCCTGCTTAGGTTGCTGCCCCTGCGACCCGACCTCGGATAAGCGGAAGAAAATGGATGGACGGAGGGTATCTGATTCTTTAGTATCTGATTCTTTTTTTCTATTTGTGTGGCCTATTTTCTTCAATTACAGTATACTCAAACTCCATGATAAAAAAAAAATTTTTTAATCAGAAATGATTATACATTTGTTTTAATATTATCTGAAGAAGTTCAATGTATCTGTGGAAACACTGTATGCTCTTTACTAGGATTTGTGTGTAAACGCACAATTACATTGTTAATTTGAAGAGAAACACTGACCTACATTTACAAACTCAATGTGTTCCATAAAATTGTATCCATTAATTCTCAGCAGTCTATTATCTTCATTTCATAACATGTCTCTTGGCTGCACTGCTACCAGTAGTGTATGTTTATGGTAGGACATTTTTTGTCCAATCAGAGTTCAGCTTTGTATGTGTTGCCAAGTCAATCTAGTTTGCTAAGGGCTTTCAGAATCTGTAGTGCTGGCTCATGTCACTTAAACTTTATTAGCAATGTCACTGTTTCTTTTACCAATCAGATTTCAGATTTGCAGTTGGTCCACAACAATATCAGCATTTTGCCATCCTCTGACTGGTTGATCAGAGCAAAACTGTTGGAAAAATTGTCTGCAGTGGCCTGGAAAAAGGAAGGATTTGGTCTATAGACAATCATCATCTCTGGTAATGTTTGTTTCGTTTAATTGTTTAATTGCAAAATGCCTCTCTCTGTAACGCCACACATTGTTATTCTCTGTTTATTTTATTGATGGTTTGTATAACTGACGTGATAGTGGTGGTATTAAGAGGTGGATTAAGTCGATTAAATTCCCCTTGAAGGCCCAGGTACTAAATGCACAGCCCGCCACTGAAGAGACTTAATTATGGAGTTTTTTTTTTTTTTTTAAATCTAATTCTCTCTTGTTGCTGAGCAGTAGAACAACCAACAAACAGGCTCCCTTAGTCTGTTCTCTCTTCCAAATCCATGAAGTAGTTTTTATTTTAAATGCTTGCATACATTACAACAGGTGCTACAGGGGTTACAGTCAACTGCTTCAGCATTATTCATGTAACTTTCGTTTTTAGCATTTTACTGCTTGTACAGGATATATACTTTATACTTCTGGGTAAACTGCTGAGATACAGTACAACTGAAATAATGAATGTCACACAGCTTAATTAGAAGAAAGCTGTACCCTGTGAGACCTGCTGCTTGTGTTTTTAGAAGACCGCAAAACTTTCTCAGAAGTTCTGTTTTGTGTTTACATTTTTCCTAAATCTGAATTTGATGACAAAAACATTTGTTAGGTATGAGTGAGTGCAAGTGTTAATTGCTGCCGGTCTCTGTGTTAGAGCCCTGTGATTGACTGCTGATCAGTCCATGGTTTTCCTTCCCGCTCTCGTCAGGATAAGTAGCATAGAAAACGTGCTATACAGTATGTATTTGCCTCATACACGTGAGTGAGAGTATAAAAAATGTCAGCTCTTTCTGTTTAATGCCATCTGGAGTTGTCTTTTTGCAGCTTCTTAAGTCTTAAAATGTCACTTTATTGAGCTGCTGAGCTCCTCAAAGACCTTCTTGTCCACATGTATTCCCATTTCACAAACAGACTGTGAAATTTTATTCAGTAAGGTTTTTGCATTTCTGCAGGATACAAGTTGGAGAATGGGTAATGTAGATCAGGAAGCTTTTTACTGGCAAAAGAAAAGATAAAATGACTGCAACCCATCCATCCATTTTCTATATCGCTTTTCCTCATTAGGGTCGTGGGTATGCTGGAGCCTATCCAAGCTGACTTCGGGTGGGAGGCAGGGTACACCCTGGACTGTAGAGGGGGAGGACAACTACAGCCATGAGTTGACTACATCAGAAAAACAAGAAGAACAACAAAATGTGGTGGAGGAGGACGACTACAGCCATTAGTCGAGTACATCAGGAAAACAAGAAGAAGAGGGAAATGTATGGGAGTCCTGGATACAAGACTTTAAGATAGACATGGAGATGCAGAGGCAGGAGATACAGGAGTATACTGCAGCACAACTGAACCTTAAGCATTTGCAGTCACAGATTCAACATGTACAATCGCAGAATGACAGTCTCATCGAAATATCTTTGGGGTCCATGGTGATGTCATAAACCTTATGGAGGAAAATAGAGTACTGAGCCAAGAAACTAAAGCTCTAAAAGAAGAAATCAAGAAGTTGCAAGATACAAATGTTGCGTTATGTGCTGCTCTTAGAGGTTAAAAACCCTATGGCAGATAATAAAGCACTACGCACTGATATCAAGGCTTTGCAGGATAATATAAACAGAGATTTTTGCCTTCCGGCTCAGCTCTCTCTTCACCACGACAGTCCGGTACAGCGACCGCATTACTGCAGATGCTGCACCGATCCGTCTATCGATCTCACGCTCCAACCTTCCCTCACTCGTGAACAAGAACCCGAGATACTTGAACTCCTCCACTGAGGCAAGACCTCACTCCCAACCCGGAGGGTACAGTTTACCCGTTTCCGACCGAGAACCATGGCCTCGGATTTGTAGGTGGTGAGTCTCATCCCAGAAGCTTCACACTCAGCTGAAAACCGCTCCAGCAAACACTGAAGGTCACAGCCTGATGAGGCCATAAGGACCACATCGTCTGCAAAGAGCAGAGACGAGATCCTAAGGTCACCAAGCTGGACTCCCTCAACAGCTTGACTGCGCCTAGAAATTCTGTCCATGAAGATTATGAACAGAATCGGTGACAAAGGGCAGCCTTGGCGGAGGCCAACGTTCACCGGAAACAAGCTCGACTTACTGCTGGCAATGCGAACCAGGCTCCTGCTTCGATTGTACAAGGACCGAATGGCACGTAGAAGCGGGCCATCAATCCCGTACTCCCGGAGCACCCCCCACAGGACACCACGAGGGACACGGTCGAATGCCTTTTCCAGGTCTACAAAGCACATGTAGACTGGTTGGGCAAACTCCCACATACCCTCGAGTACCCTTGCAAGGGTGTAGAGCTGGTCCAGTGTTCCGCGACCGGGACGAAAACCACATTGCAGCTCCTCTAACCGAGGTTCGACTAACGGTCGTACCCTTCTCTCCAGCACCCTGGAGTAGACTTTCCCAGGAAGGCTGAGGAGTGTGATCCCCCTATAGTTGGAACACACCCTCCGGTCACCCTTTTTAAAAATGGGGACCACCACCCCGGTCTGCCAGTCCAGAGGTACTGTTCCTGACTTCCATGCAATGTTGTAGAGGCGTGTCAACCAACACAGTCCTCCAACATCCAGAGCCTTGAGAAATTCTGAGCGGAACTCGTCTACCCCCGGAGCCTTGCCACTGGGGAGTGATTTGACTACCCCAATTACCTCAGCCACGGTGATAGAACTGTCCACGTACGTATCCTCAGACTCTGCTTCCTCTATGGAAGGCATGTCAGTGGGATTGAGAAGGGCCTCGAAGTATTCCTTCCACCGACCAACTATATCCACAGTCGTGGTCAGCAAGCCCCCGTCCGCACTGTAAACAGTGTGAACTGGGGGCTGCTTCCCCTTTCTGAGGTGTCGGACGGTTTGCCAGAACCTCTTCGAGGCCGACCGAAAGTCGTGCTCCATAGCCTCACCGAACTCCTCCCACACCCGAGTTTTTGCCTCGACCACCGCCGAAGCCGCGTGCCGCTTGGCCTGCCGGTACCTGTCAGCTGCTTCGGGAGTCCCGCAAGCCATCCATGCTCGATAGGACTCCTTTTTCAGCTTGACGGCAGCCCTAACCCCCGGTGTCCACCATCGGGTTCGGGGCTTGCCACCACGACTGGCACCGACCACCTTGCGGCCGCAACCACAACTGGCTGCCTCAGCAATAGAGGCACGGAATACGGCCCATTCGGACTCAATATCCCGGTCCTCCCTCGAAATGCAGGCGAAGCTCTGCCGGAGATGAGAGTTGAAGACTCGACGAACGGGAGATTCTGCCAGACGTTCCCAGCACACCCTCACTACGCGTTTGGGTCTGCCAGGTCTGTCCGGCATCCTTCCCCGCCATCTAATCCAACTCATCACCAGGTGGTGGTCAGTTGACAGCTCAGCCCCTCTCTTCACCCGCGTGTCCAGAACATACGGACGCAGGTCTGATGATACGACCACAAAGTCGATCATAGACCTGCGACCTAGGGTGTCCTGGTGCCAAGTGCACTTATGGGCATCCTTATGTTCGAACATGGTGTTCGTTATGGACAAACTGTAATTCGCACAGAAGTCCAGCAACAACACACCGCACGGGTTCAGGTCAGGGAGGCCGTTCCTCCCAACCACGCCCCTCCAAGTCACACTGTCATTGCCCACATGGGCGTTGAAGTCTCCCAGTAGAACTATGGAGTCACCAGCTGGGGTGCTCTCCAGCACCCCTCTGATAGACTCCAAGAAGGCTGGGTACTCTGAACTGCCGTTCGGCGCATAGGCACAAACCACAGTCAGGACCCTTTCCCCAGCCCTAAGGCGTAGGGAAATAACCCTCTTGTTTACTGGGGATGACTCCAACACAGAGGCACCAAGCCGGGGGGCTAACAATAAGCCCACACCAGCTCGCCGCCTCTCTCCTGCGGCAACTCAAGAGAAGAACAAGGTCCAGCCCCTCTCAAGGACTTTGGTTCCAGAGCCCAAACTGTGGGTTGAGGTGAGTCCGACTATATCTAGTCGGAATCTCTCCGCCTCTTCCACAAGCTTGGGCTCCTTCCCCACCAGAGAAGTGACATTCCATGTCCCAAGAACCGGATTTGGCCGCCGAAGACCAGGTCGCCCGGACACCCGCCCTTGACCACTGCCCAAACCACACAGCACTGGACCCTCATGCTTGCCCCTGCAGGTGGTAGGTCTGCGGTGGGGAGTTCCCGTGTGGCTTCTTCGGGCTAGGCCCGGCCAGGTCCCACGGGTGAAGACCTGACCACCGGGCGAGGTGCGGTCACTCCTCTTGTTTTTTTTCATACGGGTCTTCTGAATCACTCTTAGTCTGGCTCGTCACCTAGAACCTGTTTGCCTTGGGAGACCCTACCAGGGGCATAAAGCCCCCGACAACATAGCTCCTAGGATCACTCGGGCACTCAAACCCGAGGAAGACGAGACGAGAGGAAGAACTTGAAAGGCACAAACGTCTACTTAAATGAGCATTTGACAAAACTCAACGCTGACATTGTCAAGAAAGCACGAGCCTTGAGGAAGCAGGGAAAGATATAAAGTACTTGGAGCACCAACGGTAAAATATACATCAAGCTACAGTATGTGTATGTATGTAATATATGTATGTATCTATGTATGTATACATATGAATGTATGTGTGTATGCATGTATATACACAGTATGTATGAGTACGTATTAGTAAATCATGTGAGAAGGGGGTAGGATTAAATATTCCTTGCTTTTTCCTACTCCTTTTCATAAATGTAGAACTGAGGAATGTAACATGAATAACTTTTTGTACAATGTGGGAGGAAACCCGAGTACCCGGAGAAAACCCACGCACGCACGGGGAGAACATGGAAACGCCACACAGAGATGCCCAATGGAGATTTGAACCTGGTAACATCTTTAACAATACACCATTCTCAGTTAATTTGCTTGGCGAACATTAAAACTCTTAAAGAAGAGTTGCCTTTTTTGTGTCCTAAAACTTCAGTTTATGGGTTATAGGTTATGGGTTTCCATAACCCGGAACAGGTAAAATGGTAGAAAATAAAATAGATGACAAATGTTTAGCTGATATCATATTATGAACATTTTATGAAGCCCTTTTCCTTGAATGCAAATGATAGGTTTATATACTTTTGGATTTTAAGAAGGTTCAAAGTAGATCTTCACCATGCAAAAAGAAGAAATGAGAGTGAGACAGAAATAATTTGACTGAGCAATTTATTGCAAACTAGAAAAACACTCGGAGATCACAGACCATAGTTTGGACCCCCAAATTGTGATTTACACCAAAATAATAATCCTACATATTTTTTGATATCAGTGAATTATATATCAGTGACAAACACACAACATATATAAAACCGCAAAACACATTTGTATTTGTTTTTATTGACTCAGACATACACTCACTATACAGTTTTATTTGGTTTTCATAGAATATTAATACAATAATATTTACAATGTGATGTAAGGTAAATATTTCTCACAATATACATTTCTTTCAATATTGATATACTCAGACATAAAATCTCTTCCTATGATGAAAATTCCAAAGGTTCTCCAATTTTTTTTCATATTCTGGATCTGGAATTATTCGATTATCTGGAGTCTTTTTTGTAGAACCTGTTGGAAACTTGTCCTGTGTTGTTTTTAAGTGCTCTGACCATTTTTGCGGCGTGATACGCACAAATGACAAAATTGTCCAGTTTTTCAATATTAAAGAATTTTGAAATTAAATATAAAGAAATGTCAAATATTTCTGTATAATCCAACATTTTTTCCATATCCCATAATTCCTGAAATTGTCATCCAAATCCATGTAGAACAGACGTCAGATTGTTAAAATGCATGAGTTGAAGTTGGGCGCAGTAAGACATTTTAAACATCTTCAAAGCCCCTCAGGGTTATAGAAGAAAAAAGTCAAGTGGTAGACAAAGAATCTGATTGGCTGTCCATCAAGACACGGGATGATCCTCGGCCCAAATGAAGGTGCCAAGTGCGGTTCAATAACAAATGAGAGCGCATCTGCAAGAAAAGGGTTTTAACAACAAAAATATCTTCAAAGATCTTGTCTCCTTCAATCCCACAAAAATGCCTCTTTTTAATTTTCATGAGAACACTAGACAGGGATCATTGAAAGATCAAAGAAAGTTTTATTCTTCACTTTTTTTAAATATTCACTTTTGTTAAATATTTTTTCAAATACGTCTTAGTCCCATTTTTCATAAACTGACAAACATTTGTTGTCTTTCCTTTTATTTCTTTATGACGTACATGCACCGTGTCGTACTTAGGAAAAGCTGTGATACTTGGTTGTAAAAGTATGATTATCTTCTGGTGAGCTTAGATGTATAAAACTCACATTTTGGCAGTCAGATAATTTATTAATTCTGCAGATTCAGCAAAAAATATATTTAATGCATTTAACTTGTTGTTAAACAGCTGCTGTCAAAAGAAACCCACTGGCTTTTCCTCTCTATAAAAGGATGACAGTGACAAGCATCTTACAGCTCACGCCGCTTTGGGATGAGGTGAGTACTGCAGGGCCTCCCATTTCTCTGTACTTTATTGTCCGATTAGAAATAATAATGATGCCACAGTTACAATAAAGACATTACATGGGCTGCACAAAGTAATGGTGTATAATACATGCATCTGCAGCATTAATATTATTGGCGACAGGCTGACAAACAGAAAAGGGTACACGCCATTTACCATTCGATGCACTCAAGATAGTTGACTCAGTTGCGTCACTGCAGCCTCATCTCAGCTCTCTGCACTGTATTTGATCAGGAAATGTGCAAACTTGTCAATTTTTACTTGTTAAAAACAATTGGAATCATACAAAAAATTATTTTACAATACAGTTGAATTGACAAATATTTTAATGTTTTAATGTTATCACAGACGCACGGTGTATGAGTGGGTAGCACATTGGCCTCACAGTCAGGAGGTTCAGTGTTCGAATCTCAGTGGGGCATCTCTGTGCGAAGTTTGCATGTTCTCCCCGTGCGTTTTCTCCGGGTACTCCGGTTTCCTCCCACATTCTAAAAACATGCATGTTAGGTTAATTGGCGACTCTAAATTGTCCATAGGTATGACCGTGAGTGTGAATGTTGGTTTGTCTATATGTACCCTGTGATTGACTGGCAACCATTCCAGGGTACAAAGACCCTCTCGTCCAGTCCCTCTCGTCCAAAGCCAGCTGGGATAGGCTCCAGCATACTCGCGACCCTAATTAGGATAAGCGGCATAGAAAATGAATGAATAATGTTATCACTATTACTGCATAGACTACACGCACATATATAGTACATTATTATTCAGACTGGGTGGCCTGGGTGTGGTTTGAACCGTTTTGTGTTGGGTGGCTTTTTTGGTCGTGTGTTGGTTGGTTCCTTCCTGCATTTTTAGGGTGTGGTTAGGGTGTCAGCATGTGGGGTCCCAGTCCTTGCTGTTCCAGTACACTTATGTATAGGATGTTGGGGGGCGGGTCACAGTCAGGTGTGGTACTTGTGGGAGTTGCCTTGTGGCGGTTCCTCTGCCCACGACATGCCTCAGGCTCAGTCACCCCTCAATATTAAACGCACAGTAGACATTTGGGGTTTGGGGAAGCTAGGTGCTAGCTATGTGATGGGCCCACCTCACCTCAGTTGTCCAGCAATTTGTATCACCTCATTAACTGTCACTCAGCTCTGTCACTGTGAGCGTGGGAGGGTGGTCTGGCTCCCGGGGTGGTGGGTTGCAATGCCACTTGTCTGTTCATCTGCACGTTTGCTCATTTTCTTGTGTGTGGGGCCTGGCACTCCCAGTATTGTTATGTTGTTATTTGTTTTATAGTAATGGTGATGTCCGGAATAAGATTACTTATTCTGTTATTAGTTTTTGTATATTATATTATTATATTATACATGTATATTATATTATTATATTTGTTATTAATATTAATAGTTATTGTCAATCTTATCATTAGTATGGTTATTATTTTCATTATTACTGGGGCCCGTTGCACAAAAGTAGGATTCAAACATCCAGGATTAACGACTAAGATCCGCTCAACCAACCCAAAATGAGAGCGTCTGGTTGGTTTCTGTTTGACAGCTTGACACAAAACACACCAATCGATGCCAGTGTGTTTGAGCACTCCCTTGTCAAACCTATCGTTGTTCGACTTCTATTGCATCTCTCTGCACGCTTTGCCTCCCTGTTAACGGCCACAACTAACTATCTAGAGTTATCCGTATAGCTTCTCATTTTCAGACTCCAAATTTGACTTTTTTACGTCCGTGTTTGGAGCTCATTTTTGTCCCATGGTAAAGTGGATATTACATCCATCCAAGTGTCTATTGTTGTCATTCTACTAAGTATGTGATCGGTAGAAGGCGATCTTACTCATGGATGATCGGAATAGGAAGCATAAAACCCTGATCGGGGCATCCAGCGCTTAATTGGTTGCACAAAGCTCAAGACATGATGAGTAGACACGGGATTAACAAAGCCAAGTAAAACCAATCCTGAATCAGTGCACGTACGCAACTTCCTTAAATAGACCTCACATAGTACATAGCCTTATAACGAGCTGCATCAATGCTAGATTATAGAATATTGTTTTGGAGGTGAACATCTATGGAGTTATAATTGTGCCCTAATTTTCAGGTAGCAAAGGCAGACTTTCTGCCATATTAAGGTGCAATAATTTCTGTTCAAGGGCCGCACTGTGGATGACTGGGTAGCCTGTTGGGCTCACAGTCAGGAGATCAGGGTTCGAATCTCCGTCGGGCATCTCTGTGTGGAGTTTGCATGTTCTCCCCATGCGTGTGTGGGTTTTCTCCGGGTACTCTGGTTTCCTCCCACATTCCGAAAACATGTATGTTAGGTTAATTGGCGACTGGCATAACTGTTTAGCATGTAAAGACTTCTAGGGCAACAATACTATTTTCCCCAATGGCTAGATGGGAAAAAAGGAAAAAGATGACACCTGCAGGTAAAGGCGAGGGCCATAGACATGGATGTGACACATATTTTACTTGCTTAATTTGAAACATTTTTTTAAATTAAAGTTAAAGTTTCACTTTGAGCTCTAATGTATACAATAAACCCAAGTAAAGTAATAGTAATAGTAGTAATAGTAAAAGTACAGATAATATAGATAATAATTGCACTAATTATTCTTTTGTCATGATAAAAAGGAGCCACAACAAGGAAGCTGAGGAGCCGCAGGTTGATATACAGTAGGACTACTACGGAGAGGAGGGGGAAGAACTCAAACAATCAGCAGCAGCTTTCAATATCATAATATGTGACATTCATTATCAACTAATGTCTCAGATTGAAAGGTATTTGTGTTAATATAACCTTCTTATCTCATTGCAACATTGAAATGCAAACACAGTGGCTGAACACTTGAGATAAAACACAGGCAATGAGAGTGGGTCCAGAAGCAATATTATTCATAAAGAAGATAAAGTGGTAATACCAGAAAGCATTTTGTTAGTGACTACGCTTTGCTCAGAGGCAGAAAATCTCCTGTGTTCACCGCTATTAAAATAAGCTGCCTCACCTCTACAGGAGCAGCAGGAGTTTGGAGAGATAAACAAAAGCGTGATGTAAATACTCTCAACAGTGAAGATGCTCCTCTTCTCTTTTCTCTTCATGATTAGCATTTCAAACAGTCCTTGTTTTGCATCGGGGTGCAGGATTGTCTGCATGCTTGTCTGGTGGCCTGTCCAATCCATGGTGTCGAAACATGTTTGAGGGAGGGAGTACATCTTCTTGCCAAGGACTGTTTCAGAGGGATTTGACATCTTTACAGAACCCAAAGTGAGTCTTAAGTATTGCAAGTCTGGTCTCCTGTTCTACACAATCATACATTTTCCAGTATTAGTGCTTAAGTTCTCCTTTGTAGTGTATGACTTGGCCGATATCTGAATGAATCACCATGTTCTCAACACATCCACTTTGTCAAACAAACTTTCAGAGGAGCTGAGTCTTTGGATTGGGATGAGGCGTTACTTCATTTTATCTTTGCTAATAGATTATTCACTCTGTGTGATTAACCCGGACCAAATCGGTGTTCAAAACAAGGGACATTTAAATAATGACTGCCTTCATTTTAATGTTATGCAGGAAATAGCTAATTAAATCTATATTTTTTTACGCTCTAACAGTCCACAGGGTCCAGAGGTACTTTAGGTGACTGCTCCAAGCAGGGAGGGTGCTCTGATTGGACAGAGCTGATGCCTTGCTACCGTGACACCTAAAAACAACAAAAGAGCAGAAATTAAAATTATCATCTATAGATACATGCCCTGTAATTAAATGGTGACCAGTCCAGGGTGTACCTCACCTCTTGCCCATACGTCAGCTGGGATAGGCTCCAGCTCACCCATAAAAGGATACGTAGCAGACAACGAATGAATAATTCGAGGCATTAAAGTGGAATGCAACTAAAATATAACTGCAAAGTGTATACGGTCATCCCTTGCCACATCGCAATTCAAATGGCTAGATGAAATAAAATACAACAAGAAAAGCACTTGGAGAGAGCAGACCTCCACCACACACCCAAGTTCACATTGTGATTCACACCAAAATAATAATCTTACATTTTCCAATTCCAATTCCCCTGTTCCAGTTCCACTAGTTTTTCATATACTGGACAATAATATCTGAAAGACTCTGTTGCAAACTTGTATTTTTTTCCAAATGCTCTGATCAATTTTTCTGGAGTTATATACACAAAATGCCAAAAAATCTCACACCGTTAAAGAACGTTGAGATCATTTAAGATCCGTCTGGATCTAGATGGTGATCCGGATCAACCCCAACATTTACTCAGTTCTTTCATATCCCATTTCCAACAGTTCCTGAAAATTTCTTTCAAATCCATTCAAAACCTTTCAAGTTATTTTCAACAAAAACAGACAAACAGATAAACGCTGAAAAACATGAATGTACGGCATTAACAAAAGACTCATTCAAACTGTGATATGAAGTATTCTATGTTGGTCACTAGTTGACAGTAGGTGAAATATACACGCGCCAGACATGCTCACACAATAATAATATAACATATAATAACAACATGATCATAATAACACAGGCTTCTGTTGCGGCAGTAATCGACTCCAGGCTAAAACTCAACTCTGAACCTCCTACGTCACTTCCTGTCCTGTACATTTATTGCAAATGTAGGGTTATAAAAGTTTGCATGGTTTAAAAAGGGCCCTAACCAAAGCACTTGGATGTAATGTCGGAAATTTTTTTTTATTATATAAAAAATTATATATCTTTTTGTGAATTACATTACTATGAACAAATGTTTTGATGTCTCTTTACATAGCAGTGCACGTTCACAGATGATTTTTATTTTTGAAAACCTCATGAAAAAAACAATTACACATATCCTGTTGTTTACGTGTTGGAGAGTGTCTAATAATGCTTAACAGCCAAAGTGTAACTTAACCATGTTTCTGAGTTCTTTTTAACCTGGGTGCAGAAAGTTGATGGTTTGATTTAGAATCTATTGCTTTAAAAAATAAAAAAATAAACTCTCATCGCACCCCAGCTGGTGACTCCATAGTTCAACTGGGAGACTTGACCGTGCCCCTGCAGGGGCGTGATTGGGAGGAATGGCCTCCCTGATCTGAAACCGTGTGGTGTGTTTTTGCTGGACTTCTCTGCGAACCACAGTTTGTCCATAACAAACACCATGTTCGAACATAAGGATGTCCACACGTGCACTTGGCACCAGGACATCCTAGGTCGCAGGTCTATGATCGACTTTGTAGTCGTATCATTAGACCTGTGTCCGCATGTTCTGGACACGCGGGTTCTGGGTTCTGGACTCGAAGAGAGGGGCTGAGCTGTCAGCTGATCACCACCTGGTGATGAGTTGGATTAGATGGCGGGGAAGAATGCTGGACAGACCTGGTAGACCCAAACGGCTGACAAACAGCAGCTGACAGGTACCGGCAGGCCAAACGGCACGCGACTTTGGCGGTGGTCGAGGCAAAAATCTGTGTGTGGGAGGAGTTTGGTGATGCTGTGGAGCACGACTTTTTGGTCGGCCTCCCTCGAAGAGGTTCTGGCAAACCGTCCAACACCTCAGAAAGGGAAAGCAGTCCTCAGTTCACACTGACCTCGACTGAGGATATAGTCGGTCGGTGGAAGGAATACTTTCAGGCCCTTCTTAATGCCACTGACATACTTTCCATAGAGGAAGCAGAGTTTGAGGACACGTACGTGGACAGTTCTATCACCTTGGTTGAGGTATTTGGGGTAGGTAAAACACTCCCCAATGGCAAGGCTCAGGGGGTGGACGAGTTTCGCCCTGAATTCCTCAAGGCTTTGGATGTTGGAAGACTGTCTTGGTTGACACGCCTCTTCAACATCGCATGGAAGTCGGGAACAGTACTTCTGGACTGACAGACCGGGGTGGTGGTCCCCATTTTTAAAAAGGGTGACCGAAGAGTGTGTTCCAACTATAGGGGGATCACACTCCTCAGACTCAGCCTCACTCAGGCAATTCAAACCCCACCACCACGATAAGGTGGTGATTCACAAAGGAGCCGTGAATCACCTTAGTGGTCTTTGCACAATTCTCCTTTTTTTAAGACAATTTTAGGCAAACTAGCGAGCACTGTGGCACACTGTCCATGGTTGAAATTGATGAACACAAACACTTCCTGCCGATTCTTCTTTGTTGGTGTTATGCCTCCATTTTTGCCAGTCGGCAGGCTTGTCAATCATCAAACAAAACCATCAAAAGTTTAAAAAAATGAACGATTCCGGGGGAATAGGAATATTAGTCCGGGTTCTCATCGATGCTTGACGCCCAACCCTAGTTCTCTGTACAGGCTGTTCAGGACAATATGGCTAAGATAACAATAGAAGAAAGAAATGGAATAATAATAATTATACAGACCAACAGACAGATAGACTCTTTATTAAGAAATTGTCACAGAACAAAATTGTGACTTTGGAGATTCCACTGTGTCATAGGGTTATAAGTTCTCCAAGTCTGAGAAGAATCTGTCTGATTTTTTGGCCTAACAAGATATCAAATCAAGAAGTGAGCAAGACAGCATGGATGCCAGTATAATAGTAATAATAATTATAATCCATCCGATCAACTGGACAACATTCACACTGAAGGGTATGATGTCCATATTTGATTTTTTCTTAAAATCCGATTTTTTATGTTGTCATTCATATTACCAAAAAACACAAAGCATCCGGAAAGTGACGTGCATGTGCAAAAGCATGTCACACGCATTGCCGTGTTTTTACGGAAGTAAACATTGCTGCAGTTTGTGTGCTCTCCTCAGCATTTGTGGCAATTTCAAGGATTTAAGAAAATCACCACCAGATAGCAAACTCATTTACCTATTTATTCGGGCCCCTGTAAGTCATGGGCCCTTGGAATTGTCCTAACTTTTCCCCGCTTTACGGCGCCTCTAATCTGTAAATACCTTCATTTAAGTCTCGGTAAACACGGCAAAACATGGCTTTTGCATTGCATACATATTGAATTTATAGCTACAAATCAAAGAGGCCTGAGTTGCATTTTTAAAAAAACAATTGTCCTTACACACTGACATAAAAAAATCAAGATACAGGTCACATATGAGCAAAAACAAATCGGAAATGACCTGCAGTGTGAACATAGACCTGCAGTCTGAAATGTCAGGTCGCATATATCCAACCTAAACGTCATTGATGTCATTGGCATAGTTTGCCATGCAAGACTTGGATAAAAAGGTACTCAACGATGTGAGGAAAGTTATTGTCATCCGAAAATTATTTTTAGTGTTAGTGAAACAGCTCACGATAATGTCCCATCACTCCTGCTGACAAACGGGGCTTCATTCATTCAAAACAGTCCTGCCCTGTTTTGTTATAATTGTTTATATACCAATTGGCCAAACCCGCCTGTCAAAGCCTAATCCCGTCAGATTTCAGAAGCTAAGCAGGGCAGGGCCTGGTCAGTACTTGGATGGGAGACCGCAGAGGAACACCAGGTGCCACAGTGGGAGGAAATAAACTTTCCTTCTGCCCTTAGGCAAGGCACTTCACCCACATTGTCTAGTGTGAGCGTCGGTGGTGGTTGGAGGGTTTGATGGCGCACACTGGCAGCCTCACTTTCCATCAGTCTGCACCAGGGCAGTTGTGGCTTACCATCACCAAGTGTGATGTGAATGAATAATGATGACCTCAGTGTAAGCGCTTTGATAAAGCGCATAACAAGTGTAATTCATTAATATTACCACTCAGCACTATTATTATTTATTATGGTCATCATTCATCAAGACTGCAGTATAAGTTATTTGTTATGATAAGGAAATTTACTACTATTTTACACACTGTCACATTGCCTTACTTATGCATTTTTAACTTAGTAACTGCAGGAAGTATTCAAATGTATTGAAACGGGAACACTTACACGGGGTAGGAATAAAAAACCTTTGCTTCTTCCTACTCCTTTTGGACATGTGGAACTGTCGATTGTATTAAGTGATGTATTCCAATGTCATTTACATGCATGTTCAAATAAAATTAAACCATTACCATTACCAAATTGCCCTATCTAATCTGACTGGTGTCTGTCCCACTTAGTCTTTGAGCATAAACCAATAAAGCATGCTTGGATGAGAGTCTTGTAAGACAACCTGAACAGTCTACTTGCGATCAATTTAGTTCCCTGAGAATATAATGACCTGGATGAATGAGAATATTCACAGGCTTACCAATGGCTAGAAATGACTACACTTCACAACTGTTGGGTAAGTCTGAAAGCAAAAACTATTATCTCCCTGCTGCTATCCTAAAATAGCAAACTGCTCTTAACACCTAAATGTAACTTATTGTGTTATCATGTGCATTCACTCAACATTTTTGTAGCAAACCTGCTGCGTAACCGGTCAACAAAAGCCTTATAAATAGGAAAATCAAGCAAGACAAAAGGGCAAGGGGCAGATTTAGCCAATAGGCAGCATCAGTTGCATTTGCCGTTTTCATTCTATTGTTGGATGGTATACACTGTAAATTGGAAAGATGAGTGGGTCTCTTTAGATTAAGATGTTCTTGCTGCATATGCTTGCCTGCCCCTGCATCACACAGGAGCTACTAGAACCCAGCAAAGAGGCAGTTTATGAGAAAACGTGTTTCCAAATATGGCGGCGCTTCCATTGGCCGTCAGATTTAATTACACGGGTTTTAGTGCACAGTATTAGTTTACAGCTTTTTCTTGTGTTTGTCCTTCTGGCCCCATCATTCAGCAGATTATAGAATTAGGTTTTGTGAGCCCACTGTGTCTGCTGGAGAGCAAAGGCGGCCGACGGGAGCAGTGATCACTGCGATCCGTCTTCACTTTCAAAAGGAAAGCTTATGGTGTAATAAGCACTGCAGATGATTTTTGCATGAAAGTAATGCAAAAAGGTGTGGGGATTTTTCCATTGCACTGTGCTCAAGCATGTCTAAAACAAATAGATTTGGTGTTGTTTCACAGGGCAAATGACACCTTTCCCTCACCTTGGTGGTCTTTATTTTGTTCCCAGAGATGCACGACCAGCCGGTCAGGTCGGGAAGAACTCGGCACTCCTCCCCTTCTACACACGGCTTCATTTTACACCACCACTTGTGACGTACGATTGAAGCTGCAGGAAAATATGATTTATAAAGAGTATAACACTATTGAAATGTAAGCAGTGTTACATTTGCATTATTGCACTGCCATAAAAATACAGTGGAACCTCAGTTTGCATACGGTCCCGGTTAGCTTATTTTGGTTAACATAAAACATTTACAGCAAACTTTTGCCTCGGCTTGTGTACATTTTTCGGTTAGCATGCACTATGGTGCACGTCTTGTTGTGTAATTAATACGCTGTATGAATGCAACTGTGTTCTTAATGTAGTTTCATCAAAAACATAATTGTGAGCAGCCTATTAGCTTGCGAATGCATGGAAACAGGAACTGATAGTCCGCTCTGTTGCCCATCTATGATGTAATCAGTGCGTGACTCCCAAAAATACAACACATTTTTATAGTTTTATGTGCATAAACCCATTGTAAATGCATATAAATGAATGAATATTTAAGGTGATTTTTACCTTCACTGAAGACATGTTCCCAAAGACAAAATGTGGCAGCGAGATTAACACCATGGTCGTGTTTTGCCATAGTGCTTATCATCTTCTTTATCAAATGCTGGCACTTGTAGCCTTCTGTGGCTCCATTTTGAGTGATTGAGGCGAGATATACTATTGAATTCAATAAACTCATGGCAAAACACAAAGATGGTGTCTGCGTTTATCTCACTGCCGCATCATGTCTTTGCCAACAACAATTCCTCAGTGAACGTAAAAGTAACCTTAAATGTTCATTATCCCTTGCATTAATCATTTATATGAATTGATCATGATTTCTGCATGTAAAACTATATTTGTAAAAGAGTGTATTTTGTGTTTTTGGCTTTCTGAAACAGATTAATTGGATTTACATTATTTCTTATACATATTCCTTATGTATAAAAATAAATTAAGAACACAGTTGGACTCAAGCAGTGTATGAATAACATGGCAACATGTGCGCCATATTGTACACTAACTGGACAATGCAGGCAAACCGAGACAAAGTTTTGGTGTAACTTTTTGACGACAACTGAGAATCCACCGCATAAAAATAGCAAATAACAGCTAGTACTGTAGTTTCTTTGTTACCAACAAAAGTGTGCCTCTGTAGCATGAGTGCAGAGGGAACAGCCGCCCTGTGTTTAAGAGTGCCTGCCTGTCCATCATGCTGGTAGAAGCTTTGTTCCTTTGAAGACTGACCTTTGCGTTATGTGCGTACAGTATGTAAATTAACAGAGTGATGAGCAATTCCACCAAACAAATTTTTTGAAAAAAATAACTGGTCAATAGCTCTTAGTATCTGCGGAAGTATCAGAGCACTTGAGGGTAGAACTGACAAATATTACAATCTTGTCAGCCTTGAAGACCAGTAGGAGACAATACAGTATAAGTAAAACAACCTTCAACGCAAGAGGGCAGTGCCCTTGTTGTGCCTGCCACGTGTCCTGGGAAACAAGAGCACTTGACCGTCTGAGAGCGCTCTTCAATCTTGTTCTTGTTGCAGCACCGATGAGCCGCAACCACTTCACAAGTCCCTGTCCTCTCCCTTGATGACCCTTTAAGAAGACAGTTTGGAAGGAAAGGAGATCATTTCTCATGCAGTTTAAGCTTATAGGGTCTAACTGGTAAAAGATGTCAACTGCAACAAATGTCCCTCTTACCTAGAAAATGTAGGTATTTATGGGTGCTCATGCAAATGATTAAACAAAGTGTGCCATTTTTTTTTTCAAAGCTAGAGCACCATCAAGTGGAAGAAGGCTATCGGCACTCAAGAGGACAACTATGCCTATGTATTCATCATGGCAGCATTTCCCCTACTATAGGGGGTACCCCGCCTCTCACCTGAAGACATCTGGGATAGACTTTAGCATACCCACGACCCTAGTGAGGACAAGCAGTTGCTTTTGATTATGGCTCCAGAGATGAATCATGCGGATACATGCTGAATTGACTTTAAATTGGGGTGCAGAGAGATAAAGAGAGACAACATTGGTTCCTGCATAGCTGGCGACACGCGAAAGGCCCGAAGGTTACGTTCTAATTACACTGAAAAAAAATTATAGTAACAATAGAGAAAAATACTGTTGGAGGTGTGCTACTTTTGTGCAATTAAAGGATGTAGTGGATTTGCTGAAGCACAGCACATATTGACAGGTGGTGCTGATGCTGAGGGAATTGATGGCTCAAACAGAATCAGGCATTTAAGCAGGTGACCAGCTACCCTAATGAGTCCCCTGGGTTGTGCATTGGTCTGGTTGGGTCTGACACATACCTGTCAATCCCCTGGAGCTTTGGTTGCCAGTGGACCATTGCTGGCTGCACAAGCTCACTAAACATATGAGGAGACCCCAGCGGAGTGGCCTCATCAAAACAATGGCCAGGGTCATTGTACCTGCACACACACACACACACACACACACACAAAGAAGTGGTTAAGGTAGATATTAACCATTTTAAATAATGTTGTCACAGGTGCTCCTGCATGTCGCTAAATGTGCTCATGACTGAGTGTCCCGTCAAGAGGCTGAGCCAGGGCAAATCAAACAAATGCCAACGAAAGCCTGATGGAAGTTACTCCTTGCACTCATTTCTGAGTCACAATAGTGCTTCAGGCTGGAAGCAAGGGTGTGCTCAAAGATAGACTGAAAATAAGTCTATAAATAATAAACTGGAATGCCAAATTACAGCACAACAGCATGAACACCTAACCCGCTTAACCCTTATTTAAAGTTACTTTAAAAAAATACAGCCATACATTACTGATAAAATCATTAATAAATCATGAATTAAAGTAGATGCTATCTAAGTAATTTACATGAGGCCAAATTTACAAAGTGAGTTATAAAATCAATCATATAGGGCCAAATTACAAAGAGATCTCAAAGCACTTTTTAAAATATAGCTGACTTCTTAAAAACAAGGCTCAACAAAAAGACCACATGAAAATAACAATTCAACAATAAAAGCTTGTAAAATGATGCCATACGTTACTGAACAATAGTATAACGCCTGTATGTATGACTATGAAATTTACAGTTGCCTTACTTCAAGACACCTTTCTGAGTAAATGTCTACTTACTTTTCTCACTCCTCTTTAGTGACAACACAAATTACTTTTCAAGCTTCCATTCGTGTCCTTCAGAATTAACCTCATGCAAATCTTGTTTCAGAAAAGCTTTGTAGCAGGTGATGCTCCAGTTTCACAAAGAAAAAAAGTCCAAAAAAGCCAAGGCAGAAGAAAGACAGCAGAACGTGCGCTGCACTTTCACACATGAGCTCCTCTCCTCTGGGATGAAGTTGGCCCAACAAAGCCTGCCAGCTTCCCCAGGCGGGAGAATGAGAACTTAATCAAGACAGGGCCATCTGTCTCCAGCACAATGTGCGCCCACTTTCATTAGTGCCTAAGAAGCTTAAAGTGCATCATGGTGTTGACTTGGTGTCGCAGGGTGGACATTGAGCAGGGTAGAGGGATGAGGAGGACTGAAATGCTGGAACGGGCCCAAATCTTTAATAAACACGCAAACACTGTCCAGTTCCATTAAACACAATAAAACTTTGGCTGGACCAAGTGCAATATAAGTATGGTTATTCAGATTTACTAAATTACTCTCAACACGTTTACTTGTACAATGCTTGTGCATGTGGATAAGACTTTTTAATTATGTTGTGGTTAAGTTTATTTGAAAAGTAATTCAAGAACCTCCATTATCTACCAAACAGAACATCAATGAAAGTATTTGTTATGTTGTAGAGTTTCATTAATAGGGTGATTTTCGTGCATGTATTCGGGCAATGAGAAATCCAAATTACACCCAAAAGTTTACTAAGAGATGCCTTATCAGTTCAATACATTTAAAGTATGCTTCCACTATATGGATAAAAATGTTAAGATTACAAAATGCTATCCATTACCAAAGACACAAATTCAGATATGCTTCTCAGCATAAAATAATATTTAGATACGTTTCAATGGTGCCAAAATAACTGGTTAACTTGTGATCATTTTTCGGTATTTGAAAAATCTGCGAGTCAGAAAATAATAGCTCTGTAAAGCGTGTCCTGGGAAAACAGGCGTATGGTCATCAAGATTCTTAACTACAGACAATTTAACTTGATATTGTGCCTTTCAAACTGACAACAAATCAGCAAATTTCCACATTTTCTGCATGGTTTCCTTTAATTTAAGTAGCTGTTTCTGACAATACAGTAGTGTATTAAGAGTATTTTCAAGGTTACCCTGGAACTTCAAGAGTCTGAATAGATACACTTCAGGGAAGCATGCCTCTTAAATAACAAAAATATATATAAAACCATACATGATGAAAAATGTCAGCCTTTAGTTCAAAGCATTCCATGTACTCCACAAATAGAAAAGCCTTAATTGTTTCGATCAATAATTGTAATCAGCCTCAAGTCTTATATTTACTTATAGATAGACCCTTCCATCCATCCATCCATTTTCTTATGCCGCTTATCCTCATTAGGGTTGTGGGGGTTGCTGGAGCCTATCCCAGCTGACTTTTGGGCGAGAGGCGGGGTATACCCTGGACAATTTAGTAGCCAATTAACCTAACATGCATGTTTTTTGAAAAATGAAACCGGAGTACCCGGAGAAAACCCACACACACACAGGGAGAGCATGCAAATTCCACAGAGATGCCCAATGGAGAGTCAGGCCCAGGTCTTCCAAATCTCCTGACTACAGTGGCCAACATGCTAACCACTCGACCACCAGGTAGCATATTCTAGATCCCTTAAATCTACTAAGTTTTGGCTGCAGGCACATTCATTTACTCTGATTCAAATGTATGTAAGAAAGAATTCAGGGACTTGAAGTGAACAGAATGTTTACCCTTAAGACTTCTTCTAATGTATGCAATGAAAAGACCACATCACGATTATTCTATATAATTTTCTGCCATCAACCAGTCCAGGGTGTACCCTGCCTCTCGCCCAAAGATTGCTGGGATAAGCTCCATAGATCATAGGGCAAATGTTGTGGTACTCATGATGCTAAAAAGTGAAGCTGATCTGATTAATCTTCTATTGTGACAATAATGAACCTGGATTACAGTACATATCTTTTTTTTTGTTGTTGTTTGATGGACAAGAGCTGTAATGTGAGGACTCACACAGACGCAAACACACAAGTAAACAATATTACTAAAGCTCTCACACAAGTGAAAATGTACATGTCCTATTTACACTCATAACAAATGCGCTACAGTAACATTGTGACAAAGGAATCCAAACATCACATCAGTGTTATGCATTCCAAATGGCATTCAGGCAGTGAAATTGAGCTTGAAGAGGACAGTCTGAGGCGTGGTGACGTCTGCCACAGCTAGTTCCTGTCCGTCCGACAAGCCCAGCTCTGCATGACAAGACAAAGAAAAAAAAAAAACAGCCTTGGACGTCAGAACGTCAAGGACAAATAAAAATTTGCACTTTAACGATACCTTTTAAGGTTTTGCAGAGGTTTGGCCTGGTTCGTTCTTCGATTGACTTAACAGACTGGAATTAAAGCAAATGTTTGTTTTCAGTAAAACACAGACATTTTGAAAGCAGCATGCAGCGGGTGGTGATATCACATTACTTGCAGGTAGAGAGTCTTATTTTTGCCCTCCAGAGTTGTAGTGATAGCTGGAGACTTCATTTGTCTGCAAAATAACCATAAAAAGTCAAGACACTTTTCAGTAGATACTATATAAAATAATTATGTACGAGGTGTGTCAAAAAAGTTCGAGGACTGTTCATGTAGATCACATTCTTCCATGCGAGGGGCATTGTCAACTTCGAGTTCTTGCCACAGCGTCTAACGATCAATCAGTAAGTCTTCAAAAAGTCCGTGCAGCGTTTGCGTCCTAAAGTGCATGAACAGAGGCAAGAATTGCAGCAGGACAGCTTGTGGCTGTTCCCAATGCCCTAAGTATCCAACAGTTCTTGGCTGAGAAGAATATTACCTTGCGGGAGCAACCTACCTACTCACCCAACCTGACTTGAAACGTGGAGGACACCAAGATGGCCTCAAAGACAAAGCTGCAAAGGATCCCGGAAGAATCCTTCCAGGAGTGCATGAAGGAGTTGCAGAGAAGGCTGGGAAAATGCAGCAGACTCCATGGGAAGGGAAAACTTGTAGTTTGCAGCTTGGATTTGGAATATACCTTTTGTGACACACCTCGTACAATATTCAAAAGATTGTACAAAAATGATGTGTGCCCGTGAGATGTATTTATCATAATGTGTAATAAAAAAAAGACAAAAAATAATTGGAAATTGCTTTACATTTGAGACAATGTGAGGGTGTGCATTTTAAAACTTAATAACTAGTTAAAAGATTACGTTTTTGGAACCCCTTGGGGACCACGATGCCCCTACATTTGTCTGTAGTGCCAAATGGGCCAATTGGCTCTGGGTACCGTGGTGAACCAACATGAACTGTATGCTTGGTGGAAATGCAGATTTTTTGGAAATGTGTTACTCACAAAGAGGCGTTCTCTGTAAGGTACTCTAAAACTTCCTGTAGTTTTGCAGAAGGTGGGAACTGAAGGTCTTGAGGCACCTGACTGCAAGCTGAACAGTTATCCTGCCCATCAAAAACACAAAGAATCAGGTTATTGGCTGTCTAGAATGTCCTTGCAGAGAAGATGTAACAGAATTATTGTACCATAATGTCAGGTGTATCAAACTTTAAACCCTGCGGTTTACAGTGGTGTGGCTAATTTATGGCAATGTTGTAATCTTGTCACATCTAATTTAATTCATAGTAGGAGACCGGGAAGTCTGGACTTCCCTACTGAGACTGCTGCCCCCGCGACCCGGACAAGCGGAAAAAAATGGAATACTAATTATTTCAATAGAGAGCAGCTAGCGAGCCATGGATGATGTCAGCCTCACTCTGTGGTCTGGGTTCCTCTGGCTCCCTTTGGTGGACAGAGGGAACATTGCAGCACCCCAGCATAACCTGTTGCTCATTTGCTTACCTCAGACAAAATGCATTTTATTTATATATTTTTTTTTTATTTTAAACTCATAATGGTTGATGAATTGTTTATTTATTAGCTACCTTTTGAGGGTTAAGTTACTGTGATTATTTCAGTGGTCTTTGTAAAGTGTTATATTGAGTAATGGCCTCCTGCAATGGGTGCCGCACAGTGGCTGAATGGTTAGCATGTTGGCTACACAGTCAGGAGATATGGAAGACTTGGGTGCGAATCTATGTTAGGCATCTCTGTGTGGAGTTTGCATGTTCTGCCTGTGCGTGCAAGGGTTTTCTCCCACATCCCCAAAACATACATGTTAGGTTAATTGCCGACTAAATTGTCCATAGGTATGAATGTGAGTGTGAATAGTTGTTGGTCTGCCCGGCGATTGACTGGCGACCAGTCCACGCCGTACCTCGACACTCAGCCGAAGTCAGCTGGAATAGATTCTCTTCCCTCAATGACCTTTCAGTTGTGCAGTGTGATGCGGCAAAGGAGACATTTGGTAGGAGGGAGTTCACCATGGTGCAAGGCCACATCAGGCAACCATTGGTTATTGTCTATATGTGTCCTGCAATTGACTGGCGACCAGTTCAGGGTGTACCCTACCTCTCGCTTGTATTAAGTTGGGATAGGCTCCAGCATACCCCAGTGACCCTAGTGAGGATAAGCGGCATAGAAAATGGATGACTGAATGGACCTCCTGCGATTTCCAATGCATTGATAAGCTCGTTATGAGTTTTCTCACTGACCTATGTGGACATGTGTGGCCTACAGTCGGGTGCGGCCAAAATATGTACAAATCTGTTGTTCTCTCAAAATTCAGCAGGTGCGTCTTAAACATTGGTGCATCTTTTACACAGGAAATTACAGTGATTGATAAAAACAATCTGACACACTGGATGTCGGTGAAGTACTTTAAACCTTACAATAAATGCCTTAAATCCCTAACTGGACTACAATGATTTCTTGTTTTAGTGCAACAAACCTTTCGTTCGGCTTCAAAACTGTAAGTATAGAGTCCATCCACGTCGTTGAAGACCAGATAATTATTTAAAGGAATATATGCACTGCAAAGGCAACAAGAGGTAAATCAAGCGCAATTGACAAAGCAACCGAGGTAATTCAATAATTTCAAACATGCATCTGCTACTAACCTTGTAGCAATTTTAAAAACTTCATTTGCACAGGCAGCTGCAAGGAACAAACAAAAAAGAGCAATGTCAATGATGGCAAAACAAGAATGAGGAGCTAGTGCCCCCTCTTTTGTGAAACCCCACGGTATTTTTTAAAATAAGATTAGCCTTTATTTGAATGTTTTCTTATCACTGATAGGTGATGTTGTGTTGCCTGCTTGTGATTCTGCTGATGCTTGAAATTCACTGGGTATAAATCAGGGCTGTCAAAAATAACATGTTAACGACGGTAACTAACTAATTTTATTAATTACACTAATTTTTTTTGTGCAATTAGGACATACACACCAGAGCAAGCACGCCTCTCTGTTATGACGGCAGACAGAGTTCTCCCCACACAGTCTGATGCTCTTATATTACTTCATTCTGACCTGAACACATTAACAGCAGTATAATCCCAAAACTATGTACCGCAAGTATATCCAGCTCACATACGCCTCAAGTCTGTTCATCCTGGGAACGACACTTCTTCGTTGTCATTACAAGAACGTTGGATAACTTCAGGCCCACTCCGAACATCACAATAACATCTTTATTATGCATGAGTGTGTAAATAAACAGGAAGATAAAGAAAAACATGAAGTGCATATTCTTATCACTCACTTCATAACTCTTAATTTTGGATGTACAATTTCCTATGATCATGTATGCTGGAAAATACACTGAAAACAAGTATGCTGAAGTTCAATTACGTGATGTCTTTAAAAGCAACCCGTCATTGCTCATAACACAATTTAAAGTGTGATTAAAAGTGCAAAGATTTTAAAAATACTAAAGAGACTAGTGTTAGACAAATACATTTTTAGACTTGTGTGGTGTCTTTTAGCTTGATTGACATATTCAGTTCATTTGAGCTGTTAATTCATACAAATATATATTATCGTGTCCTGTCATTTATCTTTCTGTTAACTAAATACAGTGAAAATTGGAATATTTCAGACAGTTGATAATGGTGATTATCATGCTTAACTGAAAGTGTAATTCATCATATTAAATTTGACAGCCCCAGTATGAATATAAATGGCTTGCGAAACATCAGTGTTCTGGCATAAAGTTGAATACTGAAGATTTTCTAACCTATAATCTGCCCCGAGGCAAATGGAGACACACATGTAGGCTCAGCCTCTTCTAACAAAACCTGTCTGTATACTCCGCTTTCAAAAATGAACTTTGACTTTTGCCCTAATGTAATGGCTGGTCCACAAATACAGGTGAAGAAAAATGTCACAGACACTAGTGCCATTGTTACAAACCCTTGTATATTGCTGTATATTATCTCTGCAAATTCAAGATCAGACTGAGAAATAATGCATTTCTCTAAAAGATACAATGCAAAATGAAAATATGTTAAAAAAAAAAACAAAACACAAATTTCTAATCTGCCTCAGCAAAGTTGCATACCAGCGATAACAGCATTAGTTGATGCCACTGCAGGAATTATCCGCTTTACAACCCCTGCAACACAAAGTCTCATTAAAACAATGCAAATTGTTGTCCATTCTAGTGAGAATTCCTAAAGAAACTAAACACATTTAATTAATTGCCCAAACCCTGAGTGAGTCTGTATGAGATTCCTGTGATGTTGAACTGTGAGGCTCGCTCTTGTGCTCTGTCAAACACCCACTGGATGTGCTCAGGATTGTCTCCGTCTAAACTTGTTTCTACAGGATGGCAATGCACAATTATTATTCACTGTCAAGAATCACATCACAAGAGAGATGAAGATAGCTGGTGTATACAACACATAACACAAATATTGCTGAGCTTACCTCCAAATGGCTTTTCTTTAGGCCACTGCAAAATTCTGGCATATTCAATACAATGTTCAGGGAGCCTCGGCATGGATGCAATGGTGCACATTGGGAAATTAATCTGTGTATTGTAAAATGACAAGGTTAAAGTCTTCAAAACACCAACAATGCCGGCTCATATGTGGTTTACTTTGGATGCTTTTCAGCATCACCTTGTGATCTGAATTTGTTTTTCTACTTCTTTTCAGAGTAATACATCATGTAGCTGGTAAAGTCAGGCCTTCAAAATAAACGAAACACGCCAGTAAAATAACACAGTTACACCTGCATCCACTCCCTTGAAATTTTGTTCTTGCTTTGGGAAGAGGGTGGGCTGCGTTTTCCTGTATTTTTCCTAGACATGTATTATATTTTATAAAGCAAGGTATGTTTCTATCAAGGGAAAATCTGCTGCTGGCTCTAAAATAGATTAGAGACCAGACAAGTTCCTTTACAATGATGAAAGGTGCCTTTGAATAAAACCTGCAAGCAAGGAAACAAATCAATACAATCTAAACAGACAGGAAATGTCTAAATTATCAATTTAGTGTTAGTGTGAAATGTTAGTTAATTAAGAAAACAACAAATGCCAGGGGAGGGGGTTATCTCTTCCTCCTGTGGCGACCAAGACAGAGATGGGGATAGGTAAAGTTGCATGCTCAGACAACCAAGGCTAAATCAGGAGTCGAAAATATGGAGGAAATATACACAAAGAACTTAGAGTATACCAACATATGTTGGCATCTAAAGCAAGTTCAATGAAATATACTAGAACACAAGGAAAGCACCTCTGCTTCACTATAAGGATTTTTTATAAGTGCAAATGTAACAAATGTTTCTAACTTTCCATGGCCAACACATTTTCTATTAGACTAATTAAATTATTCTTTTGAGGTCAAAATCCAAATAAAAACGTGTCAGATGTAAAACCATCAAGTAAAACTAGTAAATAAACGTGAGCATTACCTGTGGGGGGTACAGCTCCAGTGTGCAGTCAATGCATGCCGTCATGCCGGGCAAAATCACACGAGCGTTTCCTTTAAAGCCTTCTGTACCGCCGTCAATAAGAGGGATGATGGAGCTGGGATCCAGAATTCCATCTTCATAGCTCAGAAGCGATATCTGCTCAATGCACCAAAAGTTCAATTTAGCAAAATCTCAACTTGCTAAACTAGATGCCTCTGGTGAAGACTAAGTAGCTTCCTACCAGCATGCCGTTCATCCATCGCCTGGCAATGATGGAGTCCAGCCCACAGACAATAATGTGGAACTCTGTAGTCAGACAAAACAACTCACATTAAAGGTGTTTAATCACACCGATGAAGTTATCTGATCAGAAATACAAACTTACGTCTGTAGAAAGTCTCGTCAAACTCCTGAATTTTTTTGAAGTGACTGAGCGAAAAATTGATAAGGAATTAAAACCAGTGTGATGCTACTTAGTCAAACATAAATTCTTGTCACAGTCTGAGGTTGCTCCTAAAAGATACGGGACAACTTTACATCCAGGGATGCGGCTGTTAATAAAGTCAGCAGCCACTTCTGCTTTTGGCCGTCCAACATCTTTCGGCCTGACGAAACAAGTTAAGACAGATAAAAACAAACTAATCTATATACTGTAATGTAATGAGGAAAAACACATTTAAACTGGCAGGGTTCTGACAAAAAACATGCACTGCTAGTACTTTGAGTCAAACTTATCTGAACCAAACATGCATCTGCTACCAACAAGTTTGATTGAAAATGAAATAAATATACTGTGCTGAGGCACAGAAAAGCTACATTACATACAGACAGCGAGCTAAAAGGAACATGCTCTCAATGAGACATCTGGTAGTGAGGTTTAACCAACGTACTATCACAACCCCACTATTTGGCATCAGTTATGCATGCACAATGTACTCTTGTTGTTATTGGTAAAAATTTAAAAGATTAAACCTTTAAATAGTTTATAAGCTTATAACATACTGCAACAAATTAAACAGTGACACATGTTACATCCAAAATCTTTAAAAAGATATAATCAGTATTGGTAAGGCCCTAGCTTCAATCAGATTAATGGAAATGTGTGCCTGGAAAAGCACTGGCCTATAATCCTTGTACCTCCATTTTTTTCCTGAAATTTGTAATAAACTTAATTGTAAGCTCCTTACCTCATTAATCAATCTCAAGTAAGTCGGCGATCTTTTTTCTGATCATTTAAAATGGGAAAAAAATAGCTTTGAAACAATAATGGACAATATTCAATCTATTTTGTGAAACCGTAACTGAAAAGAGCATGTGAATATTGTTATTCATCCAGGTCATTGTATTCTCAAGGCGTTGAATTGATCGCAATTGGACAGTTCAGGTTGTCTTGGAAGACGTCTGGCCTTTGATCCGAGCAGGCTTCATCAGCTCATGCTCAATGACAAGGTGGTGAAGCCTGCTGAGAGGCCAAACGTCTTCCAAGACAACCCGAACCTCCCAGTTGCAATCGATTCACTACCCTGAGAAGTGTAACTGAAATGGACATATCCTGATATTACGTATGAGCTTCCATACTTTTGAGTTTTTACCTACCTGAAAAGAAACTGCCTATTGAGGTTAGACATGTCAATAGTGTCCATGTCAACCACATGAATGAGTCGAAAGCCAGACAGAGCCTACAATACCAACAATAAGCCTGTGTTAGACCATAGTTACAAGGCCACGTTGTTAGCTTTAAAACCACTTCTTACCAGATCTTTAAGCAATTCGCATCCAAGCCCGCCCGCACCGATCACCAATATCTTGCAGGTCTCCAACAGGAACTGTAGCGACTGAGGAAACAGATGACCCGAGCAGGGATCATTATGATCGCATCGCTCAAACATAACAATGTCCATTGAAGTCAACACAACAATGTGCATTATAAAGTGTCACCTCCGTGCTTGGCTCAAAGTCAGGATGAGTGAATGGGCCAGGTCTCTCCAGGAACTTCCTCACGTGATTCCACCGGCCGTCCCAGTCGCAGGCGCCACCGTCTACAGCCATTCTAGGCACACAAGATACACTCACTTGCATTAGTATAGCTTTGATATCTCAATTACAGGGGTGTCACAAGACACTGAGTTCACGAGTCCAGACAATACACAAGATTGAGTCCATGACAACGAGACTCAATTTCAAAAGATTTTAAACATTAATTTTAGGAAAAGTACAATTAAAAATATAAATATATGTGACATGCGGACGCTTCTCTGGCAAACGAGCTAAACACCTATGTTCGCTTCGAGGCTGCAGCTAATCACGCTAGGGGCGCCAGCGGTGCAAACAGCATGCAGGCTGAGAAAGCCGGCGAGGTTAACACATTCACCATCTCGGACCGTGATGTGAGGTGGGCATTCAGGAGAGCGAACACCAGGAAGGCAGCAGGACCAGATGGGATCACAGGTCGAGTTCTGAAAGTCTGCGCTGACCAGCTAGCACCGGTGTTCAGAGATATTCAATTTCTCCCTGGAACAGTCTATAGTACCCTCCTGCTTCAAGCAGTCCACCATTGTTCTTGTCCCTAAGAAACCCCAGCAAGCCAGCATCAACAATTACCGCCCTGTAGCCCTGACATCAGTGGTGATGAAGTGCTTCGAAAGACTTGTCAGAGATTTCCTCACTACAACACTGCCAGACACCCTAGATCCAGGGTGCCTTCAGTTTCCTTGTAGACAAAACTGTTCTATTGAGGACGCCGTTTCACACCTCCACACAACAACGAGCCACTTGGACTGGAGAAAAGGGAATTATGCAAGAATGCTATTTCTTGACTACAGTTCAACATTCAACACCATAATTCCCTCCACACGCACATTGAAGTTGGAGGTCCTGGGTCTTAGCCCACCTCTGTGTCAGTGGATCTCTAACTTCCTAACAGACAGACCACAAGCTGTACGGATGGGAAAACACACCTCATCCTCCATCACTCTAAGCACTGGAGCTTAGGTTGTGTTCTGAGCCCTATGCTGTACTCGTTGTACATGTATGATTGTGCGGCCACTTTCAACTCCACCACCCTCATCAAGTTTGCTGACGACACGGTCGTGGTGGGCCTGATCTCCAACAACGATGAGACGGCCTACCTACAGGACATTATAAACCTGGATAGATGGTGCCAGGGGAACAATCTCCTCCTAAACAGCAGCAAGACTTAAGAGCTAACAGTGGACTTCACTACAAAGCAGGAGCGAACATACGACCCTTCTTCCATCAACAGGACTCCGGTGGAGCGAGTGGACAGCTTCCGGTACCTCTGTGTACACATCACATGTGACAGGACTTGTCTGGGTCCTATAACACCAACTCCAAGGCCCTGCAGCGTCTATACCACCTGAGACGTTTAAGGGACATTAAACTACCCTCTCAGGTGCTAAAGACTTTTTACACCGGCAAAATGGAGAGCCTTCTGACTGGCAGCATCACTTCCTGGTTCGGGAACAGCACCATGCAGGACCGACGAGCCCTACAGAGGGTGATGCGTTCAGCTGAGCGTACCATACACACCAAGCTCCCAGACCTGCAAGACATCTATAACAAAAGATGCAGGACCAGAGCCAGGAAGATTGTGAAGGACCTCAGCCATCTTAACAATGGACTCTTCTCACTGTTGCGTTCAGGAAAAAGATTCCGCTCCTTGAAGGCAAACACAGAGAGAATGAGGAGGATCTTTTTCCGCATGCCATTCGGACTCTAAACAAGAATACACCGGGCACATAAACAGACTTTCTATACATCACTTCACATCTCACTCCACACATTCACCTCACACACTGCTCAGTTTGCACAACCGTGGACTTGAAACAGTACAAGTCACTTTAAAGATTTTCACTACAACACTTTAGTTACCGTCTGTCACACACACATATCATTTGCCATTCTTGCACGTCACGTCACATCTCCTGTTTTTTTGTACTTTATTTTATTTTATCTGTATTATATTGTATTTTTTGTATTTATGTACTTTATTTTTTCTCATATTTCATAGCTACTTTAATTTCTTATTATTTATTATTTTTCATTTCGTTTTCTATTTTAATCCCTTAAATGGTTACAGGTTGGACAGTCGCACATTTCACTGCACGTCGTGCTCTATATGTACATGTATGTGACAAATAAAATCTGAATCTGAATCATTAAATTGTAATCTACTAATTTATGTTGCACTCTTCTGCAGTCTGTGTGTATGCTATCGGCCCCCGCCTCAACCCACAAAGACAAAGAGACTGCATGACTGACAAGAGGGCTCACTCGGTTTAAGCGGTTGTTCTATGGAACTAACACCAAGACAAAAAGTGAACCCTCTTGGTAACTTCAACGGCGAAAACAGATACGCATGCACATGTCAATAGATTGAGGCCGGCAAAATTATCGAGTTGATTTTCATTTATTGTGTGATTAATTAATTTACTTATGATCCGACAAAAAATATTGTCACGTTTTAATCTTGCAAGATCTTGTGACACGCCTACTCAATTATGATCTGACTGAATTATTAGAGCATGTGGTTTAAAGGAATGAGTGAATCACCGTGAATCACCACCTTATTGTGGTGGGGGGGTTTGAGTGCCCGAATGATCCTAGGAGCTATGTTGTCGGGGGCTTTATGCCCCTGGTAGGGCCTCCCAAGGCAAACAGGTTCTAGGTGACGGGCCAGACTAAGAGTGATTCAGAAGACCCTAATGAAGAAGAGCAAGAGGAGTGACCGCACCTCGACCGGACGTGGGATACCGGGGCCTCACCCTGGAGCCAGGCCTGGGGGAGGGGCTCGCAGGCGAGCGCCTGGTTGCCAGGCCTTCACCCGGGGGGCCTGGCCAGGCCTAGCCCGAAGAACCCACACGGGAACTGTCTCCCGCAGACCCACCACCTGCAGGGGCAAGCATAAGGGTCCGGTGCATTGCGATTTGGGCAGTGGTCGAGGGCGGGTGTCCGGGCGACCTGGTCCTCGGCGGCCAAATCTGGTTCTTGGGACATGGAATGTCACTTCTCTAGTGGGGAAAAAGCCCGAGCTTGTGGAAGAGGCGGAGACATTCCGACTAGATATAGTCGGACTCACCTCAACCCACAGTTTGGTCTCTGGAACCAAATTCCTTGAGAGGGGCTGGACCTTGTTCTTCTCTGGAGTTGCTGCAGGGGAGAGGCGGCAAGCTGGTGTGGGCTTATTATTACCCCCCCGGCTTGGTGCCTTTGTGTTGGAGTCATCCCCAATAAACGAAAGGGTTATTTCCCTACCCCTTAGGGCTGGGGAAAGGGTCGTGGTTTGTCGTACGCGCCAAACGGCAGTTCAGAGTGCACAGCCTTCTTGGAGTCTATCAGAGGGGTTCTGGAGAGCACCCCAGCTGGTGACTCCATAGTTCTACTGGGAGACTTCAACGCCCATGTGGGCAATGACAGTGTGACTTGGAGGGGCGTGGTTGGGAGGAACGGCCTCCCTGACCTGAACCCGTGCGGTGTGTTGTTGCTGGACTTCTGTGCGAACTACAGTTTGTCCATAACGAACACCATGTTCGAACATAAGGATGCCCATAAGTGCACTTGGCACCAGGACACCCTAGGTCGCAGGTCTATGATCGACTTTGTGGTCGTATCATCAGACCTGCGTCCGTATGTTCTGGACACGCGGGTGAAGAGAGGGGCTGAGCTGTCAACTGACCACCACCTGGTGATGAGTTGGATTAGATGGCGGGGAAGGATGCCGGACAGACCTGGCAGACCCAAACGCGTAGTGAGGGTGTGCTGGGAACGTCTGGCAGAATCTCCCGTTCGTCGAGTCTTCAACTCTCATCTCCGGCAGAGCTTCGCCTGCATTTCGAGGGAGGACCGGGATATTGAGTCCGAATGGGCCGTATTCCGTGCCTCTATTGCTGAGGCAGCCAGTTGTGGTTGCGGCCGCAAGGTGGTCGGTGCCAGTCGTGGTGGCAAGCCCCGAACCCGATGGTGGACACCGGGGGTTAGGGCTGCCGTCAAGCTGAAAAAGGAGTCCTATCGAGCATGGATGGCTTGCGGGACTCCCGAAGCAGCTGACAGGTACCGGCAGGCCAAGCGGCACGCGGCTTCGGCGGTGGTCGAGGCAAAAACTCGGGTGTGGGAGGAGTTCGGTGAGGCTATGGAGCACGACTTTCGGTCGGCCTCGAAGAGGTTCTGGCAAACCGTCCGACACCTCAGAAAGGGGAAGCAGCCCCCAGTTCACACTGTTTACAGTGCGGACGGGGGCTTGCTGACCACGACTGTGGATATAGTTGGTCGGTGGAAGGAATACTTCGAGGCCCTTCTCAATCCCACTGACATGCCTTCCATAGAGGAAGCAGAGTCTGAGGATACGTACGTGGACAGTTCTATCACCGTGGCTGAGGTAATTGGGGTAGTCAAATCACTCCCCAGTGGCAAGGCTCCGGGGGTAGACGAGTTCCGCTCAGAATTTCTCAAGGCTCTGGATGTTGGAGGACTGTGTTGGTTGACACGCCTCTACAACATTGCATGGAAGTCAGGAACAGTACCTCTGGACTGGCAGACCGGGGTGGTGGTCCCCATTTTTAAAAAGGGTGACCGGAGGGTGTGTTCCAACTATAGGGGGATCACACTCCTCAGCCTTCCTGGGAAAGTCTACTCCAGGGTGCTGGAGAGAAGGGTACGACCGTTAGTCGAACCTCGGTTAGAGGAGCTGCAATGTGGTTTTCGTCCCGGTCGCGGAACACTGGACCAGCTCTACACCCTTGCAAGGGTACTCGAGGGTATGTGGGAGTTTGCCCAACCAGTCTACATGTGCTTTGTGGACCTGGAAAAGGCATTCGACCGTGTCCCTCGTGGTGTCCTGTGGGGGGTGCTCCGGGAGTACGGGATTGATGGTCCGCTTCTACGTGCCATTCGGTCCTTGTACAATCGAAGCAGGAGCCTGGTTCGCATTGCCAGCAGTAAGTCGAGCTTGTTTCCGGTGAACGTTGGCCTCCGCCAAGGCTGCCCTTTGTCACCGATTCTGTTCATAATCTTCATGGACAGAATTTCTAGGCGCAGTCAAGGTGTTGAGGGAGTCCAGCTTGGTGACCTTAGGATCTCGTCTCTGCTATTTGCAGACGATGTGGTCCTTATGGCCTCATCAGGCTGTGACCTTCAGCGTTTACTGGAGCGGTTTGCAGCTGAGTGTGAAGCTTCTGGGATGAGACTCAGCACCTCCAAATCCGAGGCCATGGTTCTCAGTCGGAAACAGGGGGACTGTACCCTCCGGGTTGGGAGTGAGGTCTTGCCTCAGGTGGAGGAGTTCAAGTATCTCGTGGTCTTGTTCACGAGTGAGGGAAGGTTGGAGCGTGAGATCGACTGACGGATCGGTGCAGCGTCTGCAATAATGCGGTCGTGGTACCGGACAGTCGTGGTGAAGAGAGAGCTGAGCCGGAAGGCAAAGCTCTCTGTTTACCGATCGATCTACGTTCCACCCTCACCTATGGTCATGAGTTATAGATCATGACCAAAAGAACAAGATCGCGGATACAAGCGGCGGAAATGAGTTTCCTCCGTAGGGTGGCTGGACTCACCCTAAGAGATAGGGTGAGGAGCTCGGCCATCCGGGAGGAGATCAGAATAGAGCCGCTGCTTCTTCACATCGAGAGGAGCCAGTTGAGGTGGCTTGGGCATCTAGTCCAGATGCCTCCCGGGCGCCTCCCAGGTGAGGTGGTTCGGGCATGCCCACCCGGGAGTAGGCCCCGGGGAAGACCTAGGACACGCTGGAGGGACTATGTCTCACAGCTGGCCTGGGAACGCCATGGTGTCCTCCCCGCGGCGCTGGAAGAGGTCGCCGGAGACCGGGAAGTCTGGACTTCCCTACTGAAACTGCTGCCCCCGCGACCCGGACAAGCGGAAGAAAATGGAATGGTTTAAAGGATGTCTTAAAATGATGATTCATAACCTGTTAAATGTTAGGACAACACTCTTAAATAGGTACACCTTTTTTGCGCTCAAGGTTATTGATTTCAAAAACATGACTTTCCCAAATGCATGAGACTGAATGGCTATTCAATTAATTTCTCACTGTTAAAAGAGGGCATCAACAGTATTCAGAAGTTGTGTCGCTTATATGAAACCACGACCAGACCAGCAACAACTGTGCTCCAATTTCATTTCTGTATAACTTAAGAGATTGCACTTCATTTGGTTATTGCCAATATATAAATTTGAATTCAAATGATTAACACATGCCAGATGATGTTTTCTTTGTCAGACTAGTATTTTTCATAACTGGTACTGGTTTTGTGAAGACAAATTTCAGCTTTTTACACTAAAACATTGCTCAAAGTGACTTAGATCACATTTTAGCCAGGTCGGATGATTAGCAACCAAAATATTATAAATATGACCTCCAGGATAAATATCTGTGTACCTAATTATGCGGGCAGTGGGTGTAATGTGGTGGCTATGCTTGGGTTTGTATAGCAAATGGGTTTGTTAAGAGCATAGAATGAAAACTATGTTTTGGGAGTAACAGTAAGACGGGCTTATTTTGTCATGTTCTTGCTAAAATACATGGATTTTCACGTCCTCTGCCCCAGCGGCTGAGGCGACGGATCACTGCGGAACGCAACCCTGCTGCCAGGCAGAGACCTTTCATTAGCGTTCGTCACTAACTTCTCAGTCAGGTCCTCTATTCGCCTTCTTTTCTTCTCCCTGGAAGAAAAAAGGGGAATAGATTTGAAGCATGCCACGTCAAGGTCAAACCGTGAGCTGTTTAACTACGATTAAATAGCATTTTCGTTCATTGAGACTTACGGCTCCTCGGCATCCGCCATACTTTCACGGTCCCATGTCCTCGAGTGTGACGGGGGAGGTTGCGAGCGTCAAAGCTGCGCAGGTCGACGCAGCTTCAGGGAAACGGAACCAGGAAGCATTATTTTGCTTTCGTAATAACGCACTGTAGCCATCGTTAAGTCTCAATGTCGTCTCCAGTGCACATCGATTTTTTTTTACACCAGATCATCGGAAATCTTTACATTTTAATTGTGTTTTGTACTCGTTTGTTGGCATCTCTGCAACGCAGCGAGCAAAATTGACAACGATCTGCCCCAAGTCTCGCGAGAGTTTGGCCCTCACGTCATGTTGCTGTACAAGTAAACGAAGTGATCAGCTGACTTGTCCGCGGGCAGGCTCTGCAATGTGTGTTTGGTGCCAGTCCCCAGCTACGCATTGAAGTCATGGCAGCCAAAATGGAGCTAGCACCACTCAGGCAGTGGAATGATTTCTTCCCCGGGACGGACCGCTTCGCCAAGCCAGAGTTCGGAGACGTCACAAAGTGGAACAACAGAATAATCAGCAATTTGATGTACTACCAGACGAACTACTTAGCGTTGGCTTTGGTGGTGTTCCTCATCTTTGGGTTAGTACAGTACGACTAGCTAACACTTTAGCATGGGTCTTGTGGTTTAACAAGCGTTGCATAGTTTGCCTCCACGCCCATCTCCACTCAGTTGCTATTCTTGTAGCAGTTAACTCCGCATGGCTCTTTTTTGCAGCACCGTATAGTTCAGTGAGTTATAACAGTACAGTGCGTGCAGTTTTTGTGTTTTATGGCAAAAGAACAGGGACACGCAGATATTACTAGGCGAAGGCTAGGAGTTAGCTATCCACCCGGATATGTACTGTACAGGCAGCGTCATCTAGCTCAATGCTAAAATGTTCCCAAATGTTTGGGCAGCAGAGGATCGACTCTGTCGGCATTCAATCATACGATAGTCCTCCCGGTACTCCCGGAGATTCGATTCGAACCTGGTATGTCCATAGTTGTGTCCGTAGTTATGAATCTGAGGGGCTGGCGACCAGTCCAGGGTGTACCCCGAAATCAGGCAATAGGTTCCAGCATACCCTTGGGGTGAGGTTAAGCGGCACCCATTTCATAAAATCAACTTAATTTTGAGATGTGGGAGTAAAGCCGGAGCACCCAGAGAAAACCCACACACTCACAGGGAGAACATGCAAACTCCCCACAGAGATGTTCCAATGGAGTTTGGGAATATAGTTTTGTCTTCTTATGTTTTATACATATAATTCATCACATTAACACACCTAAAATGTAAGTCTTAGTCTATAATATGGTTCTATCCGTTTTGCAGGTTTCTGAACCCCTTTGGCATATTTCTTGGAGGAACTGTGGTGACTCTGGTGTTCATGGGTTCTGTATGGGCAGGGGAGAATCAAGCCATCATCAAGAACTTCAAAAGGAAGAACCCCACTCTGTTTGTCATAGCCGTCATGGTCACCAGTTACTTCCTGCTCTCGCTGTGCGGCGGCGTCATGGTCTTTATCTTCGGGATCACTTTCCCTTTACTGCGTAAGTCTTTACATGAATAGTTTTTGCTTTTTTGTTCCACTTGCACTGTCTTTATATGTCATTATAGCCACTGGTTGCTTTCTAAAATGTATTTTGTGCCGCGATAAATTAGATTAATTTCAGTCAGATGATCACTTTCACCAATATTTACTCCCAAATGTTGTCTGAAAGTCAATGACATACCTGACTTTTTACTGTGTTAGCAACACATCATGAAAAATACCTAAGCAGTCAAGTGCTAATGACATGGTGCCGTAATGACCAATCACAGGCTGGTGAGTTTGACTACCCTACAATAGACAGAATGCATGTTTGTGTCTGTCACAAAGCCGTAGACTGAGCTGTGTGTTGCAAATTTATAACAATAAGGGGGCAAAAAATCAGGTCAACTAGGTCATGAGTTTGGCTTTGTGTAATTGTATTGATTGTCTAGTTTAAAGCAACAATATTAGTAATTTTAAGACCTTGTTGACAATTTACTGGCTTCAAATAAGGAAAATAGCGTCGTGGTCATTCATTACCATAGTACTCCCCACTAACCTGCTTTTGTATCCTTAGTACCATACTATTAGTCTTATGTGTTGCTGGTAATGTGTGCACTTATGTACAGGTAACAATGATTGTCCGCCTGACTTAGTCACAGTCATTTTGCCACTTTTTGTGTTTACAATATAAAATGAAATTACACCGGATAACAATATGGAGAGCCTCAGAGGGAAACAAATCCCGGTAATTATTTACTTCTGCGTTAAGCATGTGAAAACAATGCATCCTAAACAACAAGAAAAAAAGTACGCTCATGGTACTTTCTATCTCTCAACGTGTAGTATTTTCATTCTTGGCTTACACTGGCTTTTTGGTGTTCTTATTGAAGGTTGCAATGAGTCACTCAAAGAAGCATAACTGAGGTTTTCTTGTGGCTAAACAAGTTTCCAAACTCATTCTGACTCACTCAGCACATGCAGCAGCATTTGCACGTTCTCTTACTCTTCTCTGCCTACATTTGAATGTTAGAACAAATGCTTTTACATGGCCGCAGAGGCATATTGGTCATTTTCCCAGGGGCCAGCCCCCTGCAGCCTGTGTTTACAGATCACTATGGTTTGTTGATGTGGACACAGACACATTTACTGACTGATGTCATGCCTTCAGTATCTGCCTCTTAGACCAACGCCTGCATCTGTTTGTCGCTCTCAGTGTCACATTTTATTTCAAGAGAAGAGCTTCTAAATATACTCGTTTTAACTTCTGAAAAATGTTATTTCCTGGTGTTGCTGTGAAGTCATCCTAATCCACGCCTCCCTGAGACTGCGCAACATGAAGAACCGATTGGAGAACAAGATGGAAGGTGTTGGGTTGAAGAAAACTCCTATGGGCGTCATCATGGATCTCCTAGATCAGCAGGAGGAGCGTGTGAACAAGATTCAGGATTTCATCGAGAACAAATTGAAGGAATAGAATTGTAGCAAAGTCTTTTCCATCATCATATGTTACAATCTAGGTGTAATTTACCTTGACTATTTGTAGAGAGAGAGTAGACATTTGTATTTTTTTTGTGTCCCATGTTCCCCTTTTTGCTTTTTATACATTTCTATGAAGACACTCTCTACTAGTTGCATAAATCACAACTGACAGACAAAAAGCACCAAATGTATTTAAGCATGAACACTTCCAGCATTTCCATGTTGAACTTGTTAAAAACCCAACACATACGTTATGCCCATGCTGACATTGCACTTTTTTGACGCACAACCTATGTCTTTCTTCGATCAAAAGAAGCCAGAACATCCAAATAAATGGTCAATGCTATTGAAATGCTACATTTTGTTTCCTTGAAAATAAATTAAGTGCTTTTACCTTGCTACCTCTACACATGATGCGAGCTTTTATTTCTGAACCATATTTAAAAATAAAATTAACATCCACAGCTTTCCTAAACAGAAAAGACTCCCATTTGGTCACTCCAAGATCCTTATGAATACTGATCAAAGACCAGTGTGGTCCTGGTGTACATGTGTTGTCACTAATAATCCTGAGTATAAATAGAATTCTTTTTGAGACCATGTGCTGAATGCACAGCCTGGCCTGAGCGGAACGCCTTTGATCGCAGCTATGCAATTGAAAAGGAATGGCACTTTTAGCTTTATTCTACTATAGTATGTATATGTTTGCTGTAAACAGGTATTTTATTTGTGATATGATTAAAATATGAAAATAACAAATATTATTATTTTTATTTGTCAATAGTGGATCAGTAACACATGCTGTATCTCTATTCGTCATTGTAACAAAAAACTTTCTATGTAAACATCGTTTGTAAATTTCTCTTGCCGGTTAATAAAAGGCAGGTCATAAAGGTTGACTGGATAGATGTCATATTTTATGTCCTCAATGTTTTATGTTTTATTACTTCTTCAGTCATCAATAGTGACGATGTGATTGCAGTCCAAAATTAAACATGGTTTTATCTTATGCTATTAATAAAGTTAATCCAATTCATGCTGTATTCTTTTTCATTTGTAGATATGGTTTTATATCACATTCTTATTCAATCACAAAACATTTAAATTCAACATTAATTTTGAAGTTTCCAAAAAGTAATGCCAGATAATTTGCAAAAGATTCACCGTAGAATTTTATGACTTTTGGATTATGTTTTTGCAAAGTCAACTGTATGATATAACTTGGATCAACATTTTATTTTGTAATATATAAGCTTTACTCAAACATGGAATTGTTTTGAAATTGCAAACTTAACACAGATCCCTCAGAGCATTTAATCCATATTCATTCAAGCCTTCTTAGCACAAGGTGCGGAAAATGATCATAAAACAGATAGCCCCCCTGTCAATAAGCACACTCTTCTTTAGAGGCAGAACTAATGAGAGCTGTGGTGCACTTTTGTCTAAGACATCCATGCAACATTGTGATAAGTCAAACCCCACAATGGAACAACAACTTAGCATTAAATCTGTGATGAACATGTGGTTCCCTGTTGCTGTGTACAGTTCGTTTCTAATACAGTTGAACAGAAATGTTCAGATACAGTACAAACACACATGATGATAAATCACAGGCTCAGATGAGACTTGTTTCACTTGATTCCAATGCTTTAGGGAGCGGCACCTGCAAACAACAAATGAATTCATTTGTGTGGACGTATACTTGGCATTCTGTTCATTAGTAATAAGGCTTAATTAGTTTCTAAACGTGTCTGATTTAATACACTGAACATTTGATGCAGATGTCCCAAAACATGTATGATATGTGACTGGTTGGCTGTCTCATTGTCAGTCCTCTTTAACCCGCCTTTCATCCCGGTTGGGATAGGCTCCATCTCCCTACGACCTTGAACAGGATACAATGATGTTTATACAGTTAACTCAGTGGGAAGCCCTATGCTGGGGGCTATGCTATGCCACATTTGTGCCTGAGCTCTTAAGATCATTGAAAGTGTTGATTACTTTCAGAAGGCAGAAGTTTTGTATTACTATTTCCTGGCATTGGGAACATAGCATTACTGTCAACCGAGTTATTGGACTACTGGGAAATGTTGAAACACAAGCAGGATGCTTTTTATATACTAAAAAAAGTGTCTCTTCTCCACATGGTCAAAATGTACTGCATCTCACCTTACTGAGGTTATAACATGTATAATAATACAGACATTTTGCTACTAATACTTTACAGTTAAAGTAAGTTACGTTAAGTTAGTGTAGTTTCCCTGTTTAAAGCGCATTCATCCTACACTGCAGAGTTGAGAGGTAATCATGCATATCTGCTTTTGGGAAATTTGCAGACCCCGTTGGAACCTCTTAACATGAAGGTGTTTGGCTCATTTAAAGGTTTTGACCAGGGTTCTGCAACCCACGTCCCCGGAGCCGGATGCGGCTCCCTTTGCCCTTCTGCTGTGGCTCCAGCTGATTTATGTTTCTGTGTAGTCGCTACGCCGTCCCATCTGACGCGTCCTGAGCCTTTCAAAGTTCTGCATTGGAGTTGAGCGTGTGCCGTGCAAATCTCCACCAAAGTGCTAGGGGTTGGGTTTTTCTGGTTTGTCAACAAAAATCCATGACGCAACTATTTTGCCATTGTTCAGTAGGTTACTTTGTTGCAAATAAACAATGAAAATAGGGAGAGGGGTACTAGATCTGGAATTAATATGTAACAACGCTTTTATTGTGAATGTTCAGAATCGGCTTTTTTGGCCAAGCATGCTTACACAAATGAGGAATTTGACTCCAAAATCGGTAGAGAAGGCTTAGGAACAGGAAAACAGAAAAGGAACGTGACAATACTTTTAAGGGTACTATACTATACGTATAATAGTGTTACCTTAAATTATGTGGTCAAATGGGTTTTGTGGTTCCAAGTGGGTGTTCATTTAGTGGAAACGAGCCAAAATGGCACTTTTGACGTTAAAGGTTGCCGACCCCGGTTTAGACAGACAGACTAATTTGGATTATTAATCAGCAAGCACAATTCTATACTCACAGGTTTAAGATAAGCCACATTACTCTTCTTGATCTCATTGAGTAGTGCATCACGAGGGGTTTCATCAACCTTTGGAGGCACTCGTCTGCGAGGGACTGGTTTCAGCGTCTTGATCACATCGCTCAGGTTTGCTCTTTCATCAGGTGTCCCTTGTGTACCCGTGTTCTTTACTTTGGGAGTCTTCCTCAGTTGGAAACTCGCTCTATCCAGTCTACTGGCATCCTTTCGGTCTAACTCTAGAAGAGGGTTGCGTTTTTTCGGCGTTCTTTTCAGCTGGACATCCCTCAGTGGGTTTTTGGGTTCAGCACTGGATTGTTTGGGAATGCTGTTGTGTTTAAACTGCTTCTGGGGCTGTGCAGGTTCTTCTTCTGCAGGAGGGGCGGTGTTGAGTTCTGTAGGTGTTGCAACAAGCCCATGCTTCTGCAAGAGTTCCAGAGGAGGTATATACCCTAGCATCTCAAGTAAACCTGGGGGCAGGTTTAAACTACTTTCGTACAACTGCATGACATCCCTCTGTTCCTTCAGTTGCTGCTGCTTTTGCTCCTCCTTTCTCAGTTGCCTCTGGCGGTCCAGATTTCTGGTTAAGAGATTGGTCACCACCATTCTTGGACCTGGCTGTTCAAAATGGTATCCCATCTTCAGGAGGGTGTTGTTGGCCTTGAGCAGACGTGAGATCTCCATTTCAGCGTGGTGACCCAGCATGTGCCTTTGGTTGTGAAATCGCAGCTCAGTGAGGGTCTCATTAAATTGGAGGCAACGGATAATGGCCACAATTCCCTTTCCTGTTATGAAGTTGGACTCGATGTTCAGAGTGGTGACGCTGCGGTTTTCGCGCAACATGTTGGCCAGGTTATATGCAATGTTTTCATCGACACCGGTATTGGCGATGCTGAAGGTTTTTACATGTTTGTTCTTCTTCAAGGCATTGACATAGTCCAGGAGCATCTCTTTGGGAATGTTTTCTATGTTGTTAAGGTTTACCTCTGTGACAGACGGGTTGTTGTTGCGGATCTTGTCAAGCGTCGACTCCAAGTTTGTCTCATTTCCTGAAGGTCGTGACGTCATTTTGATATTATTCAGTGCCAGGTTGGGAATTTTTAATTTATTCATTTTTTTTTCCTCTTTCTGCTGGTGTTTAATATTCGATTCGTTCTTCTTTGCATTGTCATGGTGCTCAATAGGAGGCAAAGTCTCTGTGGTTTTACTTTCTTCTTTAACTTCTGTTGCTCTATCTCCGTGGCATACTGTTTCCTTGGCTGTGTCCATATCACACTGCTCCATAATTTTATGTTTAGTCTCGTTCACAGCTGGCTTCAACTCTTCTTTCTTGTATTTCTCATGAGTCTCTTCATCTGTTACGTTGCTCTCTTTAAACTCCTCAACAATTTCCTCAATTACTTCAATTATCTCGCCTCCTCCAGTACCATCTACGGCCTTCTCCTCAATTACTTCCTCAATCACTTCATACACTTTATTGTGCTCATCTTCCTCAATGTTCTCTTTTTCTTCAGCCTCCTGCCTCAATGTTCTCTGATAAAAACAAGCAATGAGACCAATAGCATTACAATTGTGTCTTCCCATGATCCATTATTATATTGGATGTACTCAAATTATTTCTAAGTCTGTGACAGTCTGCTCTCTTACCTCACTGGGCAGCAGAGTAGCAGGCACTCTTTCTTCCTCAAGCATACGTTTGGACTCTTTTTCCCAGTAGAGGTAGCCGACCAAGGACCTGTGGTCAAAGGTTCCAGTTGGAGGCTTTTCTGTCTGGTCCTTCTGCCTCTGTCCGACCGGAACACTCTCATCTGGGGCAATTATAACATCCATTTCACTCTGGAGCTCCATAAGCTCCTCAGGCGAAAGTGTCGCAAGGAGTTCATCCTCATCAATCTCCTCTTCATTGAGATCCTCTATATCTCGATTGTTGGACATATTTGTGGTCTCAGATCTAAGTCTATCAAAGGAGGCAAAACATATGTCAGAACAGTGACACCGGACAGAGCAAACTGGCAAGATTTTAACTAGCAGCTAAAGTTGCTTTGCTCCTCATGTGTAGTCTAAAATTAAAACCCTGTGAAGTGCATGGGAGATATTTATGGGTCACGGAGGGGCGAAAGGCATGCTATCAGTCTTTTTTCAGCCCCTCCTCCCTGTTGGCCATGGGTCTTTTGGGATAGCAGTTGCTTCAGGCGAATGAAAAGGGCAAGAGTGACAGCAGCAAGTGGACAATTTTCTCAGGCCTGAGTGGCCTGTTGCACAAAAAATGCCAATACTGTAAACTACTGGTTGGTGTACTGTGTTTGTGTGTTTGTGTAAATGAACTGCAAAAGCTTAATTGGTCTCTTAGTCTGAATTGAACTTTTACATGACATTCTAATTTATTGTTTGATGCACCTGTAGAGTAATCCTTTGTTTATTGCGGTTAATGCCTTTTACGTACAACCTTATACGTTTTTCTTAACCTTCTATGTTTTTTAACATTATTAGTCATCTAGACATGAATTAATATAGTATAACTAATATACTAATATAAGATAATAAGAGTGAATAAGAAATGTAAGACATACGTAAGACTCGTGCTCCTGTGTATTGCTATAAGTGTGTTCCCTAGGGGAGCAGTATGGGTGCGGACAGGAAGTGACACCAGAGGTTCGGCATTGTCATTATGCAGTGTGTACCGGAAGTGGGATCAGTTCTATGTGTGAGCGAGACCTGTGTATGCCTCCTGCGATGTCACGTGCTGTGGTAATGTTTAATGTATGAACATAAATGGTCAATAACCATACTTCATATATTTACTATATTGGTGGCTTATTTTTATTCATAACTCCTATTAAAATACTTAGCATGCGGATGTTTGAGATATCTCTGAGATGTCTGAGATACATAAAACATATGCGCCGCAGAGTAACCATCATATCCAGTTACGTATAATAAATGAATACAATAAAACAATGCTTAAAATGCAGTGATATTGAAATGTAGACCACTATAAGAAGGGTGGAGTGTTTTTTCTAAGCGGAGAAATGGCATCCATCCGAACATGTTGCCAGCAAATGGTTGTCAGTATTTTTGCAGTGGCAAAAAAACTAACATTTTTTATGGATCCAAGAAAAGAGGGCTTTTAATTTATTCACTTGCATCGTGGATATGATATGAAAAAACATCATTATGTTGTAATTTCTCAAATCTTAGTAACGTTTTTTTGGGGGGTGACGGCGTTTACACTTTGTAACCGCCATAAAATAGATCGACTATGTAGATTTCACATGCATACCAGTACAAATCCGCTTGCCTGGCACGTGACTGCCGAAAAATAATTTGGCCGGATGTAGATGCGTTCTGCACAAGCGTAGAACTGATCCTGCTCCCGCTACACATGGCGTAGTGACAATTACATCTAGCTTTGGTTTAAGGCTGCAACAGTAGCCCATGTTTTTTATTAGGGATTTTTTTACATCATTGGGCCTAATTCACACCTAAAATAAAAGCCTGTTGTTCTGTCACATCTGGTTGCCTCATGGAACATTACAGTAACAGTACTGACTCCTTGTACCAGTGTAAATACTATGTCAACATCTTTGAATGTGTCTTTTGAATGCCCTATATTTGGATTTTGTTTCATGTAACCATTTTCATGCTTAAAAATGCTTAATTTAGGTAAATTTAGGTAAAACATTAGATTAAACATGCATGTTTTCCCTAATATTAGCCTGTATTCAACCATCAAAACATTCATTCATTCATTCATTTTCTGTACCGCTTATCCTCATTAGGGTCACGGGGATGCTGGAGCCTATCCCAGCTGGCTTTGGGCGAGAGGCGGGGTACACCCTGGACTGGTCGCCAGTCAATCGCAGCCATTAAAACATGTTTTATTAAATACTATACTTTTGAAAAACTGAAATTTGAACCACAGAAAGGCAAAGGACGACTGTAAAGTGTTAGTGGCAAATGTCTTTATGACTGACCACATCAGTACATTTAATTTAAAAGGCAGCTAAGCCAGTTGTTAAGTAATGACAGCAACCATCCATGAGTCACACAAGTATTTATTAACACCCTTCTTCAGAGTGGAAAATATTTTATCATGACACCAAACAAGTTATCGGGAACGACACACTGACTGTACAAATGTTTGCAAAAACAAATGTGAATATGCTTTTTATGGCAGTGGACTGTTTCATATCAAAGTTCTTATCAAAACTGACACTTTCTACATGCGTTTTGAAGAAGCACATCACGGCACTTACGATGACAAATGACACACTATTAACAGTATTGACATAATACATTCAAATTTCATGTTTAAAGAAAAACTGAACAAAAGTTCATCTACTACACAGTCTGCTCTAATGAAAATATGAAGTGTACCATTGACCTTCACAATCTGGTGCATCCATTTAAGACTATTTTCATGAAGCCGCTAAAATGTATCTAAGTGGTTTTCAACATAACGCAGCAGGTAATTCACATTTAAGTTAGATTTACTACAAAGAAATGTTGCCTTTCAATCAGTGTGTTTGTGCAACATGTAATTTCTAGACACATTCTGCTTTGCCCCGACATTCCACCCAAACCAAGGCACACCGGGTTCAGAGGGTATTCACAGAGGGAAAGTATCTGTTTAAACGCTATCCTCTTCATGTGCTGCTGATCATGGCTTTTTATGTGTTTCCAAATGTGTGTTTTGGTCCTTTTCAGTGGATGCTCATGTACAGTAGCTGCCGCCAAGATGAAATCTGAAAGAAGACACAGGATTCAATCTATTAAATAAATCACCTATCTGAGATCTTGGAACTTGCCATCAAATATGAATGAAAATAAGAAGCTTGACAAGATGAAAGCACACAATGCTTTATGGACATGGCTTAAAGCAGTGAAACCTCTCTCTTGCTATGCTTGCAGCATGTCACTACTAGTGACGGTCTTGTTGCAAGAGCATTTCAAACCACAATGAACAGGTTTTGAATTATTACTTTAATGCGCCCGGCTTTGAATGCAGTTACTCAGTGGTAACAACAACAACAAAAATGGTGTTAATTCGGCACGATGTGAATCATGTTTAAGTCAAAATATTACCAATGCTTTTTTTTTAGGTATAGATTGTATTCTGCTTATTCCATTCCAATCCATTTTCTTCCGCTTATCCGGGTCCGGGTCGCGGGGACAGCAGTTTCAGTAGGAGAGCCCAGAGTCTCTTATTGTACAAAGGATAATTAAAATGGCATTCCACTTGTGAGGTATAATGGATCAAATATAATTTTATAATATATCCAAAATCCAAATAATACTGTATGTAAATGCAAATAGCCTTTCAGACAAAATAAAACAAATCACAAACGGAAAGCACACGGATGGCGATGGAAAAACGGACAAGAATGGCAGGACAATAAGATCCACCTGATTGGTCTCACCCTTAAGTGCTAGAATGGTTGTCTGATCTTTCATCCATTCTAATGGCCTCAGCACCAACCACCTCAACTGACTCACATTTATTAGGCTTTGTGTCAGAGCCCGATACTTTGCCTTCTGGAGAACATCTGCACACATGAGCATTAATCATAAGTAAACAATTGGTGGAAGGAGGAAAAAAAATTATTTTATGTGAAAGAGTTAAAAGGGTAAAAAAAAAATGTAAGCAACACCAATCGCATTCTTTAATATATTTCTTTCTTCTTGAAACCAACCGTGTCCTCCAAAAATACTAGAAAAGTGAGGTTAATTCCTTTATTTTTGCTGTGGACTAAATATATTTATATATTTTGACATCAAAATATGAATGAGACTAGAAGGTAAAATTTCAGCGTTTATTTCCAGGTAATTAATTAAGGTAATTTCCTTATTTGGAAAGATAATCAGTCCATAAAACTCATAATTGTTTTGGCTTTTTTTTTTTTTTGGCTTATCTATTAACGTTTTCATATTGTTTTCATCTTTAAATACAATCTAGACAGGCAAAATCCATCCTACCCAAGAGTGTAGACTTTCAGTGCTATTTCTCATTTGAATAAACAATGTAATCGAACACACCTGTCTGCCTCATGTTCCAATCATTTTGCTGACATGAAAAATTAGGTGGGTTCAAACAAAAGGTGATATCTTTTTAGATGTACAGCTGATCCAGATACAAATAACTGGAAATAAAAGCTGAAATGTTGCTCTCTGATCTCAAATTCACCTTTTGGTGTCAAGCCCAAATGTTTTCAGTTCAGCAATTGACTGTGACATGTTTTGTGGAAACATGACACCAAGTCAAGAGAGATTGAAGCAATCTGCAGTGTGTTAATATGTTATTTTAGGAGCATGTAAACATTTTTCATCTTCCAGTAGTTCGGAAGGTCAGCATAAAAAGCTCTAGTTGACCATGTACTGCTATTTCGGACTACTTTTATCATTCTGACATGAAACTGACAGAGGTGTACCTGCCTAAATGTATTGATAATCCTTACAATATTACACCTTACCTGTTGTGCGTCGGACTGCGGTTGTACAAAGCAGCAGGACCTGCATGAGAGTATTGAGGCGTGTCGGGTGTGTCGTACTCAGACAGTCCCACTGCCAGCTGGTTGCGCCAGTTTCCTGCACTCTCCACGGAGGACACTGCAAGTGAGCCCAAACCAAGAGCACATTTCATTGTAGCATACCTTACGAATTGTTTCCACCACTATAAAAGCACCTAACACACATCCGTCTTAAAAGATGTGTGATCAATGTAAAGCATGTAATGTGAATGCAGTTTTAAATGCATGTTAAAAAAGAGATCTCAATTCACATTGTTGTTCTTTAAAAGGCTTTTGATAGCTTTTAGCCAATTACAAGCCTGATGAAAGTCATTTCTGGCTAAGGAAGGAGCAGTGACGATTATACCATTATTTGAGGAACAATGGACTCATGTACTACAAATTGACCTTTTTAAAACTCCCTTTGTTCATGTGGACGTGGTCTGTATTTATCTGTAAACAACCTGTGGACATAATCTCACCGGATGAGAAAGAGGTGGTTCGGCTGGAGTGGCTGAAGGCCGCCGGCATGGTCTGGTATCCCAGGCTGAGCTGAGAGCCACAGTCAAAATCGTATCCTACCCTTCCACCTTCCCTGTGGCCTCGGTTCCGATGGTACCAGCCTCTCAGATGTTCTTCCACCATGGCCTTTTGCATGTTTTTGGCCAAAAGTTCATTTCTAGGCCCCTCCCTGTTCCGTGGCGGTCTCACCGTTGCGTACGGATTCTGGGAAAGGCCGTTTGCTCGGTCAGACCCATAATGGTTGAATCTGTCACGTCCATGGTAGCCGTTCATTTGATAAGAGGGGTTGACGTTGTAGTGTCCTTCCACGTCATTCTCATACACGTAGGCACCGTTAGCGTAAGGCTCCATGTCCGGGAACGGGCCGCCGGAAACATAGTAGGCACTGGGTGCATAATGTGATGAGGTCTCGCAGGCGTAACTACAACCAGAATGGTGCTGTACCAGATTGGGCATGCTCCCTGTATTTCCATACACTTCCACGTTGCGGTGAAGACGATGCATGGTGGAGTTTCGTGAATCCAATGTACTGTAGTGGGAATTGCCTGCCCCGCAGAAGTCCAGACTGGACTGACTGGTGTAGGAGGAGCAATCCTCCAACACCTCTGTGCTGTTGCTGCGGTGGGCTGGTGACAAGGTGAAAACAGGCTTCTCCTGGTCTCCGTCCTTTCTCAGCCTCGGCTGAGACTCCAAACTTCCACTACGAGGCCTGAAGCCATGAGGTAAGCCTTCAGACCTGGGAAGGAGACATATTTTGTTAAGTTTAACTGATCAGTCATTGCTGATACATTGGTACATTAGTGACGGTTTTAATGAGAACTTAAATTAGTGTTAAGGTGAAGGATGCTGGGGAGCCGTGACCACACCTGAGCTGGCTGCTGCTGTAGGCATTGCGGGTCATAACTGGCGTGGGCGGCATGCTGCGTGGGTCTCTGGGAGCCCTGGGAAGGGTTTTATAGGGACTACTGTGGGTGGAGGAGACTTCCCTTGAGTTGTGGTAGTATTGGGAAGCCTCTTGGCCTTCCAAAGCTAATCTAAAGGGTTGTGGCATTGAGGGAGATGATTAAAAAGAAAGGCAGGCATGATACGTGGGCAACAGAAAGTGGATTCAAACACAATAAAGCAATAAGAGCAATACAAAATTGTGGCTTAGCAGGTTTGAATATGCCTCACCTGTTGTGACTTTTGGTATTTTCCCTTGGAGATGCTTGCCTGTCCACATCATAGTCCGGCCCAAACGAGCGCAATGGACTGAACTGAGGGGAGCCTTGCACTGACCTCGAACGTGGGCGCTGACTAGCACTATCTGAGTCATCTGAATACAACCCAACAAGATGATATGAACATTGCGTTAGTGCTGGCAGATTGCTCTTTTGGGTAGAAGGAAGTGCCATGCTCACCATCCTCCAGCGGGAGGCTCGACAAGGAGCTACAATCTGATCTCATCAGTTCATCTAGGGAAAGCGAAAACAGCCTCATGCTTACTGTCAAAACAGTAAATCATAAATTATGACAGTACCAGCAACATACCTGCAATAATTATTGAGGCACGTTGGGTTGGCCTTTTCCCCTTCTTAATTCGGTACTGGTTCATTTCGTCCTCTATCTGCTGGAGTTTGTGCATGGCATCCAAACAGTTCCTCCTCCTTTTCTTCTTGACTGTCTTACACAGTTCTGGCTCATTGGCCAGCTTTTTCGCCGCTTCAACAATCTTTTGCTGGAGGGCAAATCTACTCTCCAGATTTCTAAGGAAGGGATCCTGCAGAAGAATCAGCAAACAGATAAGGACTAGCATACAACCCAACAAACTAACATGGCTGAAAACAAGACCTCTTGCATTTATGCTTGACGGGAGTAATAAGCAGAAATTATCAACATATCGCTACTGGTTCCCATGACAAAGCAGTATGAACCATGCAGAGGTGTAGGCAAACCCAGTCATCTGGGACATCCACATCCTTGTCCTCCACTGACAAAAGTCTTTTTTTAGTTTTCATTTGATTTTTTTTTAAGGTGAGTTTGTAATTGCAGTCACTTTTGTCCTGCTTATTGAAATCTGTTGAAACCTGCACTTATCTGTCAGCTCAAGTTGGTAGTTGCATAGCTATGTCTGTGTACCCCCCCAAAACGATTTGAAATATGAATGTTTATCATCTTCTAACAGGTGTGATTATGAGAAAATTCTCTTGATTTCTGAACTAGATTGAAATTGTTTTATTGTTAATACTCACACCTTTGTGATGGAAAGCGTCAGTCTCAGCTTCATCTCTAGAACCGTGGCTGAGAGCGTCGGGCTCCTGTGCTGTCACGTGTATACATTTGTGACTGAAAAATGTTGACACCTTCTGTAGCGCCAAACCGCGGCAACAAGTTTGTTTTACGACCCATCTTCCTGAATCAATCGACACATGCGCTAAAACATGTACATTACATAAAAAGGGAGTGTGAGCGGTTGAAAGGATCATGATAGGTTAGGCGTTTTGATGTCGTTTTAAGCGCATCAATTAAGACTAAAACATTAATATGTGCTATAAATCAAAGTAAATAATTGCTAATCCGTTTTTATGAGATGTTTAGGGGTCCTTGGCAATTTCGGGGGCTCTGGGCAAGTCCGCCCCGGTCATATGCACGTGTCTTTGCAAAACGTCTGACAGGGGATCTCGCATAAAACAGTTTAATTCAAGTAACGTATGTTCAGCTGTGACAAAAGGCCTGCAATGTAGTGTAAGATGAACCTGTACAAGTGAAACACAGACCTCATTGTAAGGAAAAAGGTCGTCCAACTTGAAAGCAGTGCCAACTCGCCGTCTGACCAGTGGTGGTCGTTCATCTGAAGACAAGGGGTACTCCTTTGGCAGCTTGCCAGTAAGCTCCTGACAACACAAAATTAGGCGTTACTATATATTGGAACAGAAACAATCCATCTTGTCAGTTTAATTAAACTGCTGGGGCCTTATGGAGACTGAATAGCCCCAGCAAGGCCATTATTGAAAATGTTATACTCCTACACCCAGACCTTCTGCAAACATTCCACTTGGTATTATGTCCGTCATGTCATAATAAGACCGTACATAAATTACTGCACAATTAGCCAAAGTGAATTACTGCTTTTGTACCTGTCTGGAGATGATAATAGCATTAAAAAGATATAGATTGTACGGTTAAATGTAGTGATGGCAACCGGGTTTCTGTCTTTGCCTTACACAATCATCTACTTCTAATGCGTTTAATATCGATGAACCAGCCAGGTCTCTCTCTCCATTGCTGTGCATGCTTACATCATTCTTTAGAGTTGTGTGGAGTGGTTTATGAAAAACTTTCTGCACACTAAAACAGCCAGAAAGTGTTTATTTTAAGATATGATCTTATATCATAGATTGTTTTAGTTATTTATCTTTTCAACTAATATAAAAAATGCATATACTGTGTCTATTTTGGATTAATCAGTAGATTCAACTCACAAGCTTGGCTGGAGAAAAAATATTGCTGTTTAAATTATGTGGAACTTCATAATGCATCATTATTCTATTACTTAATGCCTCCTGACAAAAGAAATCTTGTAATCTTGTTCACTGACAAAGAACAAACAATGGTGGTGAAGCCAACAAACAAAATGAATTTGACCGATTAAAAAAGGGCAAAAAAAGAAAATAACTTACCGATTCTCGCAAACAAATAGTCTTTAGTTCTTTAGTTTTCTTGGCCAAGATATCTTGAATTTCTTGCTCTTTTTTTCTCAGTTCTGTGAGTTTCTCCTTCTTCTGCTCCTCACTCATTTCAGAGTCAGCTGAACCTGTGAAGCAAAAATAAACTGTTTTTGTTTGTGCCTCAATTTGCTAATGAATATTCATCCTTAAATTCATAAATAAGTCAACATTTATAATATTTACTATACGCTCCTGAACTAAACTTTAAGACCAATTGAAGAATTGCAGTAACACAGTCATTTGAAACTTTTTCAAAGATCTCCCTCGGGGTTATGGAACAAAAAAATGTCACCGACCCTGAACCCAAGGATGCGAATGACTATACGTCAAGACACAGGACAATCCGTGGACCAAATGAAGGCTTTTATTGGTGGTGAGTACAGTCCGATAACTATCAGACCGCACCGTGAGAGAAAGGTCTAAAGAGCATAAAACATCTTCAAAGGCCTCGTCTCCTTAAATGCCACAAAATGTCCTCGTTTGGAATTTGCATGAGAACAAAACATGGGACATTGAAAGGTAGAAGATAAGTTTTATTCTCTAATGAGAACAAAATAAAAACTTGACATTCCTGATGGCTTCCAACGTTACTGGCATGTCATGGAGATCCCACCTGAGATGTTTTCTACACTGCACACTGGAGGAGGTGCCACGTGGGGTGCTTTTTCCTTCAATGAAACAATGGAGTTTCAGATTGTGCACTGGTATCAAACGGCAGCTGCTTATGTGAAGATATTGCAGGGGACATCTCTGAAGACTGAGGTGACTGACTGAAGGCCCTTAATCTTTGTGGTAATGACTGGGTATTCCAACAGGACAACACACTGCAGTTCACAATGTCTCTTGCCTTGATCTAAATCCAATTGAGAGCATTTGGGGATGGATGGCAAGGGACGCAAATGTACTTCAGTTCTACACTCACCACGAAGGTCATCTTCACCACCTGGAGCAACATTCCCACTTCCCGCCTGGAAACACTGATTTCATGCATGTCCAAACCAATTTTTGAGATGATTAACAAGAATGACACAGAATCATTTTTTTGATAATTGCATTTCTATTTTAGGGGGGGGTTGGCTTTTTTTTTTTACCTATGGTCTTAAACGTTTGATCAGCTGATGAACCTATTTCAATTTAATGGCTGTTTGCAATAAATTGCCTATTAAAAATTGTTTAGTCTCATTCCCTTCTTTTTTTTTTTTTTGCATTTTGAAGCTCTACTTAGAACCTCCTTGCGATCCAACAGTTACAAAATGTAAATTCTTGCAATATTTCAACTGGTCTTAAATCATCAGCGATGTATATCCACTATCAAATAATACACACAATCAGATTTGCTTTATAAAAAAAAAGTGAAACAAGTATAACGAACCTGTCGAGACCAGGCTCCCATTGCTGGCTGTTATTAAGTTATTTTTCAGGACTGACTCCCCGAGCTTGCTTATCTTCGCTCCTGGATGCTCTGTGAGATCCATGGCAATTTCCCCCAAGCTTTTGGATGCTCCTGCTTTAGTCTAAATGAATGGACGAGGAAAAATATTATGAGATAAATCTCTTTTTAAAATCTAAGAGACGTTGTGATTTGCCAAATAACAGGCACTTACTTTGCTCTGCTTTCTGTCCAAGTAGAACTGGTGCTGGCTAATAGCCATGACCCAAATTGTTTTGATCAAAGAGTGGCTCGCATACCAAGTGTGGATGAGGAGGCCTGTCTGCCCGAAGGTCCGCTTGGTTACTGCTCTTCTGCAACAGTGTAACATCAGTGTTGCAATGGACCATCCGTGTTGCTTCATTTAAAATCGGAGCTAATGGATAATTTCTTCCAAAATAAAGTCAACATAAACTTACCTGTGCGGATCGTTGACCTCCACGGCAAATTTTTTCTCTCTGAAGTACAAATTCTCCAGTTGTTTCCACTGATAAAGCTGAGAGTCACAACAGAGACATAAAACATCACAACAAACTTATAATGTGATCGTGACGTTCATTAACTTTTCAGAGTGGGGAAAAGACAAGTCTAATGCAGGTGTTAGGCTGACCATTAAAAAGCCAGACTGGATAAGGAATGTCATAGCAGTGGATTGTACCAGGTCTGTAATAATTTAATTGTTCATCTCCCACACAATCATACTCATCACTGCACTTTCCGTGGCTCATCAGCCAGGTGGTGCTTGATACCAGCCCGCTCAAGTTGGTGACTAACTGCACTGTCTGGACAAGCGGGTAATGGGACACAAACCTCAACAGATGTGAATGCATAAAAGAGTATTTGATGCCATATTTATTGGGTGACAGATAGTGTGTCAAGGTGACTCCAGAACAAAAATTAAAACATAAATTATAAAATAAAGTTTAACAAAAGTCTACTGTAGCGTATTCTTACCGTACAGAAACCTCAAAAGTCCTGTCTTTTTCAGTTATCCAATCCAAAAGTTTTTGCTGTCAACACAAACCCCTACTTTGTTCCGTCTCATGTCAGCTCCTGACTTGCCTTCACAGGTATTCGCAGAGCATGCACGTTAACGCCCAAAGCCGACCCTGGTTTTCCTCTGACATCAGCAGCTCCCTCCCCTCACAGCTGTGACTGAGACAACAGACACTTGCACGATGCAAGCAGGCCACCAGGATGACTGGTTTGTATGTGACACATTCTCATATTTACGCCTCTTATTGCACCCTGCTGCACATGCTAGTGTCACATTCGGCACGTCACAGTTGACACGTAGCTCACGTAGGAAGTTCTATCGTCTGCCAAATTAAGCGCAAATAATACAGTCATATGTGCAGATTTAGTTTGCATCGGTGACTTTCAACATTCAAACTTCCTGCCTGATTTAGTTGGAATCAGTCATGATGACTCAAGACACTGACCAAGTCCTGTGCTATCATGTCTGCTGTTCGTTATGATGCAGACAAGCCAAGTTAGAGCTTGAACTTTTGGAAAATATTTACCTTCCTAGGTTTCAGCTTATCTTGCAGATCATATTGGCCGATACCTTTGTAGCTGATGCCAAGCCACCATGGAATCCCTTGTTTGTCCTGTGAGAACAGAAGATCATCATGATTGATTCAATTCCCATGCAGTGCAAATGCTCTGAGTATTGAGTTAAAGGCCTACCTTCACTTCATAATAGTGAACACCATATGTAGGCAAGGATTCCACCAGCATCAGATACCTGCAGTGAAAAAGCTGTATTTAAGCTACAGGGTGCTTTTTACCATTTGTATGTGGTTTGTGTTGATGATGACAGCATTAGACATTTGATATTGTGAAACAGCATGATTCTGGACTGCACATATTGATTTCTACCAGCTGATGGGAAAAGGGATGCCACTGAGACAAAGTGAGAGGGAAGCTTCCATGTAGGCGAGAGATTAATGACCTTAAAACTCTGCAACATTAATTGATGTCAAAATGGTTTAAACAAATCAATATTGTAATTTAAATCCAACACTTACTGCACAATGGCCTGTCCTCTGGAGACTCCTTTTAGCTGTTTATAATATTCAATGACTCGATCCTCACTGCAGTGGCATCAAGGAAAATTTCAAAAGATGCAATTTCAATACTTTTTCAAGTGTGTTGCTAATTCCAAATCCAGATTAAATTAAACATTCAATTTACCAGTATGCAAGAGATGGGTGCTCCTTGAGGACTTTAGTGGGAAGAGTTGGTAGTTTCTTTAAGTCAGCTCGAGTGGTTTCATCACTAAGGAAGAAAAGAATCTTCTAATAATTGGTATTTTAAAATAAAAACTATTCATGAAAAAAACAATCTTATTCAAGCATTCAGAGATTATTAAAACAGGGACCCATTTGATTTTTAATTATATCTAGAGCAAAATGCTTAGCGTATTGCTAGTCACAAGGACCCTGGACAAGTAGCCTTTCAATTAATATACTGTGAAAATGTCCAACCGACTGATTTGCATGTTTTGGTTTCAAAAGGTCTAACATATTAATAAAAATGCACAAAGAAAGGCTTGCAACATATAGGAACTTCATTATGTACAACGGCGCAATCAGTCAACATTTTTCAAGTTTGAAGATAGTTATGGTTGGTTATGATTGACGCTGTCAGAGAGCTATTCATTCCTCTACAGTAGAACCTTGTGCGCCCCGTTTCTCATAGGTTTTCAACTAAAATTATTGTCACAAACATGACTACGTTTTTATGCACTCTCTCGATTATTGTACGGCCAAACCGTGTGCCTAACAAACACGTCCCAAACAAGTTCCCAAACAAAGCATCCATGTATTGATGACCCCGACTACGTTCACGCTGCAGGTTATGATGCCCTATTCAAACTTTTTGAGTCCAATCTAATGTGGTCATTCACCTTACCAAAAAAATGTTACTTAAGCGTGAACACAATTCAACCGGGAGGAGACATGCGTGCACGAAACGTAACGTCACCCTCATTGGTGTGTGAGTATAGAAGTAAACATTGCCTAGGTTAGTGCCATCCTAGGCACTGGTGTGACATTGGCGTGAGCTGCTTCATTAACACTTTTAAAAAATAATTGTTTAGATGACAAGAACTTTTGCCTCCATCTGTCAGTACCTCTATCCAAGTGTTACATGGCAAAGCTTTTCCTTCCCCTCCCTCCACTCATCACCGTGTTCACCAACAGGTATTCAATAGAAGTAAGTCCTGTTAAATGTTCATTAATACTTTTAATTTGTCATTTATATGTATTTCAGTTTGATTTCTCTGTGTAAAACACTTATTCTGTATAAAATATGGTGTGTGTCAATATTTTTGTGTGATTGATTTGATATACATAATCTTTTTTTTCTGTATTTCCTTCTTTTGTCTAAAATTTATACAATTTTTGTTGTTTCAGTTTTCATTTGACAAAATGCGATGTATTATAATCATAATATTGGGGCAAAAAGTTAAAAACAGCTTACTGTATGCAGCGAAGCGCTTTTTGTCAGACAATTAGTACCTCCTCATTTACCCCCTCCAAAAGTAGAACGTAATACAACTGTTATAATTTTGCAGCACAGGTTATTGTCTCCCTGGGGAAACTAGTTGTAGCACACATTCCATTTTATTGTTTGGCTGAATATGAAGTGACTGAAAATATTTACTTATCACGTTGGAAATTAAAAGTTTCCACAAACCCCTAGAGATTTGCTTGTGCTTGCTCTACACCACTGGAAACTACAACCACAATATTTAACCTATTGTTGAAGAATACCTCCCTGAGCGTTTTTCACCCAAACCGAGCGTTTGGCTTTTTGTAAAGGCAAAAGATTGACACCACTCCTGCGATGGCTTTCATTATATAGTACACTGGTACCTAATGTTAAGCATACTTGATCAAAAAGACGCCTGCTGTGTATGTAATGCCTCCCTTCGGTCCTATCAGCACCATGAGATTAATTTGCCAACCAGTGCGAGCGTCTAGGTGCACTATGGTAAGCCTCACATTACTTTGCTATTGATTGTTGTCCTCACTGTTGAGAAACAAGTGACCTATTGAATGCCAAAAGACGACTATAAACTTGTTCTCCTTCCAGTAAATACTACACAGCTTCCTCATTCAGCTGATGGTAACAAGCTCTTACCTTGAATAGTCTCCTTTAGACTCCTGGTAATTAAAAAAAAAAAAACCATTATTATTCTTAGATTTTTAACAACACTTTGAAAAACTGACTGAAGTAAATGCACCTACCTGCAAAGCATTTGCAGCTAATTTAAAGACATTCTCACTCTCAACTTCTATTATCCCCTGGAAAACAGCAACATTAAAACAAAGATTTTATATGAACATAATGCAGACAGCGTTCCACATCGTAATATATATAAGTATCGGCCTAGTCTCAAAGTGAACCTGTGTGTTATTGTACCTTCTTACACACATTCCTCCTAACCGAGTGAAAACTACCCTGCGGCTGAGAAAAGGTGCTGCTGAGTTCACCGGCACTGAATCAGCTGAAGGCTTCAAGCCAAGTTTTTTTTTTTTTTGCCTCCAGAAAAAACACTCACGTGGTAGACAGCAGATTTTGCATTCAGGAAAAATAACTCCACTGTTATGACGTCCTTAAGCTGTGTGATGTTTTCCACATAAAATCTATGAAAAGAAAAAACACGCAATCCAGAAAGACACGATTCATTATAAATTCAACAAAAATTGTCTTTGCTGCACCCTGCTGGAGAGCAAGGGTTTGTTCTTACCTGACCAGGAAGTTGAGTGCAACAGAGCCGTGCCTTTTCGAAAAGTCATGATCAAGAACTCTGCGGTCCATCTGCAGCCACTTACACTGACCACTGCAAAGCAAGCATGTAAGTAAGCACATCACTTGGCCACTGCAAATAGTTAGGCCTACAGGTTACATACTTGTCATCAAAAAATGCAAGTCCGAAGAATTCCTTCTCTTTGAGGTTGAAATGGGACGAGACCAAATCAAGGAGTTCGTACGACAGCAGCTTTGGCTGTGGAAGAAGATTTTTGATATTCACTGTTAACATCTGAAAACATCAGAGTCAGTAGCCTTATTCTATTCAAAGGAATAGTAAACTGGAAAACATTTACATTTTTCTTACAGGGGCGGTATAGACAGCTATGACCCAAAAACTGCATAAAAATGGTTACAAAAATGTTGTAAATGTTGTAAATAACATAACCGGTGTTCATGGCTGTTCCTCGCAGGTTCTGGTATTCACGTACATACATGTCCATAGTGCGTATAAAGATGCAAAAGCAGTCTCCGAGAGGCGACCAACAATTTACAGGCATGTCAATTTAATTCATGTATTTTTATGAAAGGCCATACTTTCAATGATCGCTAACGTGAGTAGTTAAACTTTGCCAAATCGCTATCCTTTGCTGCCAACAAAGATTGCTATTGCTCAAGCGTGTGTTAGAAGCGGCATACTTTACATACGTAAAGCAGGAAAAGAAAATTTTCTAAGTAGGGAGAGGACAGGATATAATGTTTGCTGCACATTCAAATTGTGGTGTCTTCTAGGCAGCCGGGAGAACCTGTTGTATATGATCTCTTTAATTAGTGCTTTAGTAAAGCAACCTTGAGGGCCAGCCATAGACTCAGGAAGAATGCCTGTTTGGAACAGTTAAGAAAGAACTCAGGCCAGTGCCACAGAGATTTGGTGTTCTAGCTATGGAGATGGAATACCTTCTCAAAATGTTTTTGTTCTTTTAGATACTTTCACCCTTATCCTCAATCACCCTCACTTGCTCCCAAAAGTCTCATATCTCATACACTCTCTTCTGCACCTATAAACGACACCAAGAACTCACTCTGTGGTACATTATGGGCCTCAACAATCTCTTGCAGCGTATCTTTGGAAAGTCCAAAGCATCCAAAATGTGTTGTATCCACTTTGGTGGTTAAACCTGACATTTTGGGGATAAAAGGTCAAGTTAACTATAAGACTGTTGTTTTTGATCTCATCCATGCCTTCTGTCCCGATTAAGCCTGATTAATTGCACACACATTTTGTAGGAATAGTATTTTTGAAAGTAGATCATCTGCACCCAGAAGCTCCCCCGAGGTTTCACAGTGAGGCTCCACAGTCATTCTACAAATATTGGCCATCTCGCGTCATTCTTACCTGAACCAGCAGCTCCAGCTTCCTGTCATCCAGCAGCTGCACTTGACACAGTCTGCCCTCGGTCATCTAGAGGGACAAGAAAGAGGAAATTGAAACAAAAAGGACATGTCCCTCAGCCTCACACTCTCTGGCCAGCATTTTTAATAAAAGTTGTGTACTATTATACTGCAATATGTATGAAATTACAAAATATGTACAAGTCAGTGTAGCCATGGTGAGCTTCCGCCGGAGTGGTGAATACAATAATCCTTCTTAAAGAAATACTGACGCCATTAATGACAATGAAACATTTGTCGCAAAGATTTGTTGCCATAATAAGCATAAGAAGGATTTGAGGTTCCTCTAATTACTCACATCCGTGCATTCCACATCATGACTGTTAACAGCAAACAAACAACTAACAGCTAACAACACCAACCCCAAACCAAGCTGCAAGTGATTACCAATGAACAGCTGGAAGTAAATTATCCTGTGGGTTCATTTTCAAAAAACTCCCCTATTATAGTAAAAAAACACTACGTTGACAGTGCATCAAGTTGTCAGCTAAAATGACACATTCACTAGGACAACATAAAAACCTGCTAGAAAAAAATGGTTGGACCAGGCAGTCTCTGTCTCTGACAGAATGAGGCTGATCACTTTTTGTAGTGTTCCATCATAGAGAAGCAAGGAGCTTTCGTACCTGGTAAAGCTCTCCAGGGAGACTGCAGGTGCACATGCACTGCTGACTAGACCTCATCCTTTCATCGCCTTCTTCCCGTGGATCACTGAGAAAGAACCACACACTCTATGCAACCAGGCTGCTGGTCTCTGGTGCAGCGACGGCTTAGCGGCTACTTCATATGAAATCATCAGCTGACTTAATGAGGCCAAGAAGGGGTCAGACTCCTGACCACGCTAGCTCAATTTGAGGTTCACAGTGGTAGAATTGAATATTGGTCCCCCAGTATCCTGTGGTGAGATGGTCTTTGTATGGCAGTTTTACTCTGCATTTCCAGTTTAAATGACAATAATAACAAACTCAGTTTAAGCAGAGGTGTCCACAGAACGGCCTGAGTTCCATCTGTGGCCCATGACTGTTGTTTTATTGGCACAAAATGCAATTAAACAAAAAAACAACAACAGCAAAAATGAAAAAAAAGAGTAGAAATTTTGCCAGGATAAAGAGAAAAAAGTTTAAATTTTATGAGAATAAAGTAATAAAGCATAATGTTGAAATACAGTATTAAAGAAAAAGAGTGAAAATAGGTTTTTATTTTGAGAAACAAAACCATTCCATTTTCTTCAGCTTATCGGGGTCCGGGTCGCGGTGGCAGCATTTTCAGTAGGGAAGTCCAGACTTCCCGGTCTCCGGCGACCTCTTCCAGCTCCACCGATAGGGAGGACACCGAGGCGTTCCCAGGCCAGCTGTGAGACATAGTCCCTCCAGCGTGTCCTAGGTCTTCCCCGGGGCCTTCTCCCGGCTGGGTGTGCCCAAAAAAACTCACCAGGCATCCAAACTAGAGTAGATGCCCGAGCCCCCTCAACTGGCTACTTCTCTCGATGTGACGGAGCAGCGGCTCTACTCTGAGCTCCTCCCAGATGGCCGAGCTCCTCACCCTATCTCTTAGGGCGAGTCCAGCCACCCTACGGAGGAAACTAATTTTCGCCGCTTGTATCCACAATCTCGTTCTTATGGTCATGATCCATAACTCATGACCATAGGTGAGGGTGGGGACGTAGATCGATCTGTAAACAGAGAGCTTTGCCTTCCGGCTCAGCTCTCTCTTCACCACAACAGTCCAGTACAGCGACTGCATTACTGCGGACGCTGCACTGATCCATCTGTCGACCTCGTGCTCCGACCGTCCCTAACTTGTGAACCAGACCCCGAGATACTTGAACTCCTCCACCTGAGGCAAGACCTCACTCCCAACCCGGAGGGTACAGTCCACCCGTTTCCGACTGAGAATCATAGACTCGGATTTGGAGGTGCTGAGTCTCATTTCAGCTTCACACTCAGCTGCAAACTGCTCCAGTAAACACTGAAGATCACAGCCTGATGAGGCCATAAGGACCACATCGTCTGCAAAGAGCAGAGACGAGATCCTAAGTTCACCAAGCTGGACTCCCTCAACGCCTTGGATGCGCCTAGAAAGTCCGTTCATGAAGTTTATAAACAGAATTGGTGACAAAGGGCAGCCTTGGCGGAGGCCAACGTTCACCGGAACAAGCTCGACTTACTGCTGGCAATGCGAACCAGGCTCCTGCTTCGATTGTACAAGGACCGAATGGCACGTAGTAGCGGACCACCCATTACGCACTCCCGGAGCACCCCCTACAGGACACCACGAGGGACCAATGGAAAGCCTTTTCCAAGTCTACAAAGCACACGTAGACCGGTTAGCAAACTACTACATACCTTCCAGTACCCTTGCAAGGGTGTAGAGGCTGAGTGTGATCCCCCTATATTTGGAACACACCCTGCGGTCACCCCTTTGAATCAAGACAGTCCACCAACATCCAGAGCCTTGAGAAATTCAGGGCGAAACTCGTCCACCCCCGGAACCTGGCCATTGGGGAGTGTTTTAACTACCCCAAATACCTAAGCCAAGGTGATAGAACTGTCCACGTACGTGTCCTCAGACTCTGCTTCCTCTACGGAAGGTATGTCAGTGGTATTGAGCTGGGCCTCAAAGTATTCCTTCCACCGACCAACTATATCCTCAGTCGAGGTCAGCAAGCCCATGTCCGCACTGTGAACAGTGTGAACTGGGGACCGCTTCCCCTTTCTGAGGTCTTGGATGGTTTGCCAGAACCTCTGTGAGGCCGACAGAAAGTCGTCCTCCTTAGCCTCACCGAACTCCTTCCACACCCGGGTTTTTGCCTCGACCACCACCGAAGCCGCATGCCGCTTGGACTGCCAGTACCTGTCAGCTGCTGCGGGAGTACCGCAAGCCATCCATGCTTGATAGGACTCCTTCTTCAGCTTGACAGCAGCCCTAACCCCCAGTGTCCACTATCAGGTTCGGGTCTTGCCGCCCTGACTGGCACCGACCACCTTGCGGCCGCAACTACGTCTGGCTGCCTCAGCAATGAAGGCACGGAATACGGCCCATTCGGACTCAATATCCCGGTCCTCCCTCAAGATGCAGGCGAAGCTCTGCCGGAGATGAGAGTTGAAGACTCGACGAACTGGAGACTCTGCCAGACGCTCCCAGCACACCCTCACTACGCGTTTGGGTCTACCAGGTCTGTCCGGCATCATTCCCCGCCATCTAATCCATCTCATAATCAGGTGGTGGTCAGTTGACAGCTGAGCTCTTCTCTTTACCCGCGTGTCCAGAACATGCGGACGGAGGTCTGATGATACGACCACAAAGTCAATCATAGACCTGCGACCTAGGGTGTCCTGGTGCCAAGTGCACTTATGGACATCCTTATGTTCTAACATTGTGTTACTTATGGACAAACTGTGGTTCGCACAGAAGTCCAGCAACAACACACCACACGGGTTCAGATCAGGGAGGCCGTTCTTCCCTACCACGACCCTACAAGTCACACTGTCATTGCCCACATGGGCGTTGAAGTCTCCCTGTAGAAATATGGAGTCACCAGCTGGGGTGCTCTCCAGAACCCCTCTGAAAGACTCCAGGAAGGCTGGGTACTCTGAACTGCCGTTCGGCGCATACACACCAACTACAGTCAGGACCCTTTCCCCAGCCCAAAGGCGTATGGAAATAACCCTCTTGTTCACCGGGGATGACTCCAGCACTCCCTTATGCTTGCCCCTGTAGCTGGTGGGTCTGTGGGTGGGAGCTCCCGTGTTTTCTTCTTCGGGTGAAGGCCTGGCCACCAGGCGCTCACCTGAGAGCCTCTCCCCCAGGCCAGGCTCCAGGGTGAGGGCCCGGTGTCCCACGTCTGGGCGAGGTGCGGTCACTCCTCTTGGTTTAAATCATAAGGGTCTTCTGAATCACTCTTAGTCTGGCCCGTCACCTAGAACCTGTTTGCCTCGGGAGACCCTACCAGGGGCAGAAAGCCCCCGACAACATAGCTCCTAGGATCACTCAAAAAAAAAAATCACTCAGGCATTCAAACACCTCTACCACGATAAGGTGGTGATTCACGGAGGAGGAGAAACTAAACAAAGAATAAAAATTTTATTTTTTTGAGAAAAGGTTATAATATTACAAGAGCAAAATTATTAGCTAAAAATTTATTTATTTGTAAAATACATAAATGAGGCCCTTGTTGAAAGGGGTTTGTACACCCCGACCCTACTGAGGATAAATTGTATAGAAAAGGGTCGTTTGGGTGGCTTGGAAAGACTTATCCTTTATACTTAATACATTCTACATTAATACAAGTTTTTTGCATATGCCCAAAGGAGGCAGTCTTTGCAAGTTTTAAAATACCGTCTCTTTTTTTGCCCTAATGAGCAAATATTCAATTACAGCCGCAGAATGATGCATCTCTATAATTGCAGCAGCCATATATTCTCCGTCGCAGTCTTAATTAAAAGTGTGCGCTCAATATATGCAATTAATTTGGCGTGTAGCCACACCATTATCACACTGATTAAGTTATGACAGTATTGTGTGCGCTGCAATTGACTGGCTACCAGTCCAGAGTGTACTCGGCTGGGATAAATCCAGCATACCTGCAACCATAGTGATGACAAGTGGCATAGAATATGGAGGGATGGACAGTATTGTGATGAGGTCTGCATAGAGTACTCCTGCATGGCCACTAAATGGTGCAGATAATTGAATTTGTCTCTGAAGTTAAAGGTGCTGTATGTCACCTACTCAAGATTCCTTTTTTTCAACCCCAAAATTATAAGACACAAAGAATTTGTTGCCAGCAGAGGTTTAGAAGAACACGCTGAACATAAAAATGTCTATATTTTTCACAATTATGCGTTAAAGTCCATAAAAATTGGCATAAATTGGCATAATGAACAAATAGGTTGCCCACGACTGGCAGGTATTGACATGTCCATAGTTGGTTCACATACACAAAATAAGTCCCAAAGAAGCAATCAACACTTTTCAGTCATGCTGTAGTTCAATTTGGAACTATACAATGGCTATACATTCAATGATGAAACTTTGTCAAATTGCTATCTTTGGCCGCTGACAACAAACACTCTTATGTGTGTTAAGTGAAGTGTAGTTTACATACTCAAAGCAGAACAAGGACATAAGAATATAATGCTTGCAGTTCATTCAAAAGTTAGCCATGCACCCTCTAGGCAGCCACATATCCGTGACATACAGCATCTTTAAAGTGGAGAATTTGGCCTTTTGAAACTTCGAAGCTTGCACGCAACACTGGAATGTTTTCAGCTTGTGAGAATCAAAGCATGACTCACATTTTTGCAAGATGTGTGAAAAGAGGAGGACGATGACAGGGGATCTGCACAATTGCGGAAATGCTATTTGTATCTGATGGCATGGCCCAGACTCACGCTGCAGTCTCTCGATGGCAACACAAAGATGAGAGTGGTGCAGATTTAATACCAGTCAATACACAATAACAACAAATGCATTTGAATGATTGGCAATCAAGGGCATCTTCATTTTGGCCCTATAAAAATGCGAGCAACAACCCATTTAAATTATTAAAAGGCCTGCGAGGCCCATCAAGGTTAAGATAAGGGTTCAGCCTTCATTTAAAGAAAAGAATGGTTTGTCTTTGTGTTTGTACCTCCAAAGGCATGGCAGACCATTTCTGGGCTACTGAATGCTGGTCCATTAGCTGGTTCGTAGCAAATAATTCATAAAAAAGAAAAAAATAATAATAATAAAAATAAATAAATGATATGGTGTCTGGCTCCACGTCTGGCTCCTGAGCCATAGGTTCCCTACCCCTGGTCTAGCTTCTTGGTTTGCAGCTGGTGTGTGTTACAAGCAAAACTGAAGGCGTTTAAGGCGCTCCCACACTAAATAACGCGTGTGATGGCGTGCGTAGGACATGAACGGTAACTATTTTGATTTCCGATGTTGCTGCATTTCATCGATACTGTATTATCTGTGTCTCAGGATTTTTTGCAAATAGTACATCAAACATGACTTCCACAGGAAATCATTTTACAGGATGCAATTACAGTTAATATCAGAGCAGCTCAAAAAAACTATGATAGGCATGTCATGTTTTTGTGTCCTTCTCCCCCCCCAATATTCAGGATTAAATCATCAATCACCAAAAAACTAAACATTATCCAAAATTTATTTTATCATCAGTACCTCGCCACACTTCAATAATGTAACAATTACAACTATGGAATGTCCATTTCACCTACAACTAACAATTTTAAAATAGACATACTGTACAACAGAAAATCCTTGTAAAGATCGCTACGGTTTTGGGGAATGTGTCATGTGCTAAATTATGATACATCACAGCAGACTTCACAACTGTCATAATTGTTAAAGATAAAGTTTGAATGTTTAACAAAAAGCAAAGTGGAATTTTTTTTACCTTTCAGCACACAGGCATGTAAAATGTCATGTCCAGCGAGCCGCCAGTCTTATCTCAAGTTCCAGTTTTCGTGCATTATTGATGAATGCTTGTGTTACACAAAAGAGTGTTTGTTTACTTCAAGAGGCCCATTTCATTTGGAGAAGCATACATGCTTTTAAAACAAAACAATTGTAATTTAAGCAGCTCTATATCTGTCATTCAACCCTCCTTTTACAAAAACATCCAAAGGTGAGTGCCATTTATGCAAAGTGCATTTAATAATAAGCGGCTCTCTACCACAAAAACACCAAGCTATTTCTCTTTTTTGTTTCTCGGCTCCCCACAAACTGCAATTAACTTTGCAAACTGTGAAATTGAAAGCAATAAACCTTTATTTGTGTGCAGAACATTCACAAAATATACAACATCAACTGCGTTATAACATCATGTCTTAAAATAGACAGTCAAATGCTTGAACAAGCATCGTACACAACTCTGGACGAGATTTTGTGTGCAGCAGGGAGTTAAGGTGGCGACAACGCTTAGTAGTGCTGTCATAGAAGAAAACCACCAACGCCAGTTCCGTCTCTTGTTGAGCCTTATAATTGTCAAGTTTGGAGGTGTTTGAAATTGGCATGTAAAATTGCTAATGCACATGCATATATGGGATTTTCAATGTAAAATAGCACCAAGCCGGCGCATTTGTTTAAATGCATCTCATTTAAGAGGAATTTCAGATAAATTATATTGTATCTTATGTACTTTATAACGGACAGACTTAATTTCTGTATGTTCAGTTTTGCAGTGTTTCACAGTAAAAGTTTTGAAATGGAACTCAACTGGAGACTTTATTGAGAACCTGTTGGTTCTGTGTTATTTTGCACTACCTCAAATTTAAACTGCATTGTCTTTTCATTCAATCTAAAATATTTGATCAATTTGAGATTCAAAATGCTCGCAATTTGGATTGCTGATTGTCACCAAGGGCTGATGATGGGTTCCGCAGCCATTGAAGTTGAAAACCACTATGACCACTATAGACCACTAAAATAGGTGTGCCATCCACATGTTTATAAAATTGCAGTTGTGAGGTCAAAGCACAGCACGTTGTTACTTGAGCCACAGACTAACATGGTGATAAGGCTCAGACACGCATGGAACTAACCTTTGACATCTGACACTGATACACTCCTCTGCACAGTTAATAATTAATGAATTTGACATGTTGTGTGCGTGCGTGTGTATGTGTGTGCGTGTAAAAAAAAAAAAAGTGACATCATTATCTTCTTAGCTGATGGATTTCCCAGAAAAAACAAACCTCCTTATTCCTGTGCATGAAATGAATAGAAATCTCATCTGAGATTGGTGGCTGGTTTGCGGGATTATCTCCCTGATCAGATATCACTACATAGCTCTTGTTGAAAGCAGTCAATAGCTAAATATCAAACATTATTTCATACAAGTGAATCTCGAGATGATGTCATTAAAAAATAGCAGTGCGTGAAGAAGTGAATCTCGGTGCATATTTGATGCAATAACTGGGGCCGACGTCAGTGCAGAGTGATTCATTTGAATGATGTCACCACACATTTGTTCTTATTCTTGCCATGAAAAGGACGTCCTCAAGGAGAAGGACATTCGGATATTTTTTGTTGTTGTGTATGTCCTTTGCATACAAAATGTTACTAGTAGCGACTGCTGGTCATGCAGAAACACAGATTAAAGTGAGATATTGCCCGATTGATTCAGGCTGAGCTACACTAGAGTTTACAGTTTAAAAATGTTGTTACATTCTAAACTGATGTGATATTAAGCGTCTTGGTAATATGGGTCTATTGGCTTTTATTTTACTTTGCAGAGAGACTAAGTATTTGAGCACTAAGACCCCCAGAGGCTTTTCTCTCTACTACTAATTACTACAACATCAACAGAGAACCGCATCTACAGTATGCAATCATTCCGGCCGATGCGTAAACTATGTATTAAATTGATTGTCTGTACTTTATATATAGTATTGTCTATAGTGATTTCAAATATGTTATGCCACTGGGCTAAAGCATAATAATACCACGTATAACAGCTCGGTAATACATACAAACTTTCTGCACTCACTACAAATTGTACACTAAACCATTTTGCTCAGGGATCATGATTGTTGACATAATGTACAGTATGCTGTTCTTAATAAATGCCATAAAGGATGCGATACTATCAGACCGATATTGGCATAAAAATGTAATTGGTAAATATTGGTATCGGGTTTTTCTGCTGTTTAAACCTATATACATACAGTACATATAGCTCTTGTACTGGCTGTCATCAAGGTATCCAGTGCGGCGACTATGTGGAAATACTTCCATGTCACCAGACATTGTGGAAGTGTGGTTCGCAACAAGATGGGAGTCGAGGTATGTGGCACCAATCACTTTAATCCCCACTCAACAAAAAGCAACAACTCTTTAGCTGCAACTAAGTGGCTACAACAACCTCATGTCCTGGAAATGGAAGTACACTTGATGAATGTCTAAAACAATATTGTGGGTCAACACAATGTGTTCATTCCACGACAGGTGATATGTAATTCGGTTGATTTCGGAATCAGATATTGAGAGTTGGACAATTTCATCATATCGGATATCGGCAAAAAAGCCGATATTGAACATTCCTACAAAGAATAGCACAAAATACCAGAGGTGTGACTAAAACATGCAGCAAGCACTGGTGATAAATAGTCCTAGTCGTTGCAACAACACGAGTTCAACAACAGATAGACAGTCAGGTGACAAAAGCGCATTGGTAGGCTCATACACTGCACATGGAAGAAGGCAAAAGTGTTTAAAAGCTAATGAAAAATGCTGTGATTGTCATTTGTGAGAAATGTCCAAGTTGACTGTAAATGACACAGAACATTCTCTGCCACAAACAGACAGATTGACAAAGTTGGACATGTACCTCCAAGAGTCACAACCTCCATTGAAAGACTTCCTGTTGAGGATCCCTTTAAATACACAGATTGGGGCATCAGTAGTTTACTGTCAAACATGCCTGCGTTTAAAACTGCAAACCAACGTCAGAAATAACCGACACAACATAGTATAATTGTGAAAAAAAGTGAATTAGGCATACAAAACATAGAGTCTGCAACCGTAACATGAATCCTTTTCAAATATTGATTCATCTTTAATATTCACCTAGTCACACTGCATTAAATAACCTCAGTAATTAGTTCTTACTTTAACATCCTAACCGTGACTCATAAAGGCTTTATCCACCTCCATCAGCACCACAGCGTGGAGAATGGCCCACCTCAGGGCCACTGAGAGAACAATGAATGTGCCACTTTGGGTGGTTTCCACCTGTGCTCCCCATTTCCCAACAAATATGTGAAATAAACGCACTCTTCCTCTTGTTTCGCACAGGAACACGGGTGTCTGGGGTGGAGCAAAGCAACGCTGTTGAAGGTTAACTCCTGGCCCTTGCCGGGCTCTACTTTTTGTCTCCTCGAAGCCCACAGAGACGGCGTGAATCAGCTCCATCCCATCATGTATCCGCTTACCTTTGCGCGTATGTCCGTGAGTGTGGATTAGGGAGAGCCTCCGACGCATGCCGGTCGCCGCCGATCAGCCCTCTCGCCGGGGAAGGGAGTCGCCCTGCAGCCGCTGTCCGTGCTCATCCCACCCCCCGGTGCTGCTGCCGCTGCTGCTGTACGCGCCTTGTACGAGCCACACTCACCACGCCTTCAACCGCCGGCTATTATGTGAACAAGCCCAGCATCCAACTCCCTCCCTCCCGCACTCCCCCTCCCCATCCAGCAGCTGCCGGCCGGCCTGCTTCCCAATGAATGCCCTCAAGTGCGGCAGGCTGGAGGATACATGCGCTCCGCATCCCTCATGCGCCTTTCTGCTCCTTTCTTCTCCTAATACACCAAATGGACATGACATTAGGTACACCTGCACAATCCAGTGAGGTCCGGTACGGTTTCTAGTACTGGACAGGCGAAATAAGGGGCCAGAGAAAAAACTACAGGCAGTACAACAGTACAATACTGAATACTTATACAACAGTGTAACTCAAGCATGAGAATTATATAATATAAGTATTACTGTATATATACTGTATTTATTATTATGTGGGATCCCATTAGATTTTGCAGGACAGGCTAATAGTGTTCAATTTTCAGATGTATTCAGTTCATCACCTCCACAGTTGGTAGGTCACCTTCTGCTGTCATGTTCCGTTCACTTTGGCACCATGAAAGTCAGGAGGGCAGGGTATGTTTCTAACATTTCTTCTTTGAAAATACAAGAAGACATTATTTTTAAACAAGTATTATTTGCAATCAATATTGCCTAAACAATGCTGCAAGTGTATTATTTTCATTTGTCATTTCTGTCATATTTATTTACATGACAACAGTATGAAAACACCAAGCAAACAAAACATTCCATAAAGGGCGTTTGTATTTAATGCAAGGACAAATCACTTAAATGTATCTATTATTATGTGTTTCAGTGCTCTTATAGTATTAGCAAAAATTAAAGACAGATTTTGACTTGCAAACTGGTGAACATCCTAAACAATAGTGCCGATTCAGATTGTTGTTTTGTGTTTCATGGTAAGGCGCTGAGGCTGTTGAAATATTCATTACTATGTCTTACAGTTACTCCACTGGTGATTTTCAATGTAAGCAAGGTCACAAAATCTGAGTGAATGTACCAGACAACTTCCATACCATATGACACAATGCTACTATACTGTACACACTCAGCCTTTATGCTGATTGGGGCATGCCCCACCACCCACCCCCTCTTTGCTTTTGGAATTGTGACAACAGACATGAATAATTATCTCAATAAGATCCCCCAGCGCCATCTGTCCAGTCAGTCTCCTCCTTAAACAATCTCATAAACAAAAGACCCTCATTGCCCTCATTAGGAATATAAGATGTACTCTGATGCCACTCTCAGTCTAAATAAATAAATTGTCAATAAATCTAAATACACTGAAGGACATTGAAGACTACTTGATAACTCAGTTTTACTTGGCATTCCCATGGTCTTCCCCATTGTTTTAAGCATGTAAAATGTAATTGCAAAACTATAAAAATGTGTTTTGTGTTTACATTTTTTTGGCATTCTGGAATTTGGATTTACATCATTTCTTATAAAAAACGTATTAATTTAGCATCCGTTTTGGTTACAGTCACACCATCTGGGAAAAATGAATGACGCTAACCAATGTTCCACTGTATTTGGAAGGCACCTGTATGAACTTAGACACTGTCTACCACAAGAATATGGGATTGACTTTCATTCAATCAAAACAAAACAGATCACCCACACACAAAGAGTAGTCATTCTTAAATTTTCTAGGCTCTAGCGTAGAAAACGAATGAATGATGAATGAACGAATGAGGTTCTAACATAGACTTCTAGGTCCTCTTGATTCTGTTTGAGGTTTTGTCCTGAGAGGGACTTTTTTTTCCAAGCCTCCGTTGCCAATGTGTACTCATGCGGGGTTCACTTGGTTTTCATGCATGTATGAAGAGCGCTGTTCTTGACCTGCTCCATGTGTAAAGTGCACTGAGTTCATGTTTGAGCAATGGTGATGTCATCGGCACACTTCTCACCTACTAAATACCCGGACATTGTCTTGCTTTGCCTTCCAAGATCCTGTTTTCACAGTGACATGCAGGGAGTGATCTGTGGTCATTGCTGATTGGATGATGATTGTCACCAGTGTTACATCATTCTCCATCTTCACACTTGAATAGGAATGGCTCACTTGTGTTGTTTGCAAATAAGCTCATTAGGCAGTCATATTTGCACTGCCACTGCTCATTAATGCTGTTCAACAATGTTTTAACTTCTGCAATGATATTCAGCTTCACTAAAGTTTGATTTTGAATCGTGGGATATTTTATATACACTGAAGCATTATGTTCAATAATCTTTGGAATTCAGGACTGTTCGTTTTGGGTGATTTATTTAGAGGCAGTCGTTGTAATATGAGAATTATTTATACTATGCTTATGTATTTTTTTCCACTCCAGCACATTACAAAGGGTGTGTGGTGGCCCAAAAATCTGGGGGTCTCCCTCAGCTGGGGGCTGCAGGTAATGAGGATGTCTATTTATCCCACAAGAACAAGCAGAATAATATGTGTTGTTTTATCTATTATATTGTCTAGATGGGAATCTTACATGTTCTACATTAAAGCTAGTATGGCAAGTAAGTAAGTAATGTTTTTTTTTGGTGGGTTTGGTTTGTGTTAGATTTGCATTGGTAAAAAGTAGACTTCTACCAGTTCTGCAGGATGAATGCAAATATTTAACTTCAATTTACATCTAGTCTAGCATGTGGCCCTTGCAGCCTCCTGTTTGGCTTTTGTAGCTTTACACTGCCACCAAGTGTTGGGAGGGTGTCCACAACTTGGTCCAAAAAAGAGGAGCATAGCATAGCTGATTTGAAGAGACTTTGTCAAGTACTGATGCTGCATCGATATTGTAGGAGACAGGTTATGTTGACTGCATGGGTGAAGAAGGGCATGGTCATGTGGGCACAAATGAGTGTGCGTGCTTACGCACATGGAATAAATCCACCACACCCTGTAGTATTGTTCAGTGTTTATACCAGTGCGTCATCAAGACAGAGGGCCCATCCCGACAATCTCAGCACCAAACGTGCCAGGAGGCCGCAATAGTTATCACATACACACACATTTTTGTAATATGTTCAAAGATGACATCATAAGTGAGCTGTCACACTTCCCCTAGCTAGAAGCCACCCTTCACAGATGTTTTGCTCCTGTAATCCTGAAACATCTGGGTGGTGGCAGTCCCTCCACTCACTCTGCAGCCGGTAATAGACCTTTCCCTATTCCAAGTCTTGTCACCTGTTCTGCCTTTTCCGTGGGGTATTTTGGGAGTTTCTCCGTTTGGAGCCAGTGACAGAAAGCTTCCAGTGTAGCCTCTACAGCTGATTTCTGCTGAGCAGGTGTAAGATCTCCAACAGGATTGTTTTCATGCAGCCGCAGGCTCTCCATATTTCACCTTTTTCTTCATGAAGGCAGCCTCCGTTCCTTCTGACCATGGCACTGTTAGTTAGGCCATGATGACAAACTTTCAGGCATCACCATGTCTGGTTGGAGAAAAGTTGTTGTGATCTCAGAGGAAAACTTCAGCTGGCAGTCTCAGGGCCTATTTGCCTATGCAGTGCTGCTTAGGGTCTCTCCCTCCTTGTTTCCTGTGAGCTTCATTGACCTTCGCTAGCTTTTAAATGACTCGGCTGTGGCGCCATCCATATTGGCCCTGGGTCAGTGCGATCTCACGGCCATATATGATGTGCTGTAGGCTGGACCTTGGGTGTTGCACAGCTTTTAATTGCCAAACCATTGGTATAAGTTTTGGGGCCATGGGAGGGTATAGTATGTGAACCTGATCATAAAGATCAATCTTGTTTGAGGCAATTCATACAGATGGGCCCATATCAAGGAATATGTGCCAATCAGAAGAGACAACACGGTAACGAGTGATGCAAGGTAAAATGTGGCATCTCCACCCAGACACAAGCTTGGACTGCGTCCGCAGATCAAACAAGGAGGAACCATAGCCTGGTTGAGCACCACAGGTCTATGGGGCCCACCATTGGTCCAAGCAGAAAGGGGCACAGAAGGATTTGCATCATCCGAAGTAAACCCTGCACCTGAAACTTTTTAGCAACACAGTGAGCAGAGACCCTCCAAAAGTATGAGCTAGAAAGTCACACCGAAAACCCAAAGTCAATTGTGAGAACTAATTATGGAAAAGCTTTGATCAGAACCTGCATATCATCTTTCAGAGCTCCACAAGTGGCATTAACACCACCAAAATGAACATTTTCAGAGATGTCATCTATGAGGAAGGTCGTGACAGATTTGAGGAACTGCAGCAGAGGAACACCCCTCTGAGTAAAGCAGTAGACGGGAAAAGGATATGGCAGAAGAAGGCATAAGAAGGCATGCGACCACGAAAAAGCGGCTATTTGCATTTGTGCCATCTGTAAGTGACACAAGTTGCACAGCTTTTTTCAAATGCAAAACATTCGACAAGAACAAATGCCGTTGTACAGCGGAGATGACATCCTGGGCCTTTGAGGAATTTGTGATGTGTTGGGCTTTGTCCATTGAAATAGAACATCTGCCTTCCTAAATTGGCTGCCATATCTGCCGGCATGTTTTACATGAGAAGTAAGTTATGATGTTTGTTTGGGCGGCATACAGTTATCTTTCAAATACTGAAAACACACATTTGTGCTGCATCCTCTGTGGTGTACATGAGGACTCAATACGACTACTTTTTCACATAAAATGACGACGACGGTTGATGTAGTAAATACACCAAGATGGATTAGCTTTCTGTATCATAAAAGTGCGAAACCCCGCCCCTCTCAGCCAATGGGCAGGACGCCCACGCTAGCACTGACTGCCGCGGTGCATTGTGTTTGTTGTAGTTTGCCAGCTCCTGTCCGCGCCGGTAGGCAGTTAGCGGTTCCGCATTGAGGACTACAGAGCTCCACGAGCCGGACAGATGCCGCTCGCCGTGTCAGTGCTTCACCGAGGCAACGTACGGAGCCGCGCAAAGCTGCTTTCTACGACTTCGACGCCGTTAAAAGTTGACATACTCAAACATGCAGTCCGAATCGGGAATAGTTCCCGACTTCGATGAAGCAGAGGACTTACAAGAGGAACCCAAAACGTATTACGAGCTGAAGAGTCAGCCCCTGAAAAGCAGGTCAGTAGTTATTTGGCACGCCGAGGTGGTTTTGGTGTTGAGGTGATAACGAGGCCACAGATCTCTCGTAAAGTGCTCGATGGGGCCAGCTATGGACAGAGAACCCCTCTCCATGTTGATGTTTTTTGTGCTGGCACGCTGTTATACAACATTTGGGTGTTGTCTTGTTAACATCCACTTCAAATATTAGCCCAGGTCAGAGTTCATCTCGATGCTTCTCAGCCTCATTGGCTGGCAAACGCAGTTCGAAGGCTGTAGGACATACAAACATTCAGTGTTATGCTGAAAAGTAATGGTGTCATTAAACTATCACTTCTTTATGACATAATCTTTGTGCATTGCGTTGTTTTTCGTGAGATATCATTTTAATGTTGCAGATTGTTTACATCTGCAAAGGTTTGCTGTCTTGTCTGTCATGCTGTCTTTCAAATCCCCAAGACATTACATTTTTAAATACTGTATGAAGGCGGGGATATGTATAGTATACCACCAAGTAACAAGTAACAAGTACTTGTCAAACAAGTAATATGTATATATACAGTATATTATGTGTGTCTCTAACTGGCTGCATCTCATACTGTATATTGGCTTATTTTGTGAATTAAACTAAAACATGTATATGCTCTGCATAATCTATATTGAGATATTATGGAACTTAGTCACTATATAATAGGTTTAATATGTATGTTTTATTCCTTCAAGGAACACATGCATGTGTACTGTATCTGCTCAACAGGTTAAAACAGACCATAATAAATGTACATCAGAATAGCATGGCTTTGCTCTGTGTGGCCCACAAGCACTGTAGTTGCTGTAGCTGTGATGCAACGGATGCACGTGAATTTTGCCGCTGTACCCATGTAACAACAGTGATGATGTCATGGATGAACGATGAGTTCTTGCTGCAGAATGTTGCCTGCTTATCGTAACTATGACCCTATTGTCACAGCCAGACGTGGTGAGGACAGAACTCCACTGTTTGAGATCTTATTGCAAATGTTTTGGAGATTCCAGGTTGTTTTGTGTCCTCTCTACAGCTCCACATATTGTTGCAGATTTACCGCTTTTTCTACTCTCGGGTTCTGCATATGACTGGAAAAAAACCCTCCCATCTGAAGGAAGAAACTGATCAGGCATCTCCTAATCTCTTTCCCACTTGAGAATTTTAAAGATAATTTCTTCATTTGGCATTATCAAATGGCATTATATTGCCTGATACATACACGTGGAGTATGCTGTATGGCGCTTTGCTGACAAATGGTGACATGAATAGGAAATATGGCAAAAGAAGCCACTACATTTCTGTGAATCACAGATTATTGGATCTAACGTCTTTTTATTTGGCTCATGTGAGCCCACTTCCTCCTCGCATCCCATGGCATTGACCCAGCATGTGAATAGTCGGGTGACTGTTGGGAGACGTTATTGTGTTACAGTGAATTTGAACACTTACTTGACTTGTCAGATTTATCGTGATGGTGTGTGGAATTTTTTCTTTTCCTCACAGAAAAGTTCTCTTCTCACGTCATTCTCACCGTGTACCCATTTGACAGAACACACTGCCTCCTCTGCTCCACACGCCAAACTTTGTGCTTTATATAGATGTGACACCGCCAGTGGAACTTGTTTTCTATGCAGTGTAAATAAAGTGTTTAAATTTAGCATTGGCTGTGTTAGTTCTAAAATCAAGCCAGTTATTACACTTACATCACCTCTGAAAGTCTTACAAGAATAACTAATGCTGAAAAACTGGAGCAAAACTCTTTCATGCATAGGCTTACTTTCAGCTATTTCTTTCCATTTATAATTTATTTTTTTATTGTGTATGTCTACACTCATCCCGCGTTACATTGCGGTTTAAAAACCACTCCTTCCTTCGTGGTTTTTCACAAATTAATTAATACATGACTGTTCTGTGGTTGATTATGGACTATTATTAGTCAAAAATATTCAAAGATAATTATAATTATTTATTATTATATGATTATATTTTATTATATTCTGGCCACTACATGTTAATGTTAAAATGTATATTTAGAAAGTCATAAGCAGGTTTTCTATGCTGTAACTTTGAAAATATTCTATTAATTAATATTGAAATGTACTTTAGAGAAATTCAGTTATTATGCCTGGAACCAATCAATTGCTATAAACAAGGGCCAACTGTATTGGAAAACCATTTCAGCATAAATATATACTTAAAAACATAGTAAAAACAATTCAAAAATGGTTTTAATACTTGTTTGATTTGTTACAATAGTCATTTATTGTGCAAAGTTTTGGACACACAACCAGCTGATGTTCTCACAGTTCTCTAGCAGACTGGACTCTTACATTATACCTACTGTATCTATTTATTATGTATTGTGTACAACTAAGACATGAACAACATCAAATGAAAAAGCACAAAATTAATACAGACCCACCATCTACCAGTATGAGCTTGGAGTTTATTTTTCAGATATGATATTAATGTTGTTTGGTGTGTGTGGTAACCAGTAGTGCTAGCATGAATTAGCTTGAGGTTGTGCACCAAACAAATATGCACATTGGCATTCACTAATGTCAGCAAAACATGCCTTTACGCATGGCCACATAGCATTTGAGACTGAATATAGGGTGAAAAAAAAGGGAAAAATACAGTATAGTTGTCTCTGTGCAGCGGATAAGAAAGTATTAGCACTTACACACACAGCTATGGTGCGTTCAAAGACCGTTCAACAAAGTGGGACAGGTCACCGCTCTCCGAAACACAATAAAACAAAACATGAAGATGAAAAACCTATGACTGTTAAAATATTGTTTTTGGTCCTGTGTTTCCACAAATCTGTGATTGACTGGCGACCAGTCCAGGGTGTACCCTGCCTCTCGCCCAAAGTCAGCTAGGATAGGCTCCAGCATACCCGCAACCTTAATGAAGATAAGTAGTAGTTATTCATAGGGGTGTCACAAGACGAGTCGATACATGGGCCTGGGTCCACCGGAATGAGTCGAGACGAGAAAGTACTTTTTATTTAAATGATTCACAAAACAATTTTAAATAATTATTGTCCCACAAATTGACGCTAAATGATATTATTGTCTGCATTTTAAGACCAAATAAAACGCTGTTATGATAATGTTAGGGCTGTCAAAATTAATAACTTATCAACGCGTTAATAACACATTAACAGAAGTTAACGCCACAATTTTTCTTTGAGACACACATCCTGTTTGACCCTCGGCCCACACCGTAGTTTGAGGAAGTAGCTGTGACAATAAAGCTATAAGCTTAAACAAATACTGAGCAGAAATGGACAAGGAAAAAGGTATGATTGCTTAAATTTAGCTTCAAAGCCCAGCTGTCACTACAAGTCCAAAATTATTTGTTTACTGTCGCTGGGATTGGAATTGTCACGGAATACGTCATCATCGACTTGCCAGCGATATGCAAGAAGGTAATGAAGCACTGCTGTTTTATTAGTGTTATTATTTGTTGTCATTAGCATTAAAACCACAGACACAAAAAACGGTCTGATCCCAAATTTTTTTTTCTATAGGGCCCTGAATTAAAAGCGCTTTTAAACAGTATCAAGACTTGATTTTGGGCAACACACTTCAAATACATTATTATGGGACCTCAAAGTCTCATTTAAAATAGTTTAAAATATTTTATTATGGGACCTTTAAGCCTCTCTAATTGTAAGCAATCATCATGCCCTTTGCTGGAATAATGTCTGACACTTTCTCAAAGCAAATAAAAACATTGAAATTTTACCAATCGTGTGGATTGGTAAAATTCACATGACTTCCTATACACCAATGGTTATCAGTTTTTTTTTCATGCCCCCACTGGGGTACAGAAATGTTTTTGCATCACCCTATTTGAAATACTACTGAGAAGCTCATAATATCTATGTATTTATCTGTACTGTACAGACTGAACTTAAAACTGAAATCAGCAAAATGCAACAAAATGGAGAGCAGTGAAACATACAAGCGTATTTAAGTGTCAAACTGCATGCCGAGTACGATAATTTCATACATGTTGACAGGTCCTCATTATTGCATATTGAAAGTCCTCCCTGCCTATCACGCCCCCTCTGACAGTTCACCGCATCCCACCAGGGGACCCGCTCCACAATTTCAGAAGCACTGCTATCCACCTTATTACTAGCCCCCATGAGCCTTTGCATGAATTATGGGCAAAATTTCCAGTAGACACCGGAACCGGCTTTTGTTTACATTACAACTGTTGAACCGATCGCGCAATTCCTCTTTTTTTGACTTGATAACTACATAAAAATGTGGGAACACCAGCTGTCAGGTCTTAAACGAGGCGATGTAACAATTTTGTTGCCTACTAAAATTGATGGATGGGGGGATGCCCTGAAAAAGTGGCCAAACATCACCAGTAGTAGCATTTTTAGCTACTTTCTCAACTCTATTGCGGTAGTTGGCGAGGCTATGAACAATCTTAAGCTCCGAGGCCTATCAATACTTTCATACCAATAAGGTTGGTCGGGTTTTGTGGAAAGACGTTGGACACAATCTTATGTGTCTAAAAGCAGATGTTGAGCCAATAATCAGCGCGACGGATTATTTACGTAACTGAGCAGGTAGATAAGTTTATTTATGCTTATTTGTGCCGTGCTAGCACACAGTGCTGATCTACTGTAACGTTATCGCTCCACGTGCTTGTGTTTACATGCTGCGGGAGCAGATGAGTAGTGCGCGGTGTGGAGCTTGCGTTTCCATTTCATGACTTGACAAAGTCAGTTGCGGTTTAAAAAGTGGTACTTTTGGAATAACTGATACCAGGGAGATGCACACACAAAATATCTTACCTGTTCTTGTGACACTGCTGTCAGGTCTCCGCAGTACCCGGCGCCTCTTCGCTCGTGGTTTGGAGTATCTTAACCGTAATGTAGGATGTTAGTGCAACCACGAGCCGCACAACATGTCCCTGAACTGCGCAAGGCCATTTTTGTACATTTTGGAGGATTAAGTAAAACATGCGTTTAACGTTTATATGCACCGCTACAGATAATAAAACCGCCAACTCTAATTGAAAACAATAGCGCAGTGAAACTTCGGGCTGCTATACCGGAAGTTCCACCCATAACCCGTTTGACATTGATATTATATAATAATATAATAATATAATATTAATAATGTTAATAGCAGCAAGGACATTGACACTGGTAGTGTTACACTTTGTAACACTTTGGGTTTTTTTAAAGGCTTGTTGTCATGACTATGTAGTCATAACTTTCAACAGATCTTGGCTGGGGTTCAATGAGTGCAACTGGGATTTAATGCTGTTTCGCTAGGTTAGACTTCCCATTCAGATGTCAGGCCAATTTGGGTTAGTGTATGAAACTTGTTAATGCTACAAAAAGCTGTTGAATTTGTGTAGCTGAGACACTGACGGGTTAAAGTGACTAAACTTTGCAGACCAGCCACTCACCAGTAGAGACTCATATCAGTAAGAGAACCAGTCCAGTTATTCTATCTTTGTGTGTTTGGAATTTGTGCGTCGGAGGGCAGTACTTTTCAGGTACATGCTCTACCCCTCAGTTCTGGTTTGCTCAGAAGGGGGTTGGTCCCCTGTCCAGAACTCTGCATGGGGATTGGAGAGAGTGGGCTGGGCCCAGGAGCCTCCCACCTCTGACACACTTTCAGCACTGCACCAAGCGGCATGACTTTCACTGCGCTCCAAGGGCGGGCGGTGCGCCTTCAGGAATAAACAAACAAATATGGAGGCCGTCAAAGTGCAAGTGTACAGACCCTGCTCATTTGACTGTTTGTGAGTATGGCAGCACAGCAGCTCGGATAGTACTGGCATGTGTTCAAGCTATTGATACATTTTTAGCTGATGTTTCAATCTACGGTCATTTTAGCATGTGTTGTTTGTGTTGAAACCGCTTTTGCCCACCAAAATCGGCAATACAGTAGGTGTCACTTGATTACATATAAACGGTTTCCTTACACTTACTTTAAAACACAAGAAGTCTTCTCCCGGTTTGCTGCTTTTGAAATGGGGCTGTCATACCATCAGTGTCCAATAGATAGCACTATTCGTTGTTTGAGGGTTCAAAAGGTAGGGGCACCTGTGCACTCCTACTGTCCCCTTTAAGCTGGCTATTTCCGTATAGGAAAGCTTCTTCATTATCACTTTTCAGATGATTTTAGTATTTAAAAACTCCCAGCTCTTGATGGTTTCGCATTAAAAGGAAGAATTATGAGTTGGACCAATTGGATCAGACTGCCTCCCCAGGACTGCAGCAATTGTCTTTTCTTCTTGGTTTCTTGGTTTACACACATTAAACACACACACACACACATTACACCCAGTAGTAAAGAGAGGATGTACATGCATACATACATTAAACACAAATTTTACACGTTTTTTAAAAAAGAGCCAAAAGCGCTTTTTGCATGTTGGCAATGATTTGGCAAAAAGGCATGTAGGAAATAACATGGTGCCTTGTTTTGTTGAGAAGCTTCTTCATGCACACACACACACACATTCATTTAGGTCGAATGTTACTCATACCCTTGCAACAATTTGCCTTCAATTTGCCGTATTTATTGAAACATTTCTATCCCTGGTCTTCTCAAACATTGTTGAGGAAACAAAATCTTTGGCACCATTTCAAAGCAAAACTTTTTCTGCGAGTTACTAGGATTCTCCAAAACGGTCTTGAGCATATTAATAACAGGAATTTGTACAAAATAATGAACATTTTAAAATAATTAGAATATTAAAATAGCTTAGCCAGGAGTCTTTGCCAGCTGGTGGTTGAAAGCCCAATTACACCCTGGTTGGTTGCCAATGGCAGGGCAAATATTTACCCAAGGTAGTGTTTTGAGGTTCTCCAAGCGATCCCTATTTGTCAACATTTATGCTTTCATCCAGTACATGCATATTAATAAAGATGTTCTTTATAGAAGTATCAGTATGCACTTGAAAGTAAGCATAAGGTTCTGTTTTCATTGCCACTTGATGGCAGCAGAGTGGCTATCATCACAAGGCTCAGAGCTTCCCGCATCCAAACCTGCAACAGTTTCTGATTAATTCATCCAAGATAATTTGACATAAGTACTTGTACGTTTCTGTGCACCCAGCTAATCTGTATGCAATGCTGTCTTTTTTATGTGCATGTTAATTGGTTGTCATGCCCGTTAGTTTTAAAAACAATGTAAATATATTTACAGGCCATTTGCTACCCTTTTATTCCTGATGTTCCCAACCTAGCAATAAGCTGTTTTTTGTGTATTTAATTTAATTTAATTTGTATTTAACCATAACCCTGACCATCACAGGGTTTAGTGACTAAGCAAGTTTGATGGTAGAACAAGCACTCCCCTGGTTGCCACACTGCTGTGTGAAGCCTTATTCTTTTTTATTTGGCACTGTAGTGTCAAGTTAATTAAGGCATTTTGCTAGAAGGCTAATGATGCGGATAATCATGTGACCATTCCCAAAGAGATTTTTTTACTCATCAACCCATTCCTTTTGAGAAGACACCTTGTTCTCCTACACCGCCAACCACCAATCTCATGAGGTGGAGACAGAAGCTGTTGAATGTTCTTGCTTGTCTTGAAGTGCTGCTGTCTTGCCCTGTTTGCCTTGAAGGGTTGGAAGTTGACACTATTTTTACTATTACTACTATTGATACACCTTATGTAAAAATTTAGACCAAAAATTATTTTCTTTAACGGGACCTATCATACTAATTTTCGGGCCTTTGTATTGATTTCTGGACTCCAATAGAGCAGCTTTAAACGATAACCCGCACAGAAAGCGTTCTAGATCTTCCAGACTATGCGGACTAAATTTTTCCAGTAGTGCTTCCTTGGGGGTCCTGCCTCCTGCCCACACAGTCTGTAATTTACTCCACCCCCGGCCCTCCTCCAGGTATGCCTCCCGCCGAGCCCACTCCACTGTGATTTTTCACAGTGGAGTGGGCTCTTCTGACTCTTCAACACGACAAAGTAACGTTGAAAAGGTGTTGGACTTTGGCAACAGTTTGTCGGATAGTCCAGCTTCATATTGCTAAACAAAATTAGCTTTCCCTCACACCTGAACAAACATTTTCTTGGTAGCCGTTGCCCAACATTGCCCATATAAAGAAGTCCGGGTTTGTGGCTTCAATGGAACTTTGTGTTGAAAAAACAGTGAAACACAGAGCCATCCAAAACTCACCCTTATTATCTGATGCGTTGGCATTGTTTAACACGAGAATACAACATTGATAGGTCGGAAAAGAGGACATTGATAGGTTGGAAAAGAGGAAAAGCTTAATAGGTCCCCTTTAAAATACTAATATTATATCAGCAATTGCGATGTCAATTCAATTGTGATATCTGTGAATTATATCTTCATAGAATATATATTCATATAATACACACTGTTCACTGTTCATGTGATGATGTGTTCAAGTGCACTGGTAACTCGAAGTGTTTAGGAGCCTTTCACTGTTCATGTGATGATGTGTTCAAGTGCAGTGGTAACTCGAAGTGTTTAGGAGCCTTTCAGACATCAACCAGATGGTGGAAAAATGCCTAGGTCATTGTGAGGCCAGCTAGCTGGTTTTGTGAGATTAATCTGAAATTTGATTGGTTAAAGAAACAGACCCATTCCTGATAGTGTTTAATTGGCATGGGTCAGCACTCTTAATTCTGAAGGCCTTGGACAGATTACATCAATATGGCAAAACATACAAGCTAAAATTTTATTGGACAAAAAAATGTAACATACACATACACGTACACGTACTGGAAGCAGTTCAGCCAAGAGACATGCTGTAAAATGAAGATAGTTGACTGTTGGGAGTAAGTTACAATTTAATGGAACAATACTACAATTTAAGTCATAAATGTAGGCATAGATGGTACTGTTAGTGTTTAGGCCAACAGTCTTTACTGGCCCTGACTGCACATCACTGGTAAACCAAACCCTGAGCTTCAGACCACCAGGGATCACGTGAACCTCCGGCCAGCACCCTACCTTCACTATAAAAAAAAACTAACTTAGCAAAAATGATAAGTAAGTAGCCAAGCCATCCACAAGCAAGCAAGTACGAAAATAAACTAACAACAAGTAGGGATGGGCATGCTTTGAATATTCAGGTTGCAAATGATTCTTGATGCCATTGCATTTAAGAGGCAAGGTCACAAAAGTTTGTTTATATGAGGGCGCTAACCAGCTTTGTTTTCAGAAGAAACTTTTAAATTTTTTAATTATATGAATTTATAGAAACTTCACTATGAATTTCTCGCGTGGCTATTTTTAACTATCATATACTGTTAATCTCAAACCATTCAAGTTAAATAAATCGTGCAGGTTGCAGAATATCAAACAAAATAACACCTTGTAAAATGTTTTTCTATGAAAAAGCTGAACATTTAAGTTGACATATCATATTAGCACTGGTATCATTTTTGCTGCCTCAGTGTTGGCATAAGACAGAAGAACTTTAGTGACTGTTGAGGGCAGTGCAGTGTAACAAAGATAGGGCACTATTTGTACTACACCAATCTGGAGGTGTTAAATCATATTAGTCGTGCGCCCTCCTATGCATGATATAATTGTCTCGCATATGTTGCACTGAGCTGACTGGTCGTCTTTTTTTTACCTGAAGTGTAGCCAAAGTGTTGTGCTTGCCTTACACTCTCCACTGTTGCTATGAAATGGACACATACACTTCTCCATGCTTCTTCTTCATTGGTATTCGACGGCTTTGTTGTTGGTGTTCGGTCCGCAGACCGGACATGCAACTAGAAGTCAAAATTATTTAAAATGTTTTTATTTATTATGTATTAATTGTAATGATCCTGGGAGAACTGGAATGTCGGTCCCAGTTCCCATCAATGCTCGAAACTCGATGCCCAACCCTGACAACAAAGCAATTATTCCCACACAGAACCTGCCAAAATCAGCAGGATAACACACACACGGACGAGGCACCACCATACCTAAAAATTTAAGGGAAGCCTAATGTCCAGCTCTGGTGAAGAAGCAGAACAGAAGAAACAAACCAACATAAAAACCAGCCAATCAATCCCATCAATGTTTTTTTAACAATGCCTTTTAAAAGCCATCAGAAAACATAAAATTGAGCACACAGAAATGTTTCATCCCACTGACCAGGAAATGATACAAAACATTTTAAATCAAAACAAAGAAAAAAATAATTATTTTCGGCAATGGGAACAAAAGAAACTGTAAAAAAATAAAACATTAGATCCAGTGACTTGGATTTAAAATTATGTGAAAAAAGAAACACAATCACTCATGCAGACAAAGGACTTATGCATATGAGCTTTAAAGCAGCTTCTGGGTTTTAGGTGAAGTACAAAGAAACAAGAACTAACCTAGGCACAAAAATAAAGGTTAATTTCTTTGTTCAGCAGTAATTCAAGTTAATTTACCAGTTTATTAATCAATACAGTGTACCTAGTTTTATTAAATTCTTAATTGAATTATTATTAGGCACATATTCAAATGTTATTGCAAATGAAACTTCTTATATTCAAATCCATCTAGCAGACGTGACCCTGGCAAAAGAACAACATTTCAACAACTTAGAATGGAAGATGACCACGGACTTTGACCATCTACAAAACACCAGTATGGAAGTCCAGGCTCACAGGGAGTGACAGTAGAGACGGCCAAACACATGGCAAGAAATTGCAGAGCCAATCAGTGAGTTTGTGTGTGGTCTAAAGTGAAACAGGCCTCAGCTTGAGCAGCCGTTTTCCACTTGGTCCTAGTGCTTGACCAGTCTCCATTAAATATGGCATAACATTGTTGTTACACTGTAAAAGACTGCAGGGGACCAAAACTGCCTTTAAAAAAGTACAGGGGTCATGTCTCTTCTCATGATTATTCTGGCCAATCCTTCAAGCAAATAATGTATTTGTCAGTATTTTGGCCTTTTAAAGCTTCTTTGATCAGTAAAAAGCAGCTAAGTTAAAGGTAAAGTTAAATAATCACATCATAAATATCCCTCAAATGAATTTTCTTAATTCATTAAAAATTTTCTTTAGACTGCATATGTTCTGCCGCCTAAAATAGCACATTTAAGGCTCATCATTCTAAAAAAAAAAACAGGCCAGAGCAATTTTGATTTAGTTATACTTGATAAACTTTGGTGTTTGGCAAATACACAATTAAGCCTTCATGCTACAGTAACTTCATTCTTAGTGTCATGAATGCTTTGAGCGATACTAATGTTGAATTGTATTTTCAATACTACAGTTCAATATGTATGTAATAAGTGCATGCAATGACAACAACAAAAAATAATAATTAAAAAAAACATACAAATAATTGCCGTACTGATAAACCTGTGCAGGCAAGATTTAAATAACCCAGACAAAGAAATTAATGACTGTTTACTTCATCTGCTTCTTCCGTGTATAATTGCCAGAATTGTTTTGCACCTTTATGTAATTTTGCTCTTATCCATTGTTCAGTAGGTGTGTCTTCAGACAATGAGATTATATTCATCTGTGGGAGGGAAGAGGGGGGCATTATGGTATGTTAAGGGCTCAACACCCACTGAATACATGGCAGGCCAAAGCAGTGTTTGACTCTGCTGGCTAATTAGTCCGATTACTGCACAGCTGGATTGGCCAGACGTTTTGCTGAGTTTTATCAAAAGGATCACTCACTCGTTGAAGGCTTCATCCCGACAACTTCTGCTTCACCAGAGTCTCTCTATTTTAGGAGTGCGGTACTCTGTCTGGGGAGTACGCGTCTAGGTTTGAAGAGAGTGGGAAAACCTGAAACAGCCTCTCTTGTTCCTCTTTCTCCAAAGCAAAACCATCTATGTGTGCATGCTGAATTTAGCTCAGAGATGTTTTTTTCTCTGGCACGTCTTATCTTACTGATGCAAATGTAAGAAAGAATAATGCGAACACCATAAATAATGCTTAATTATTTTTTCCTCACGTTGTGACTGATGTAGTGTAGTTATGTAACACTAACATACAGTAGTAGGTAATAGGCAAGTACTGTATGTGGAAGATTATGGTAAACCATTGTGAATTTGTTCATCTCGTATTTTTTTTACCCTGGTCTTTGTTGGTGGCAGTAAAGCCAGGTTAATGGCTGCATAAAACTTCGATCAAACATGTGCTATTTGCATCTTTTTTTTCAGTTCAAACTGCTTCATGAAGCATAAGTAAACCTAAAAAAATCCACTGCACTCTGCAATCTTTTACATGTGTCTTTACATAACTACATGCCAACATAAATTCTTAGCAATAGCAGCTACAAATGTTTAATTCCATCCATCTTTTATAACGCTTATTCTCACTAGGGTCGCAGAGGAATGCCTATCCCCTATGCCTATCCCAGCTTACATTAGGCGAGAGGCGGGGTACACCCTGGACTTTTCACCAGTCAATCAAAGACTACAATTTTTTTATTTATTTTATCCTTTATATTCGCAGGGTTTCTTTCACTTTGGGGAAAGAAGTTTATATTTTGTCATTGTTGTAGTAATAATAGTAATAATAATAAATAGTAATATGTAATAATAAAATATGTGTATAGTTTTGTGTATTATGACACCCATATTAATAAGTATTGTTTCCTTCTCCTTGTACTTGACAGAGGTGAAAAGGTGATCATGTACAGTACATGTATATGCTCCTCCTGCATTTTTAGCATTTATTCAAACAAGGGTGTTGTTTCAGCTTTATATATATTGTTGATCCATGTGAGGCTTGTTCAAAATTATGCCAAATATTGGAATTATAGATGCCTTTTTTCCAAATTCCATTTTTAAAATTAAATTTAAATTTTAAATTTTACACAGTAAATAACTACCTGCTTGTGGTTAAGGAAGACCTAGTCACCTATGCCATTCCAATTGTGTTATTAATGAAAGATATTTTTTATGACCCTATTATTTTGTTAACACAATTAGACAGTAACAATGCTCTTATTTTGATGGCTGGAAGTGTGTTATGTGTTGATAATGTCTGTTGACCGTTAAGACGAGAACAGGCCAGCTGTGAGACAGTCCTCAAGCGTGTCCTTGGTCTTCCCAGGGGCCTTCTGCCGGCTGGGCATGCTGAAACACCTCACCAGGGAGGCGCCCTGGAGGCAACCCGAGCCACCTCAACTGGCTCTTCTCGATGTAAAGGAGCAGCGGCTCTACTCTGAGCTCCTCCCGGATGGCTGAGCTCCTCACCCTATCTCTTAGGGTGAGTCCAGCCACCCTATGGATTTCCGCTGCTTGTATTCGCGGTCTTGTTCTTTCGGTCATGATCCATAACTCATGACCATAGGTGAGGATGGAACGTAGATCGATCGGTAAACAGAGAGCTTTGCCTTCCAGTTCAGCTTTCTCTTTGCCACGACAGTCCGGTACAGCGATCGCATTACTGCGGACGCTGCACCGATCCGTCTGTCGACCTCACGCTCCAACTGTCTCTCACTCGTGAAGACCCCGAGATACTTGAACTCCTCCACCTGGGGCAAGACCTCACTCCCAACCCGGAGGGTACAGTCCACCCGTTTCCGACTGAGAACCATGGCCTCGGATTTGGAGGTGCTGAGTCTCATCCCAGAAGCTTCACACTCTGCAAACTACCCCAGTAAACACTGAAGGTCACAGCCTGATGAGGCCATAAGGACCACATCGTCTGCATATAGCAGAGACGAGATCCTAAGGTCACCAAGCTGGATTCCGTCAACATCTTGACTGCGCTGGTCCAGTGTTCTGCGACCAGGACGAAAACCACAATGCAAGTCCTTTAACCGAGGTTCAACTAACGGTCGTACCCTTCTCTCCAGCACCCTGGTATAGACTTTCCCTGGGAGGCTGAGGTGCATTAAACGCCACACTGTAAACACACTCATACAGCTATTTCCACACACAGCCCCACTAGCATGCTTTGCAAAACTAGGATCATCCCGCTTGTTTCCATTTATCGCTCCGAAAGAGAGGAGTTTTTTCACCAACCTTTGCTGGTGTATCAGGGTGCCGATTTCACGTGTTCAGTTAGGAAGGGGGCGGGCTAGTGTTTGTGAGGAGATTCCGCCACGGTTGAGCGGTTCTTATCGGTCGATTTCGTGATTCCCTCGGCGCTTTCATTAACGTAGAAATTATAGGGCCCCAGAATTATATACCAAAGAATGTATTATTTTATTTGAAAAGCCAAAGTGTCAATTTGGGGAATTTATGACATTTTAAGCATGTGACTATTTAGCAGGGAAAATAATTTGTATTTATGGGGAAAAATTTACAGTATTAGATCAAAATAGAAAAGTCTTTATTGCTTTTATGGGGTGTAGTAAATTAAAAGTAGTAGTACTAAAGTAAAATAAAACATGTTTTGAGTTGATGGTGCTTTTTATCTATTATGTGATTTACTTAATAAAATAATACTTCATAAATCATTATGTAAGAAAAAAACAGTACTAATCAGGCGTTATTTACGCTAAGCATTTACTTTCTCCTAGTCTCGCTTTCGTTTTTGCTTTCCATCACTGCTAATCTCTCTCCTCTTTTGCTTGACCTCGTTCTCTCTTCATCTGCCCTCTCGCTGCCCTCTCTGTTCACTTGAAAGTTTATGCTCTTCTCCTCACAGTTTCAATTCCCCCCCCCCGCCCTCTTTTGCTCTGTCTGTCTAATTTACCGAGCATCATTCTCTCCCTCTGCAGCAGCCCGTCTGAGCCGCGTGGCTCCTCCAAGCCTCCGCTCGGCTTGTCGGCCACAACCTCACGCATCTTGCTGCGACAACAGCTGATGCGGGAGCAGCTTCAGGAGCAGGAGCGACTGGAGCAGCGAAGGCAGCAGGCCTCCCAGTACCCACAAACCACAGCTGCACAAACCCCTGCCATCAATGTCACCGTACCTGCCCCGCCGGCTGCGCAGGTGCCCATGGAGGTGCTGAAGGTGAGATACACTCTGATTCTGGTACTTGATGGCAGGGCAGAAGAAGGAAAATATGACACGTAGTTTGATTATTCACTGATAATATTTCCTTCTCTGGAATCAGCATGTGTCATTGCTGCAGTCCGTAGTGTATTTATAGACTGTTTTGACTGTGTAGACAGTCAAGCAATAACAGATTTACTATGAGTGTGCATAAAAAAGAAGACCAGGAGTGAGTGAAGTGTGTTAGAATGTGTATACGGGGATTATCTTTCTTGAGAGAATTCCTCTTTAATGCATGCTGTGCTTCCAGCCATTTGGATTTAGCCATCTTTAATCCTATTTGCTCAGCTACATTCACATCTTTTCATAGCTTTGATTCCCTGGCAGTGCGAGGGCCAGGAGACTCTTAAGGTATTTCTCTACAAGTGGAGGCTGTTGTGTTTGAGGGCGCTTTTTATCGCCACTCTTTGGTAAGTTTCCTTTTTTCCCTGTTGCTGCGCAAATATCAATAGAAATTTATTTGGCTGTTCTTTCAAATCCTGTTAGCATTGTATTCTTCTGCAATGTGGTGTTGCTGTTTAACATTGAAATTTAACTGCTGTTTGTTTTTAGAATTATATTCTGTGCTTGTCTAAATACAAAAATGTTCATTTTTATTAACCACCGCAGAACATAATTTTACTAACAGAACAACATTTTAATTGTAATTATTTTTCTTTAAAGTCTAAATGAAAATGGACGTGACTTTTTTCGGTCATTTTTATGGCATGCTTTTTATTTGCAAAAAATGTCAGAATAAAACAATTAGTCAATTTGTAGTAATCCCTGCAGAACAACACTGGATTTTAGTTGTAATTATTTGACAAGGAAAAGGTAAAGTTTGACACACATTTTTATGGCATGCTTTTTATTTACAAATTTTTTTATTATTATTATTGTTGTTGTTGTCATTATTTGTTTTTATTATTGTTACTATTTTTATAAATAATGTACAATGTTTGCTTAAATGTGTTCATTCATAACAATCACATAATCTACTAATTTCAAGTACACTGTCACCATTTTGGTACATTGTTTTGGTGACATGAGGAAGTTTTTAGTCTGTTGAATGGGACATAACAAAGATATATTGCATAGTTGATGTATACAAGGGTTCTCTCATTATAAGATATCAAAGTTATATAATCTCACATTGGGGGTGTTGTAAAGGGCCAATACCCTGGCAGCTATTGAGTAATCTTTGTTGAACTAAATCCATCCACAGCACATTGAGAGATTTCATGGTTGCTTGCTCAGCCACACTTTCATCACCCTTGCATGTGTGTGGCATGGGCCAGCTATGGTGCTCCAATACAGTACAGTATGTGGACCGCAAACACCAGTTACCTCGCGCAGCATCAACATAATCTGCAGCGCTTTGTGAGCTTTAGGGCACCCCCTCCTCAACCCCTCATCTTGTGTATAATACACCGAGTTGAAGTTATTTTTTGCGGTTTGGCAAGAGCTTACAGACATTCTTCGCTGACTGAAGTCGTCAAATGAAAAAGCCGTCCCGGCTTGGCGCTGTTGAGCTGGGTTAACCTACTCCCCCTGTCTGTGGCTAGATTAACAGAGTCCGCGCTAAGATCAGGGGTACCAGGCAGAGCTGCTGGACCTCAAAAAGTGCAAACATTAAGCTCAGATGAGTTTATCTAAAGACTGATTGGACCCTTAATTAACCAAGTGACCTCTGACCTCCTGGGGTATAAGCAAGGGATCAGTTTAGGGATCAAGACAAAGGAGAGCACTGCCTTGCCTCACACTGAACACTAATTCAGTGAAGAATGCTCGTAATTAGCCCACGACACTTTCATTCCACGGCATATTTAAGAGAAACAAAGTTCTTACAGTGGAACCCTAGTTATAGGGGTGTAACAGTACACTAAAATGTAATTTCGGTTCGGTTCAGTTTCTTGAAGTGCTCGGTTTGGTTAATTTTAGGTACGAAAAAGGCAGAACAATTACTTCAAATGCTTTTATTTTTTTTTAAATGCAAACAATATATTTTTTTCTATTAAAAAACTTTTCATTTCGGTGATATTTCAAATAACTCAGACTGCGACTTTTTAAACATTTTTAAGTGAACAAGTTAAAACTGTAAACATTGAACACTTAGCAACAGCCTGAATATGACAAATGTAACTATTCAAGTTTTGGGCTAAAAAAATGAACGTATCCACATTTAGTGCAGAAAGCACAGTGTACTGTGGTTGCAGTAACAATTTCTCCAGCAGTGAAAAACTGCTGGAAAAAAGAAAACCCGCCCACTAGCAACAGAGGTAGTGAGCTGAAGCTATCGGTGTTTGCACTAAGCTGCTTTTCTGTCTTGTAGATGTAACATTCACTGCCAGATGATACCGTCATCAGCTCAGCCTTCTCGCTGGCATTGGCTATGATTGAGCTACTAACGTTCCTCCCCATCAGTCAGTAGTGTCTGACACTCGCCCAGGACTTTTGTTCCGTGCGGAGCGCTGAGATCACTCTAGTAATAAATTTCATGAGAAAAATAGCATAAAATATAAACGAAACTATACGCAAGTGGACCACACCGAACATGCAAAACCGAAATGGTTCAATATATCCATGTGACCCGTTACACCCCTTCTTAGTTAGCATCATTCATTCGTTAGGTCCGACTCTAACCAAAACAACCGAATAAAATGTTCTCATTTAAAAATAATGTCAATTCATTTAATCCTTTAGAAAAAGCCAAAAAGGGTTAATTTTACAAATAAAGTTTTACGTGCAGAAAACAATTGGAAATGCATATATTACAGTGGTGTGAAAACGTGTTTACCCCCTTCCTGATGTGTTTTTTTTTTTTTGCATGTTTATCACACTTTAATATTTCAGATTGTCAAACAAATTCAAATATTAGTCAGTGACAACACAATTAAACACAAAATGCAGTTTTCAAATGAAACTGTGTTTTATTAAGGATTTTTGAATTCCCTTAAAACTAAAAAGTTAAATGTAAAAACTGTGTTTAGTTGTTGTGTCATTGAATTTCATTTAAATTTGTTTGATAATGTGAAACATTTAAGTGTGACAAACACTGCAACAAAATAAAAAAAGACATTTGGAAAGGAGCAAACACGTTTTCACACCACTGTACATGAAAGGGATAACTGAACATTCAAGCTTACCTTCATTAAAGATTATTGATATGACTTAAAATGAGAAGGTGGTTGTGGTTGTTGATCTCGCTGCCACGTCGTGTCTTTGGGAAGTCTCGTCTTCAATTAAGAGAATGGTAACCTTGTATTTTAGTTTATCTTTCCTTTAGAATTGTTTTATGCATCTAAAACTATAATTATAAAACATGTTTTGTCGTAACATTCTAGAGAATCAACTGATAAAATATATGTCACCGATGTTACTGTAACGCTCGGTGTGACACACGCCAGACTTGATCGCCAGATCAAGAGGCTTATATGGCAGGTTTGAATTATTGCACAACAGACATAATAATAATAAGATAATAAGAATAATAAGGGCGGCCGTAACCTACGCCAAGCTAAAACTCAACTCTGAGCCCGTGACATCACTTCCTGTCTACCTGCCACTCAGCTCCCCTAGGGAGCACATTTATAGCAACAGACACAAGCACACGTTTTATTTATGTCTTAAATGGCTTATTTACTCTTATATTTACTATACTGGGTAATACCAGTGTAAAAGTGTCACTAAATGTGTTAGTTCATGTCTAGAGGGCTTTAATAAGATTGTCTATGTATGAATATATATCTACATAAATCCATTATGTAAAACTTACTGTTTAAAATATTTTTCCAACAATGTCGTTCATAGTGCTTAGAGCAAATATTTTCATGGTGTACGCAAAAGAAACTGCATTAAAAAAGACAACACATTTAAAACCAAAACAAAATGGTATTGCACATATAAAACATACGTAAATCTGGGCAAGCTCAGTCTTCCAAGAAAGCTTTTGCCGTGATGATGGTCAAATGTTGTCAATGTAGTTGTCCTCGAAGCATCACAGTTGTTCTGATAAGTCCCACAAAGCATGTTTAGCTGTCACACAAAGTGACAAGTCAAAAGAATAATCACATGTCCCCTCCAAAGTACAGCAGTGCGCTTTGTGCATGTTTCTGTTAAATGTCTCTGACCCTTAATGTTTTGTGTTGCTAACGCCCTCGGGGCTGTTGATGCTTCCAAAACCATCTGAAAGACAACTAACCATCTTGTTTGCTGTGGTTGCATATGTAGTCAAGTTTGTTGTGTGTGTTGCTTTTCCACTTTTACCATCTTTTCCAACGGAGAGACTCGCACTTTCTTGAAAATGAATGGCTTTGATGTGAAATGTGTCCCTTTTGTAATTGCGCAACAAAAAAAGCACATTTTCACCTCTGAGGTTTGACAGTGAGAATTTTATTTAACCTCTGTTCACTGCATTTTAACAAAAGCCGCAGTATTTTATTGACAAGATGGGGACATTCCAGTCTGAGGTCTGTGTCCCCTACGGGCCTCCAATTAAGTCCGGCCACTGAGATTGTTATTATAAGTATATGTGATAAATTAAGAGGACTAAAACAAGCTTGAAAACCTCAAATTGGGATTTTTCACACAGCCACATAACCAGTAGAAATTCAGAGCGAACATTTTTAAATCTGTTTGGTTGGACTGTATGTTTGCTAACAATGTCACATTTGCTCAAGTATCAGAGGAAAATTATTTTGGAATAATTTGGACTCCCAGTTGAAGGCCATGTTTTAAAAAATCTGCAAAAATGTAAATTCAAGTATTAATTGTTTCAAAATAATCAGAGAATGCTTGAACTTAAAGCATGCAGAGATGTTATTAAACTTGATGATTTTATCACACCTGTTTAAGTGAGCTAAGTTCAGTATTTTAGATTTTGCTAATTGGATCAATTTCAGCTTTTTAAAACTGATTTTTATAGTGACTGCTTGAATAAACAGCACTGTAGCAGATCCACCAGTGCCGTCTCAGATGGTGACTGGAAGGTCCTGGTGTCCTGGTGCCAAGTGCACTTATGGACATCCTTATGTTCGAACAAGGTGTTTGTTACGGACAAACTGTAATTGCACAGAAGTCCAGCAACAACACACCGGGGGGGCCGTTCCTCCCAATCACACCTCTCCAGGTCTCACTGTCAGTGCCAAAATGAGCGTTGAAGTCACCCAGCAGAACAAGGGAATCTCCCGGGGCAGCACTCTCTAATACTTCCTCTAAGGACTCCAAAAAGGGCGGGTATTCTGAACTGCTGTTCGGCGCATAAGCGCAAACAACAGTCAGAACCCGTCCCCCCACCCGAAGGCGTAAGGAAACTACCCTCTCGTTTACCGGGTTAAACTCCAACGTGCAGGCTTGGAGCCGGGGGGGCAACATGAATTGCCACCCCTGCTCGTCGCCTCTCATTGCCGGCAACACCAGAGTGGAATGTAGTCCAGCCCCTCTCGAGAGGACTGGTTCCAGAGCCCTTGCCGTGCGTTGAGGTGAGTCCGACTATATCTAGCCGGAATTTCTCCACCTCACGCACCAGCTCAGGCTCCTTCCCCGCCAGAGAGGTGACATTCCACGTACCGACAACTAGCTTCTGTAGCCGAGGATCGGACCGCCAAGGCCTCTGCCTCCGGCCGCCACCCAGCTCTCTTTGCACATGGGTGCAGGCCCGGCCACCAGACGCTCGCCATCGTGCCCCGCCTACGGGCCTGGCTCCAAAGGGGGGCCCCGGTGACCCGCGTCCGGGCGAGGGAAAATGAAGTACAATAATATTATTCATCGTTAGGGTCTTTTGAGCCACTCTTTGTCTGGTCCCTTCCCAAGGACCTTTTTGTCATGGGTGACTCTACCAGGGGCATGACAGCCCCCGACAATTTAGCTCCTAGGATCATTGGGACACGCAAACTCCTCCACCACGATAAGGTGGTGACTCAGGGAGGAGTATTTTTATTGTACCTGTATTGTGTATTGTGTACCTGTCCATAGTAAATCAACTACAAAATGAAATGTAACCAAACAAACAGTGACGTAATTGTGTAATGTAAGGCAGAGGATGATTTGAACACTGTAGCTGGGAAGTAAACATTCATTTGAGTTCATAATGTTTATACATTCATTGAAATGCCATAATTAAAATAGAAAGTCAATTACAACATATTTACTTACCATTTTTAAGTGGTTTAGTGGTCAATATGTTTAAGGGTGGTTTTAGGGGCTTTCAAAGTGCAGCACAAAGATCATCCCCTCAACAACTATATTATGTTTGCCATAATTTCCTGGAGTATATTTTTCAGGTATTTCTCACCCAATGCTCACAACTAAAAATGAATGAGTTTAGTTTTTGACATCATTAAAATGCTTTTTCTTTATTTTTGTCAAGATTATTTTCTTCATTAATTAATCTGAAGCCTGTTATTTTAATTAATTGAGTAATTTGTTATGCTGTAGATCAGGTGTGTCTAAACCTTTCCACCGAGCGCCGCAAATCAAAGGGTGCGAAGGGCCACTTTAATATTTTCATGTTTCATGTTTTTATGTTTCATTATTGTTTATTTTATTTTGTAAAAAGCTTAAAAAAAACTGTATTCTCCATAATTAATGACAAAGCTTTGGTTTCATATTAGTATCAACTTTTAAGCTTTTTTACTTTCCATTTTGTCTGTTTGCTGGGTTTTTTGGTTAAATTCTATCTCTATAGTGTGCCAAAGGCCAATAAAAAAAACAAGCTGCGGGCCACAAATGGCACCTGGGCTACACTTTGGACACCCCTGCTCTAGAAATTCCGAATCAAAATAAACCAAACACAGTTTATGATTTGGTCTGCAGCATATCAGAAAAGGGACAACATTGCTGACCACTGTTTTCCAAAGTCAAAGATGATGTCTGTGAATATCTTGTTCTGCCTAAAGCACAAAGATAATTGCTCTACTTTCATGGATGACTAAGGAAATTAAAAGAAATATTAACATTTGAGCGGCTGAAATTAGAAGATTACATTTTTTTTAACAAAATGATAAACTGAATAGTAAAATAGTTATATAATAATTCCATAATGTAATAATAATAACAGATTAATTGTATTATTCATTATTAAGAATGTATCAATTCATTATTGTAGTCCTGATGATACACATCTACAGTATGTACTGGGTATGGCAAAAGTATGGAATTTTGAAATGACAAATTTGTAGGAAGCTTGAAGATATTGTCACTTGTTTGCATCAACACACAGTAAATATACGCTCTGAGTAGCTAAATCAGCTGCTACAATATTCAGACCAGTATGACTTCAGAAATAATAGTAAAAGAGTAAATTAATCTAAATTTATGAACATGATCATAGATAAATTATTAGCATTCATGTGTGCTTGTTTGCACATGGACATGCACAGTTTACTTGTCAAGTACAGTATATTAATCTGGACTAGGCCTCTGAATAACGTCCATTCTATTTGCGGGGTAACATCATTGTGGCTTTTGCTGTAAGAGCTCTTTCTTGTTGTTGTTCATGGCGACTCCAAAAGTCTAGTTTTTATTCACCGATAATTGCCGATTACTGCTGTGTCACTGTGGTGTGTCCTTAAATTATTCAAATTCATGAGATAACAAAACTTCTAAAGTTCAACTTCTAAAGTCTAAAGTGGTAGTGAATCCAATTCTTTGCCAAAGGCTTATTGAAGTCCTTCGTGGTAAGTCATTGATGAGCAGTAAATATCTCTACATCCCCCTACCCACTCAGCGTTGTCAGCTTTACAACCCCGTAATGGTGATTTGCGGCCCAAGGTGATCTGAGACATACCTGCGGGACGCGTGTTAACACACCTCACATGGGCATCGGGACAATGATATTGTATCCCAGCGTGACGAAGAGATTGTGCTCTTGTGACAGTCATAGAAACACAGGAGCTGATTGTGTGGCATGAAAAGAGTGGAGGTGAAGGGAGCGCTAAGACGGGGTTGCCAAACAATGCTTATAATTTCAAATAAATCATGTTTTGAGCAAACTGCCGCACTGACCTTGCAAAAACTGTTTTCTCTGTATGTGGCTTTCAGCGACAATGCTGGTGACTACGTCTGATATTGATTATTTTTGAAAAAAATAAATAACACAGGCGGATTGAGGCTGCATAGAACATAGTATAATGGGCTTCTTTATGCTTTCCTGATGCAGGCTAGCTTACCAAGCATCCACAGGGTTAAAAAACTGGATGGGCCAAGTAAAAGCCTTGGGCTCAGCTGAAGAGGTGGCCTCAGCCAAACAAAGGCACTAACTGTTGGTGCAGCATCCTCACATCAAGTGATGCACCATAAAGGAATAAGTTCAGTTTTTACATGAAACAACACAAATTTGAAAAGGCTCATTGTGTCCGCCGACATTCTCTAACATGCGTAACTAATGATGCTTTTTTTTCTTGGCACTTAAAGATGAGCCGGCCGCGGCTGTGCTCACAGCTGGCTCAGTCTTTAACTGAAGGAAGCGGTGTCAGTGTCCTTCATACTGTAGCTTAGAACCTAGTTAAGATCCTGCTTCTTAGCTTGGACATCCTAAATTAGTAGAAATGATGCTCGAGATGCTTGGATATCACCCATATGAGGTATGTTTTGAAATGATTGTTTCCCAGAAGATTTTTTTTAAATTATTAACATTATTGCATTGAACAAATTCAAAGTAGGATAGCAAGGTTTGACTTTTATGTGTGAACTCTACATAGCTCCCCCAAGTTTTATTATTTACTGGTGATCCTCAAAGACCAAATGAAACCGTAGCCAAAGAATGAAAAATTGCAGCACTGTGATGTAAACAGTTGAAAGAGTTGGCTCTTTTCCTATCAGCTTTTGGAACTTGAAGTGTTTTGTGTCTTTTTAAAATAAGCGCTTCAAATTCATGATGGTATTCCAGTGGCCATCATTGCCATGTGTAGGCTGAATTCCGTTTATATTGGTGGTCCAGGCAGGACACCAGGCGCATATTGTATTTGTGGTGTTGCTACTGTTCACACTGGCCTGTGGTTGTTTTTATTTTTATTTTTTTATTTTTTTTTGGGGGGGGGGGTTGTTGGCCCTTAGAAAATACAATTAAGCAAGAAAAGTAACAAAAACAACAATTGTTATAATTTTAACATTAGTTATTTAGTAGCATAAAGTCTGAATCCAAGCACAAACTTGGAAATATCAAGTTGTAATTCATTCATCCATTTTCTATACCGCTTATCCTCATTAGAGTTGTGGGTATGCTGGAGCCTATCCCAGCTGGCTTTGGGTGAGAGGCGGGGTACACCCTGGACTGGTCGCCAGTCAATCACAGGGCGCACATAGACATACAACCATTCACACTCACATTCACACTCTATTGGACAATTTAGGGTCACCAATTAACCTAACATGCATGTTTTTGGAATGTGGGAGGAAACCGGAATACCCGGAGAAAACCCACGCACGCACAGGGGAACATGCAAACTCCACACAGAGATGCCCAACGGAGATTCGAACCCTGAACCTCTTGACTGTGAGGCCAATGTGCTACCCACTCATCCACCGTGTGGCCATGAAGTTGTAATATTAAAAACAAAACGAGGAGTACCAAAAGGAAAGTTGCCATTTTTGGAAAACCAAGTAGTGATGTAATTAGGCCTGTTCTTGACTAAGAATTTTCAGAGTTGAATCAGATTTCGTAGATTTTGTCCATAGTAATATCCCAAGGTTTTTTTAGGAGCAGAGCTAATTGTGATCCCAACATATAAACAGATCTCATTTGTGACTTTTTCCACCTCAAAGAAATAGGCTAAAACACTCAAATAAACAAATAGATATGGTAGGTGTGCAACAACATTTATTTAATGGCACAAAAAGCAAGACGAACAAAACCAGAATATGGTTGCTCTCGGCGTACATCAAAAAGTACACATAGAATCGGAACAACGTGGCTTGAAAAACAGCAACTTGCCAAAACTCTCTGCAAATTCACTGTCGGGATATAATATGTACTTGACAGCCTTACCTGTTTGAAATGATACACTGTTGATTGCTGTCATGTGCTATGCAAGAAGCTACTGACACAAATCACTTTCACTTCACTTTCTGGAGTCATCTTGAAACTCTGCAAAATACTTTTCACACTTTTTTAGTAGCCATTATGATCCAGTGAGTCTGTCGATGTTGACGGTCTTCCTAGCTTGCATTCACCTCGGGTCCCTTGCGTTGTGCCACATAAGCGGATGATTTTATTCATGCATGGTATGTATAGGTCTTCTGTTAAACACACACGTCATTTTCAATTTTTTATTAGCACATATTAGGCCGTTGTTTTTTTTTATTAAATTTGTTTTTTTTTATTAAAATTAATTTTTCCTTTTTTAAAAATGTATGCTGAGCAGCAGATGTGACCATATCGTCTAAATGGTACAATCTTGATCACAAGACGTTGTTATATGATTCGACACCAATATTGATAGTCGAATCAGACTCCTTCGAATCGAATAGTTGACTATTCTAAGATGTAAATGCAAGGAAAATAAAAGTCAAAATATTATGGGGATAAAGTAAAAAATAAATGCAACAACAGCAAAAACTGAAAAACTAACTGAGTTAATAAAAATAATAGACTTTGTCACATATAACACAAAGCTGCAATACAGGCTATTTTTTCTTTAAATATGTGTATTAATTTACAAAATGTAAAATATCAATGTGATCCTTGTATGCTTGGATTTTTCAGTATGCGGCCCTTGCTGAGAAAAGTTTGGACACCTCTTTCAATATGAACCTTACAGTTAGTGGTTTAGTCCACAACATATTAGAAAAGAGGCAAAATGTTGACCGCTGTTTTAAAAAATACACTTTATGGAGTGTAAATGAAGCTTTTTTTCCAATTTTATATCGAAATGAAATTGACAAATGAACATTTAAAATCATTTTCATGTTACTTTCATGTTACTAACTTACATAACTTTTATTGATTTTTTTTGGTGAAGCCATGTTCATACTTTGCAATGATTTATTTCTTGACTGCAGTAGTGTCTCAGTAGACGCACTCAACAAAAAATGCACAGAGATAACCAAGATGAACAAAATGTTCATTTAAATTTTTGCTGAAAACCAAATCACCTTAAACTTCAAACCACTTAAGAAAGTGACGACACAAGAATTAGAACCAATAGATCGAAACATATGTTTGAGTTCTTTAGTGGCTAATATCCAATTATACCTTGTGCATCATTCTAAACAGCCATTACTAAAAATGTGTAATTACGACCTCACAAGCGATGATGTGCTATTTAACGTTCATTACTTGAAATTAGAAAATAAAAAGACAGAGTAAGCAGCCACTAAACACATCAAATATTTTTGCATCATCATGCAGTGGATAGAAAAGTGCTTTTGTGTTTTGTTTGTGTATGCTATTTTCTATGCTCATGTGTTTGGCCTAATTTTGATCCACAACAGGTTCAGACTCACCTGGAGAACCCGACCAAGTATCACATCCAGCGCTCGCAGCAGCAGCAGGTCAAGCAGTACCTGGGAAAGCTTGGCTCGCAGGTGTTGAGCTTGCCCTGCACCAACCAGTGCGCTGACCACGGGGGCATGCCGCCAGGGCCGGGAAACAGCGCCCCCAACAGCCCTATGGCCTTACTGACCCTGAACGCTAATTGTGAGAAAGAGGTGACCGCTTTTGCCCAGTTCCTGATGAACACCCATTTTATAGAGCTTTTGCTAACTACCATTCTCTGGTTTTAGATGGATGATGTCATCGACGACATTATTAGTCTGGAGTCCAGTTATAGTGATGATATCCTTGGCCTGATGGACCCAGGGCTTCAAATGGCCAACACGGTAAGTTCCCAACAACATAGGGGGTTGCATTTGAAAATAGATTTATGTAATAAGCCAATTGTTAAACCTCATCATTTGTAGGGCAGGCCTAAAACTTGTGTGCCCACTTTAGATCCCGGTTCCAGGCAACCTCATGGACATGTATGGAAATCAGGGCATGTCCCAGCAAGGTCTGCCCATCAGCAACTCCTGTCCAGCCAACCTACCCAACGTCAAAAGGGAATACTCAAGTAAGTGGCCTACACAAACTAGTGTCTCAATACTTAAAGATACCTTAATGTAGTACTGTAGAATCTGTTTTTTGTCAATAATTCCTTCCAAACAGTCCAACAAGAACCAAAACTTATGACAACGGAATTTTTTTTTTTTAACTCGTTTAATAGAGATTAATTACAATTTTTTATGGAGAAGAAAAGCAGAATACATATACTGTAAATGATGAACCGACATTTAATGTCACTTTTGCTTCATAGTGAGTGGAGGGAGGAGGGGTGGTGGCAGAAGAGTCAGGCAGAAGTTTTTTTACGCTAGTCCGCTATGTACTGTACGTAGTGGACTTTGCAGAAGCCAATACACACACTGGCCCGGCTCACTGTCTGTAATGTGTCTCCCCTAAATCATTCATCCCGTAACCTTTGTTAAAAGCTTCTACCTTAACATTACAATCTCATTGTAAAAGACGCTATGGCTGTACTTTGGTAGGAGTTATTTCCTGAACTCAATAGTGTTTCTCACATTCTTTAGCAAAGTTCTGGCACCTGCAACTTTCTTTGGCGTCAGGCTGAACACTCAAAGTGTGCTTGAATGCCTGATTAGCGCGGAGCGCACACAGGTGGAAAGGAAACCGAAACGGAGTTCTTTCATGTGCATTATGATATTAAATGCATCATGTGTGTCCTATAGTGTCGCAATCTCCGGCGATCATGCACATGCTGGATAAGTCTGGGTCTTGTGGCAAATATGACAGCTATCAGCGGCCTGAAGGATTTCCTGTTGGTACGTGCGTTTTTTAACTTCCAAATGTAAACCTCCGTCAGCACGCGCACTGACCTCTGTGTTTTCCAGAAGCTGAGGTAAGAGCTCTGGCAAAGGAGAGACAAAAAAAGGACAACCACAACCTGAGTGAGTTCTGCATTTCACCGAGCCATGATCACTGCGACTTTGCTGGTGGATTTTGTTTAATAAAGTGTGTGCGTTTGTTTTTTTTAGTCGAGAGAAGACGACGGTTTAACATCAATGATCGAATTAAGGAACTGGGAACTTTGATTCCAAAGTCAAACGATCCGTAAGTTAGTCTTTTTTACAGGCACAGAATCTTCTAGTCAGAGCCATACTATCATGTATTTAAACTTGTAAATGTGTTTACTTCTACCATTTAGTCAGAAATGAAGTGTTATAACAGAAACTACATGAATCCAGCTGAGTTATTCACAGAGCTATTCCCTATTATTGTTATTCATTCATTATTTTTCCTTTCAAGTACACATAACACAGCATATACTCTGTGTGGGGGTTTTTGCATGCATGGTGTGACACCCAGTATCTTTTAAAATCGTTTCACTTTTGTCTCATCTAGCCGTCAGTGGCAGCTAGGGGAATACACAAATCCGGTCTGAGCTAGGTCAGCATGGATTTACAGTGTTACTTTACACTATTTTCTTTGGTTGTGCAGTTCTGTTTCCAGATCACCTGTCCGTAAACCACAGTGAGTTTTACGAAATGTTAGTCTTCTCATGATCATCTACCCAAGGCTAAAGGACTGCAGGGAGCTCTACTCTGGCCACAGTTCAGACATCTACGTTATTAATGGGAATTTCACAAGAAAATCAGTCCAGGATCCAGTCCATCCTCACCCTGCAAGTTTCAAGTTCAAGCAGCTTTGACTTTTACAAAAAGTTATTTTTCCTTACTGATGCTAAAAGAGCTGCGCACAGCCAGTCCCTGGCTGGACTAATCTTGTTTTTCTCAGTGTATAAAATTGGAAACAAAGAATGTTGTACTGATAAGCCGTCAGAAGAGCTAACAAGAGTGCCGAATTGATATCTGGGGGGAAAAAAAAGGCGGGGGGACAGGAACCACAGGATGGCTCATTCTAGACGCTGACCCTGTAATGTGTACGTCACGGCTCTGTTGCAAAAGACCGGAACACTATCTACCATCACAGCCTGGGGCAACATCCTGGTGCTTCAGTGTAAACAAGGAAAAGGAGTTATGGTGGAGATTTTGTCACAGTGGGGTTTGACAACGTCTGTGCAAAAGTCGCCTCAATCCGTGTCATGATAGCAATGTTGTCTCAGCAGTTTTCCTAATCTCTGACATTAAAGAGTCTAATGGATATGTGTGACTCTGTGCTTCTCAGAGACATGCGCTGGAACAAAGGCACCATCCTCAAGGCATCTGTGGACTACATCAGGAAGCTACAGCGGGAGCAACTAAGGGCTAAAGAACTGGAGAGCCGTCAAAGGAAGCTTGAAAATGCCAATCGGCATCTTATGCTGAGGATACAGGTACAGGAATACAACATTTCTATTACCTGTCATGAAGAAACACTAAAGAAAGACTAACTCTATTCTAGTCCTCACAGAGCAATCACAAACCTACAGTGCAGTATGGTATATATGTGTTAAATCTTGACACGGGTAAACAACAACATATACTTTTACCTTCCATCCACTTCAGTTGAACTTTGCTGGCCCCTTCCTACGCTGTCCGGCCTGAATTTATCCATCCAAGTAACTTCTGTTTTTACTGGAAAAGGAGAGACTTTCCTAAAACATTACCAAGACTTGATGGCTGTGCATTTAAGTTAAAATCCTAAACTTAGACAGGCTGACTAGATATAAGACAAATATTCTATTTTTTTTTATTTTTTTTAAGTTCTTTATATAGTTTTTGCAGCGTTCAAAGTAAATTGAAGACACCTTCTGTTGTGGAACACATTACACTCACTTCCTTGTTCCATGACACAGTACTGTCTGCTAGAATTGAGCGCTTAGCTGACATCGCTGTGTTTTTGCAGATGAAATAAACCCTGTATGTGTAAGTCACTTTAGCATCGGAATTAAATTACAAAAGCCGCAATAAAGAGAAAGATAGCCCTCCACACAGCTAACGTCACATTAGTAAGGTACATTAACCTTAATCTCACTGATTTGCGCTACATTAACTTTGCCTTGTCTCGATCATCCGCTCCATTTGGGAAGAGATGATGTAGGGCCCCTATGAAATCCCTTTGATTTTTTCCCCCAAATTTAGTTTAATTTTTTCCTAAATTCATTTTTTTCAGTTTTAAGTTTTTATTCTGTCTTTTTTATTTTTAACACTTATTTAGGTTAATTGGCGACTCTGAATTGTCCATAGGTGTGAACATGAGTGTGAATGTTTGTTTGTCTGCCCTGACATTGACTGGCGACCAGTCCAGGGTGTACCCCGCCTCCCGCGCAAAAGTCAGCTGGGATAGGCTCCAACATACCCCTGACCCTAATGAGGATAAGCGGCATAGAAAATGGATGGATTTAACATAGATTGTGTGCTTACTTGTATCAGTGAATACAATGAATAAATACATAAATGCTAACATCCGTACATTTATTGAACAATTTTGCCTAGTATATTTTTGACTTTGATTGCTATCCTCAAAAAACAATGATGTCCATGCTTGCGGTTAAGAAAGATGCGATTGCAGTCGTTTTTTAATGAAAGCTATTTTTTTAAGATGCCCTTATTTTATTACCACTATTACAAGATGTGCGCCTCTCTTATTTTGAAGGCCGAAAGTATTGTGTTTGTGTTGAAAATGTATTCTGACTATTGCTAAATGCATTTCCACGCACAAAGCAAAGGCAGCCTACAACGCTCAGTTAGATTACCTCAAACACACACACAGCCGCTGTCGCTTACAGCCACTGTTGTGGGTGAGCCCAAGCCCACAGTTGGTGAAGAGTGTTTTTGCTGACTTACTTCAGGCTGGTTAATATATATGTGAACGAGTGGTCCGCTGGGGAAATATTTCCCCACACAAACGTTCCTTCTTCCCACAATTACAGCATTTCATTCACAATACATTAGTATCCGTGAGATTCGCATTTAACAGTAGATTTATGTTTTATTGACCAATTCCGTGATTTTGTTAATACAGAAATTATATAATAACACATAATAATACCAGACGTATCTGTTGTGGTATGTAAGTGTCGCGTAACAATGGATACACATCACGATGTTCACCTTGCTGTTTAGCCACATTTTATGTCTCTATTGTACATTTTGCTTTCGCTTGCCTCTTCAATCTTCCTCTGCCTTCAAACATCCGCTTCCTACTTTGTTCTCTCCGTGGGTGACGTAAGCGCCGTCCTCTGCGTGGATGATGTTTATTACTTAATAAATGTTTCTTTGTGGTAGAATGTGGCCTATTGTTGAAGCAAATTATACTTATTTTTTGCGTAAACTAATTAATAAACATTCAAGAGACATTGAAAGATGCTTAGAATGATATGTAGTATTCTACACTGGTCACTAGGTGTCAGTAATGTTACTGTAATGTTTGGTGACATGCACAAGCACCAGACTTGGCCGCCGGAACAACAGACTTTTACTGCATGTTTGAATTATCGCACAACAATAATCCCTAATAAAAATACATGCCACTTTTGCCGTCGTAACCCACATCTGGGTAAATCTCTAAACCTCCGGTGTCACTTCCTGCATGCCCGCCACTCAGCTCATCAGGGGAACACCTTTATAGTAACACACGCGACTGTAAGTCTTATTTATGTCTTGAATTGCCTATTTACTTTTGTCTACTATATTGGGTAATACAATTGTTAAGGGGATAGTTTGGATTTTTTGACAAGAGATTGTATGACATCAACAACGACTTTTCTCCCACTTCGTCCCGTGTGCCGAGTTCTGCTTGGATTTTGGTGTTGAGGGATGTAGTTCCAATTGCTTTGCTGGGGTCACTTAAGTTAAGAGTTTGGCTTCTCAAAAAATGTGCGTTAAAAAGAGTAAAACATTTGCATCACAAAAGTGCCTCCTCAAAAAAATCAGACCTTACAATCACTCAGGCGTTACTTTCTCTCCTCGCGTACCACCGCACGCTCCCACCTGTCCGCTCTTGTCTATATGTGTTTATAACCACTGTGACAAAGATGCACACATGAGAGTCCTGTGCACTAAAAACTACATGGGACTACTTGAGAGAAACTTTACTCACTTAATACTTAATGTGGAGCAGAAGGGTAAACGATCACGATCCTTCTGACTTTTTGGGTTTCAAGCAGGAAGTGTCAGAAAAGTTACCACAGGAATAACTGGCTTGTGGCGACCAGGCGTTCATAGTGACATTGCTTTTTGATCCTTCAATGTCGGTAACTTCCTATCAACGTGAAGCAAAATTTACCAAGTCTTGGATTGTTCACCCACTAATAGGGAACGTGAGCTGGGTTTAGACCGTAGTGAGGCAAGTTAGTTTGACCCTACTGATGATGTGTTGTTGCAATAGTAATCCTGCTCTGCCGAAGGTTGTGATCGAAAAAACAAGGTCGCTGATACCGTGGCCAAAATCAGTAGGGTGGCTGGACTTACCCTAAGGTTGAAGAGCTCGGCCATCCGGGAGGGGCCTAGAGTAGAGCCACTGCTCCTTCACGTCGAGAGGAGCCAATTGAGGTGGCTCGGGCATCTAGTCCGAATGCCTCTTGGATGCCTCATTGGTGAGGTGTTCAGGGCATGCCCAGCCGGTAGGAAGCCCTGGGGCAGACCTAGGCCTGGGAAAGCCTTTGGGGCCTCCCAAGTTGGAAAAGGTTGCCGGGGACCGGGAAGTCTGGACTTCCCTATTGCTGCCCCCACGACCCAAACCCGGATAAGAAAAAGGAATGGAATGGAATAAACAAGTTTTCTATGCTCTAACTATGAAAAAATCCCATTTATAAATAAGGAAACCTACTTTGCGGAAATGTAATTATCATGGTTGTGTCTGGAACCAATGAACCAAGATAAACAAGGGATTACTATATATCACTGCTGTCAAACTCGTTGTCATTGAGCGCAACATCCTCATGTGGGGCGGGCCCCCAGGTGGCGCGCGGTGAACTGTATGGGGTATGCTTTATTGCTCTCCATTTTGTTGCATTTTGCTCTTTTCAGTTTTGAGTTCAGTCTGTGCAGTACAGATAAATAAATTTCAGTTTGTCTTTAGTATTTCATATCGGGGAGACGCGAAAACATTTTTGTCCCCTACTGGGGGCGTGACTGAAAATAATTAAGAACTGCTATACATGAATATAAATGTATAATCACCTCATGGTATTATTACATGATTTAATATGCATTTGATAATTATATTTTTTGTATTAACAAACTGGTGGATAACTGGCTTGAAAATCATAAGTCAAGGTGACCAGCAGATCCATCCATCCATTTTCTATGCCGTTTATCTACGCCGCTTAAACCTCCATTATGCCCACCATGAGTAAGCCAGCGCATTAAAAAAACCATGAAAGGCTGGATGGAGAGGTGTTCAAATCAACATTGGCTGACTTACAATTGGTGGCCTTACACTAGAAGTCTACTTACATCGCAGTCATCGGAAAGGAACTCATTTGTAAGCTGAGGACCACCTGATCGTGTGTATATATGTACAGTATGTACACCTGCATATATTGTGTGTGTGTGTGGAGACCTCAGACTGACCCCCCCTTTCATAATAAATACCATTTAATGCATGGCAACAATTCAAGTATCACCATTTACATTTTTCAGAAAACAGTATGTATGAAAGATGCTTTTCTGACAGTTCAGTGAGGCTATGGGGTGAATATTGACACATATACTGGTGTGTGTGGTCCAGGAGTTGGAGATGCAGGCTCGAGCTCACGGCCTTGTGCTCACGTCCTCTGCACTCTGCTCAGCTGACCTCGGGGGCCGGAGCATCAAGCAGGAGCCCGCTCTGGAGGACTGTCACCAGGACCTTTACAGACTCCACCCCCATCCGCATCACCAGCACCACCCCGACTGTACCCCTGAGCCTCCTGGCACCTTGGAGTTCAACGAGGGTCACGAGGGGCACTATGGCGTTCACAGCAAGCCAGCCTCCAAACTCAATGACATCCTCATGGAAGACAACATATCGCCGGTGCGAGGAGGGGACCCTTTGCTCTCATCTGTCTCCCCAGACGCCTCAAAGGACAGCAGTCGTAAAAGCAGCGTAAGCATGGATGAGAATGAGGAGGTCTGTTAGCACCCCCTGCTGGCTGCTGGAGGTTCTCACCCCGTCACTCCCGTGTCTGTCTGTGTTTACACAATTTCAATCTTTTGCTTCCTTTTTTGTCATGTTTTTGTCTTTTCCAGCCCTTAGGCTTGAGTTGAAGGACTTATGTTAATGTTTGCTATAATCAAACCTTTTTTGAGAATGAGTTACATATGTAGAGTTTTATATGTAAAACTAAATACATTTATTGTATGGTAGAGGGTAAATTATGTCTGTGATGATTCCAAGGGGAAATGTTAAATTATGGTAAGATATATCTTGTGTGAAGAAAACACTTTTGAAATCATTAGCAATAATAGAAGGAACATCTTTTCATTACTGTAGTGCTTTACACTCCTCCTGTCGTAGAACTTGAACGTGCAGATGCCTTATTGACAGTTTTGTATTGCTGTGCACACACTGTCATCTGCCAATGGAAACATCATTATGCACAAATATTCATCACTTGGGAATGCAAGTCTGTCTTAAGGACTTTGTTCATACGTCCCCCCTTTAAGCAAATTTCTATATAAAAGAAACACAAACATAAAACATTTTGTTTGGTGTTGCAGCTAAACACTCACGTTTTTCAGAGTTTCTCCACAGTGAGGCCTTGTAGTTGTCCAGTGCCGCTTGAGAAAGGAATAGCAGACTTTCAGACAGGTGATAAATTAAAGGAAAATGCGACTTGATAAAGACACAAAGAGTAATTAGGATCCGTTGAACTCGAATTGAAGAGCTACCTCAGCAATCTTATGTGGGATGACAAAAAAATGAATACCATTCTTTGTGATGCATGTGGATACAGAGCAGCAGATCACCTTGTGAAGATGTTGGGTTCTCCTTTCATTTCTTATCTGAATAAATAAAAAAATATATAATTGAAGCCGTGACTGACGCACTACAGATGCATTTTGCAGAAGCAATTCACAGATCTAACTAGGCTAACTGTACAGCAGGCTTTCCGTACCTTTTTCAGCCCAAGTTGGACATTTGATTAGATTCCCACATTTACAATAACACTGATGAGACTCTATTTAAAAGATAGGTCAAGATTACATTTTTTTCCAAACAATTTAACACCACTAGCGACCATTAGTATTTTAATAACACAATTATTACAAAGTAAAGTAAGCTTCTATCTCACAGAGGCAATCAATAATTTTCATTCAATCAACCAACGTTAGTAGTTAAACTTTGTCAAATTGCATGCAGCATAGCTTACTAGCTTACTCAAAGTACATGCTGAAGGCCCGATGCTGCCAGGACGTTCAAACATGACTGTGACAGCTGGGGAACTCGCTGCATACACTTTGTCACTTTGTTCCTTGCATGAATGTGTGATAAAGAACACAAACACATTCATTCATGACAATAAAAAAGCAAGTCAGCTGAGTGTGTTTGTTTTTTTTAAGTTTTTTCTTTATTTTTCACAAGCTGCTGCACCTCCCCTAAAGTCTCCCGGTGCTTCCCAGGGGAGGCCCACCTCACACTATGAAAACAGATATTGTTACAGTGGTCTGGCAATCAAGTTTACAGCATAATCAGTCTATTATTCTGTCAAAATCTACAAATGGATGTCCTCAGCTTATATTTATTGGATCAAAAAGTTTGTTTTCTACAACCGAGCCCCATTATGCAAACGTTATTTTATGAAGGAGTATAAGGAGACTGTTGGATTTGAAATGAAATGCATGGGGGAAAATGAACTCTGCAAAAGGTCCTATTTTTTGTATTTTTTTGTATCTATGCATTGAGTAACTATTACATTTGGCTTTTCAAACATAGTGTACAACATAGGAAGGTTGATTCTCAGCGGTGTGTTAAACATGCATTTTGTTTTCAGCAGTTGTAGCATAAAAGCATGCTTTTGTTCACCTGCCTTGTTGCTCAGCCTCCACGTTCAGCAGTTGTGCTTGTATGGAGTCACGTGGTGACCATGTAATTATGTGCTACTCAAAGTGCTTCTTTTTGAAATGATGTAAGTGCCTTGTTGTTGTTTCTGTTACCTTGCTGATGTATACTGACAGATTTTTACTGGTGTTTTGGGCTTCCTGCTTTAGGAAGAATGTCAAGCTGCTTTGGCAAACTCTTGCAACTCCAAAAGGTTCTCCGACGTGGAAGCGTAGCTCTTTTTTTTGTTATTGGTACTTGGTGTTTGCTTGATAAAATGAATAAACCAATGATGTATTTTAATGAATAATGATGGACAATGTAATGTACAAACTCTGAAAAACAACCGTTAATTGTTCACTGATTAGAACTTTGGCTATTCTTCTTTAATGTATATTTTTACACCTTTTTTTGTGGGGTGCAACATTTTGTAGTTCATTTTTCATCAATGTTGCACCAATTCTCCCTGCTGGCCAAAGTCAGATTGTGGATTCAAACCACAAGTTTCCACAAAACACAGATAAACATGCATGGTCAACAAAGAGTATAGTACTTCATCGTTATATTTGATATAATGTTATTTCATGTGAATGATGTTTGTCTATAAGTGCCCTGTGATTGACTGGCAACCGGTCCAGGGTGTACCCCGCCTCTCGCCCTCTTTGACTGAAACCATATTAACTTTTGTTTACATGACCCCCCTTCGCCCAATCTCTCATTTAAGGCACATTTGTCAAGTGTGTGCTTGTTTCCGTGGTTGAACCTTCATGTGTTCTCTGCTTATTATGTGGCTGCACACACTAAACTTCGAACACTGAACTCAAACTGCATGCGGATATAAAACATTAAATGGTTCAAAAGTTTGGGGTAATCTTTGTGTGATTAATATTATATTATTGTTGTTTTTATTGTCCTGCATCGTTCCTGTTGCGACTTGGCCTCGGCATTGTAGCGACGACCCCCAGGATGTGTGACTCAAATGCAGGTTAAACTTACTTTTTTAATGTTATTTGCTGCAATGCAGCGACAGCAGACAACCAATCAGAAAGCAATGCTCCAACTGAAGGAGTGCACACCTGAACTAAATAGGTAAGTGAGGAACAAGAAGCAGGTGTGAGTAATTACAGAAATGCAAAACAAGGGGAGGCAGGCAGAGAATACAGTAAGAGGAACACAGGCTTAACAATACAATCTAATACACTGACACGCAAACTAAAACAGTTCCAGTCCCAAAGAAACCACATGCTGGTGAGCTGAATGACTTCAGGCTGGTAGCCCTGGCGTCTGATCTCTGGCTCACCTGGACAGAGGTAGTGGTGCTATGATGATTACATTTTTGGACTTCTCCAGCGCCTTTAACACCATCCAGCCTCAGCCTTGAAGAAGGACCGCACACGCCGGGACAAACTGGTGAGGAAAGCAGGCATTGGCATTGAGCTGGACAGCCTGACATCTGAGGCAGAGCAAAGGACACTGAGGAGCCTTCTTTCCATCATCACCCAACAGAAAAGCACTTTCAGCAGCAGATTACTATCACTGCCCTGCTCCACTGAAAGACTGTGGAAGAGCATTCAGCTTTTCAACACAACAGAGGGGGAGAGATTCAAATACACACACACAGGACTGGACTTATTGCTTTATTATGTATAATATTATTATGTATCCATGTAATTTATTATTTATTGATTAATATAATGTATTATTTCATATTATTGCACTACAAACTGGAATGAATCTATCTTGCTATCCCTCTGTCCTATTATTATTCATATAATGCCCATCTTTATTAATTACGTGTTACTCAATGATTATAAGACATGCTGTATTTCAGTAGCAACATAATGTGCTAACGGGCTTTACAAAATTCGCTTAGCTAAAATCAGCTAAAAACTCACTGTCCAGCGCAGCATCATCGAATGAGCTTTACCAACTTACTATTACGAGAGCACACAGGCTGGCATCCTTAGACCCTCATGGTGGGCCATGTGCAACATGAAGGATAAACTGATGTGGGGAGCCTTCCGCTTTCTGAGGATGGAAAAATGAATGATTGACTCAACATTTCAAATTCCAAAGAGCACCATTTGTAATTCGACACTGATTGGATGAGCAAAGTCTCACTGTGGCATTCAAAGAATGGTCCTCTTTATCCAGATCCTCACCAACATTTAATGGCTTTAACTTAGTTCTACATGACTTTGCGGAAGTGGATTTTAGATAGACAAATGGCATAGACCTTACATAGGAGGGCTGTACAAAATTCAAAATTTAAATACGTAAGACCTCTAAATTACAATTCTATTCTTGAATTAGAATTTCTTGAATTTGAATTTGAGTTGCGGATGCAAATAGGAAGCAGAATTGCAATTCAAATACAAACTGCAGAAAGCACAACTAAAATTCCATGAAATTCAAAGAAGTTCATCAAGCATAATTAAGTTGTTTGTATTTATTTAAAACATGAATTTTATTTTTTTTAAAAACATTATTGCATGCACTTTGTGTCCAGTGATTTATTATAGTAGATAGTTGGGTAATAGTATTGTATTTTTTCATCACACAGGTATGCAATGAAAAACATTTTTTTACAAAAGCGAGAAACAGAGCACTAAGGACATATTAGCTCTGCGTCTTGTAAAGTGAAACGTAATAGAATTATTTATTGACAACATGATGTTTGTTATTATAATTAATATTAATCAAACACATGATACTATGGTGATTATAAAATAAAATGATGGCGTATTCAAGTGCTGCATTGTGGTTTTTATTTATCTTCTAGTTGTGACACTATAAACACGTGCGTAATGGTGTTTATGACAAATGATATCGGTTTGATATCAAATGACACTTTCCACAATCGTTTTAAGTCAATAACAGTGTGATGTTTTCATGCAATGATGGATTCATCCGAAGTGGCTTCCAATGCATGTTTATTTCTAACACATAATTTTCCCTCACCACTTTGCCTTTTTGCCATGTTTCCAGTACCAGTACCTATGCCAAATACAAAGGTGGCGTAGCAGTGTGCACATTCTCACGTCCAATTGTGTTTTATGGGTACCGTACTTTGCGTGGAAAATAGCGTACACAACTTTTTGGCCCAATTTTGTGCATTCACAAGCTTTACAAGTAAGACCTCAGGTCTATAATACACAGAGAATTGTGCAGATTGTTCATTACCTACAATTACACTCACAAACCTTTGACAGTGACCACTTCCTAACGATAGCACACTTCTGATATCTCCATGGCCAGCTCCAGAAGTTCTACTGAGTCCTGGCAGGAGTTGCATAAATCCCAGTCCAGTCCCAGATTGCAGTTCCAGCCCTCCCATTCCTGGTGGTCCCCCTGACTGGACTGTGTGACGTAGTCCAGTGAAGGAAAGCAGTGGCCGACAGCCCTCCTTGATGTATCCTGCAGCAGGAGCAGGAAGTCGTGGAAGCGGCAATGCAGACAGGCCAGTAGAAGTGCAGCACAGTCATCTTGGAATGGACAAGTCACACATTAGCAAACATTACAGAGGAATTGTGTTAGAAAGAGCAGCAGTTTAAGGGCCTCCCGGTGTCACTGCAGCACGTACAGTACAGTACCTCCTGTGACAGGCTGATGGGAGTCATCAGAGGAAAACACACTGCTGATGCTCTTCAAACTGTTCGAATGTCCAACCGACCCCGTGTCTTGTTCCTCGTGTCCAGCAGACGTCAGGGGATTTTCTTCTGAACAAGAAATGGGACTGCAAGGCCTTTGAAACATTCAATCTGTACTGTAACTGTGGCTTTTTAAAGATGCATCATTTAAAGCTTCATCTAGTTTTTGTGTGTGAAAATACCTTCACTGAAAAATTTATATAAAAAACACACTATACCAGGTTTCCGATGGTCCTTGAACGCACCTGCAGACATTGTTTCACACTGTTCAGATGACAATTAAAAGATTACTAAAATACTACATATTTACCCGTTTTCTTTCACCTCATATTTGTTCCCAAATGCTGATACAAAGTGGGAATGCATAAAAGTTTGCTGACCATTTTTGAAATTTGCATATTTGTTTGTTACACTCGGAAAATCAAGTCCAGACTCATATTGGTGGATGGTGGCTCTGGATTCAATTTGTGCTTAAAATTTGATGTTGTTCTTGTCATTGTTTTACAGAATACATAATAAATAAGACGAAATAGATCGCTACAATGTACGTATGTCTTACTGTTGATGACCAGCGAGTGCGCTGCTAATGCTAGCTCATGCTAGCGTTGCTAGCTCTTCAGCCTCGGTCACACTGACAAAAGCCCCCAAATAGCTGTCCTTGGCTGTGCCTGCCATTAGCTAGCAACTCACACTTAAAGTTTAGCTTGCAGTTAAAAGCAAAAAATCTGCAGACACGGCTCGCATCGAAAAACACTCATTAGTTTGCCAAAAGTAATTCTGTATAAATGACAATGAAAAAAGTAACGGCAGTGCTTCGGCACCTTCTTTCTTCTTACATGATGTATTCCATTACAATTCCAATCACGGTGACAGTAGATGCAGCACAAATAACTTTAGTCTTTTTGCAAGAGACATCTGCCACGGTTTTGACAGTAAATTTACCAATCAAAATCAACACCCGCCGCACGGTGGTCGAGTATGTACCGTATTGGCTCACAGTCAGGAGGTTCAGGGTTCGAATCTCCGTTGGGCATCTCTTTGTGGAGTTTGCATGTGCGTGTGTGGGTTTTCTCCGGGTACTCCGGTTTCCTCCCACATTCCATAAACATGCATGTTAGGTTAATTGGCGACTCTAAATTGTCCATTACAGTGTGAGTGTGAATGTTTGTTTGTCTATATGTGCCCTGCGAATGACTGGCAACCAGTCCACGGTGTACCCCGCCTCTCGTCCAAAGTCAGCTGGGATAGGCTCCAGCATTCCCGGGACCCTAATGGGGATAAGCGGTGTCGAAAATGAATAAATGAATAAAAATCAATACCACTTACTTAGTCTTCTTTGTTTGGTTCTGCCTGCGGCTGTACAGTCAACACTACTTCCTAAAAATACGACGTGGACCGAGGGTCAAACAGGACGTGCGCACATTATTTGCATGTACAAAAAATGTTGTGCCGTCAAAAGAAACTTTTGTTACGTGTTAACATTGACAGCCTTATGCAAAATTAAAATAAAAACATAGCCCATTAGTGTTTCTGACACTCTATGCAGATCTGTCGGGGCAATGAGATACATTACAGGCCAAAAGTTTGGACACACCTTCTCATTCACTTGGAGACTCATTCCAAGTTTTTGAAATTTTCCGGACTGATTGACCTTCATTTTTTAAAGTAAAGTAATTTCTCTTTACTTAGCTGTTTAGTTTTTGCCATAATATGAATTCCAACAGTTGTTGTCCATTAGGCCTGTCGGGCTGTGTACAAAGCTGACTTCTGCACACAACACAACTGATGGTCCCAACCCCATTAATAAGGCAAGAAATTCCACTAAGTAACCCTGACAAGGCACACCTGTGGAGTGAAAACCATGTCACTTCATGACTACCTCATGAAGCTCATTGAGAGAACCCCAAGGGTTTGCAGAGCTATCAAAAAGCAAGGGGTGGCTACTTCGAGAGAGCTAAAATATAAGATATATTTAGAGTTATTTCAGGCTTTTTTGTTAAGTACATCATTTCACGTGTGTTTATTCACAGCTTTGATGCCTTCAATGAAAATCCTCAATGCAAATTGTCATGAAAATAAAAAAAACGCATTGCATGAGAAGGCGTGTCCAAAGGTGTTTTGGCATGTACTGTGTGACTTTGCTCTTCACACTGTACGGTAGGCCGATATTGATTAAATTGACTTTTTTTTAATGAACTCATGGTTAGTTTACCGTAAAGAAGCCGCCTGCATGTACAGGGTATGGACATGAATGCGACACAAATCTGAAGTGATTAATTATAAATTAAATTTCCACTTTGAGCACCAGGATGTAAAATAAACCATTGTAAAATAATATATAGAACAATGACACTAATAAATAATTTGTAAAAATTCAAATTCAAATTTAAACAATATATTTGTCATGGCCCCATGACCCTAACCCTAACCCCTTGAAGAAACTATGAACTATGAAGCATGGAGAGTCTCCAGTTATGGCTCCTTTGGCAGAATTAGGGATACAGGACTTGACATGCACTCAACTAACCTCTTTACACTTTAGCTGGTATTTGGCTAAATCATACCCAAGGTGATGAAGACCTACCGTCACCCTGTGGGTTCTTTCCAAGCTCAGTAAAAGGTGTCTCGGGAGAAGATCCCATCTTCTACAGGACAACAATTTAACGTGACATGTTTTCTCTAAAATAGACTGATACAACACGAATCATCCCGCATTATTATTTTAGTATTACCTGTCTTTAGCAGATTATTAATCCAGCCGATTGTGGTTTGAGACTGCTCAAGTTGGGCTCAAGTATTCCCACCATGTACTGTACCAGCTCACTCCTCCCTTTCCATTAATGCTCACCAATCAGGAGGCCCGTTTGTATTGTGCATCATAGTACACAAGGGACACTAATACCACCACTTAGCAGAAAAGACAAAATATGAATGTAGTGAAGTATATAACGTATATCGCTGCACAGTAATGTATATGAATACACGGCCTGGCCAAATAAAAAGTTGCCGCCTGGATCTAACTAAGCAAATAGGTACGAGGTTGCTGCAGTTGGTCAGTGTATATACTGTATATATACAGTATACAACAGTTAAGCAGTGTGTGGGAAAAATATGTATTTACAATATATGCATTTTGAAAGCACATTATTCAATGACTGAAGTGGGTTAAGCGAGTTGAAGCCAATCTCACCTGACTTCATGCAAGGGACAGGGCACACCCTGAACTGATCGTCAGTCACTGACTGTGCGCAGACATTGACAAACATTCACACCTGTGAGACAAGAACACGTCTTTCCCTTTTCTGTGTTTTAGATAGCTGCCTTGTACTGGCTGTTTTCCACTAACAATGCATGTAATGGGGAGTCAACTATTTTAAATTCCATTTACATGTAGTGACCTGCTAATTACCCAAGCTGTCGCAACACTGATTGTATGAGCTTATATCAGGCAGCTACTTTCCTGGGTCTTAGGCCACTACCGAGAGGTAACAGCAGCGACTGGAGCTGGCGTTACGACATGGTTATAGTTTGTGTAGAAAGCATGTTGGAGGTTTTTGGATGTTTTTAGAGGGTTTCATGGGCAGAATAAGTGAACCCTAATTACATCCAAAATCTGCCAGCACCAGGCTGCTATCCGGAAAGCACAAAAAAATGCAAAGATTTGTGTCTTGTCTCACAAAGGGATTGTGATTGCTGGGCAAAATTCCAAAAAGATTGCAGATTTATTTTAACAGGCTGCATGGTGGATGAGTGGGTAGCACATTGGTCTCACAGTCAGGAGGTTCAGGTCCATTGGGCATCTCTGTGGGGAGGTTGCACGTTTTCCCCGTGCATGCGTGGGTTTTCTCCGGGTACTCCGGTTTCCTCCCACATTTCAAAAACATGCATGTTAGCTTAATCGGAGACTCTAAATTGTCCATTATGGTGTGAATGATTGTTTGTCTGTATGTGCCCTGTGTTTGGCTGGCGACCAGTCCAGGGTGTACCCTGCCTCTCTCCCAGTCAGCTGGGATAGGCTCCAGCATCCCCGCGACCCTAATGAGGATAAGCAGTATAGAAAATGAATGAATTTCTTTTAACTGTGTGAAATGAAAACATATTCAGTTTGTGATACCCGATTAAAAGCTCAAACAGACACAGACAGCTTGAACACAGTTATCATGATGAATTTATTCTTCAGAGATGGTTTACAGTAAAGGTCAATCTATATTTTCTACTCTTACACGATCAATTTGAGAAAATTCAGCCATGTTTGTAGTGAGGGGTGAAAAATACCAACACGTATAAAGACATTCTGTTTTTTAATCACCTGATGATATTTTTACATACAAATATATGCAATCACGTCGGCAGTGAATATATCAGGAATCATCTCTCTACAAATGTATATATATATATAATATGACAACTAAAATAAAAACCGACTAGTGTTTTTTTTTTGTCTTTTTTTTTTCCCCAATGGTGAAGTGCTTGCTATCAGTGTTCCCTTTCCTTTGGCTTCTCTGCTCCTCATATTTTTTAAACAAGATCAACCATGAAAAAACAGTTTCACATCCATGATCTCACTCTACTGTACAGAATTAAAAACTTGATTATAAGAACAAAAAAATACTGATAAATACAGAAAAAAAAGCAAGAAGAGTGTGTTTGGTTATGTAGATGAAGCAGTTGCTTTTGGACTTTTTTGGAATACGTCGTGTCATTGCCGTGAAGGAGAGCTTGAACCTTGTGGTCAAAGCGAGGGTACGCGGTCCAGACGAAGCCTCTCCGGACTGCCTCCGTCGCGGTTTATCTCAGGGCTGTGTCCGTGCTCGTCTGTGCTCTCGGATTCGTAGGGGTAATTTTCACAAATCTCCTCGTCCTCCTGCTCCTCTTTGATGCTGGTTTAAAAAAAGCAGGAGGGCAAACTGAGTCGCATAACTATATCTACTCACAGATGATTCAATTACACGCTGGGAAGCTTACAAAGCTTGCGGAGGCGATTGTGTTGCACTGCTGTCGCTTTGGTATCCGGACCCATTGGCAAGGGCGCCGTTCATCTGCTCTTGAAGGACATGGGGCAAGGAATGTAACGGAATGCTGCCTATGGCACCCGGGTGATAGAAAGAGTTGCAGTCTAAACTTCCACCCTGCACGAAAACAACAGAGGTCAAAGTTAACATGAATGGTGTCAAAGATCCCACGTTTTCCCTTTTCTAAAGCAGGGGTGTCCAAAGTGTGGGTGCCATTTCAAAACTACGGTCAAACAAAAAAATTAAGATTTTTTTTTTAAAAACAACAGCCAAAATGAAAAAAAGCAGTAATTTTATGAGAGTAAAAACTAAATTGTAGAGGAATAAAGTAATATTATAAGAAACAAAACTTTTTGAAATTTAGGTTCAGTTGAAGTCATAATATTACCATTATGAAGTAAAATATTATGAGATTAAAGACATAATAAAATATACAAAAATAAAGTTTAAAATTTGGGGGAAAAATTAAATAAAAACAAAAAAGAGCAAAAAAAAAAGTGTAAAAGTTGATACTAGCATTTAACTTTGTCACTGATAACACAAACGTGAGATGCACAGTTTTTTCTCTAAATATTAAAAACATCTCAGCACATTAACTTGATTGTTCAGTATGCGGCCCTCTGTGAAAAAGTTTGGACACTCCTGATTTAAAGCAAATATTCACACGCCACAAGCTTTGAAAGCGAGGTCCATGTAAAGGTGCAATTTCTCCCTACCTGAGACACAGATCTGGCTAAACTCTGTCTGTTTTTCAGGAGAGATCTATAATTACAAAGACACAAAAAAACTAGTTAGGGATCGGTGGCGGGAAATGACTGCCACGTAGTAGATGCTAAAACTCCAAAAAACATTTAAAGTGGAACGTCAGGTCTGGGATGATGTGGCGTCAACAAGGCATTAGCCAACTCACCCATTACCGGCAGCCTTCTGGGGCCTTCTTCTGTGGAACTCAATCTCGTCCACCGTCCACACGGCTCCCTTCACATTCTCCAGGCGGACAAAGCACTTATGGAGGCTCAGATTGTGTCTGACAGCGTTCTGGACAAGTTTGGGGAAAAAATGTACATAACAATATGCACACAAGAACTAAAATTAAAACTACTAACAAATATTTTTTTATCAAATCTGTACCTTCCATGTTGCTGCGTTGCGTCTGAAATAGGCAAAGTTTCTTGTGAACCAGTTGTAGATTTCATTTAAAGTAAGCTGATTGCGAGGAGATTCGTATATTGCCTGAAAGTGATGGAAAAACACAATATAATGACAAACTGTAAGAATTCTTGCAGCCTAGCTAGAGTGAAACTTTGCCTTTACCTGCCGTATGAGAGATGCATACGTAAATGGAGGTCTAACTTCTGCACTCAGGTAAAACTCCTTATTGTCAACAATATCTGCAGAAAAAAAGTGCAAACAAACACTTAAAATGCAACCTCGTGGGATTTTCTGATTCAAAGTGGGTTTGAAAATGCTCTCATTATGATTTTCTGCCTTGTTGGCGTGTCAGAACCTTTGAGAGCAGCGGAACTACAAAAACTTTGCCCTGATGAAATTCACGCAACGCTTGTGTAAGCCTGCAGATTTCCCACTCACCTTGGCTGACTGAGCGACTGTACCGCCTACGTACAGGGGTCCCAGTGAAGACGCCATTTGGAGTGAGGACTGAGGGGGAGTCGGACAGTGGCGTCAGGGGTGTGGATGGTGCCGTGGCGGTCTGGGACACACTCACAGGAGGGCCTTTGGGCAGTGTGGTCTGGGAGAAGGATACATTAGGCACCAGATTTGCCTGACAAACACAAAAATGTTAAGACAGGAGGAATATACCGATCTACAAAAGTGTGAAAGTGCCAAGTCAGAGCAACCTACGGGCTGAGCTGCAGGTTTGGGCTCAGATGACTTTAGGTGAGCCATCATCGCCTGGAGTCGCTCTTTGTCCTTCTTTAGCTGCATTCAGAGCACATATGAAAAGTGGTGAGCTCACTATCTTTGCTGTGTATAGAAAATAGGGCTGTCAAATTATTAACTCTTTTAATCAGTTTCCAAATTAAATAATCATGATTAATCTTCATTTGTAACTATGCCTGAAATATGCAGATTTTTACTGTATTTATATTAACAGAAAGATTAATGACAGTAAAAACATTCATATATATAAACATTGCCATATAAAAAGCAATTTAAAAACAAATCACATCAGAATAATTTATTTTACTCTATACCCCCATGTAATAAAGTTTTACTGGACGGTGGATGAGTGGGTAGCACATTGGCCTCACAGTCAGGAGGTTCGGGGTTCGAATCTGCGTTGGGCATCTCTGTGTGGAGTTTGCATGTTTTCCCCGTGTGCGCGTGGGTTTTCTCCGGGTACTCCGGTTTCCTCCCACAATCCAAAAACATGCATGTTTGGCAACTCTGAATTGTCCATTGGTATGAATGTGAGTGTGAATGTTTGTCTATATGTGATTGGCTGGCAACTAGTCCAGGGTGTACCCCGCCTTAGGGTGTACCCGCGACCCTAATGAGGAGAAGCGGTATAGAAAATGAATGAATGGACCAGGAACTTAAAAAACACAAATTAGAATGATATATTATTATCCTTTGACAACTTGAAATGTGCTTGCCAATTATTCACAGGTAAAGTCAAATCTCTTATAGATACATTTACAGTAAAAACTAGTAATGGTCTTCCATGGTTTAATGAAAATCTATGGCAATTGATGAAGCAAAGAGACTCAGCCTTAAGAAGGCTATTAAATCAAAAAGAATAACAGAATAACAGAGCCAAATCACAGTTTTATCTTCAGACATTAAATGACGCTAGGGAAACAGTAATCTGGAAAAAAACTAATAATCTCTTTGGAAAAGAAAAGCATTCCTTTAGAGATTTCAAACTGAAAGTTGATGGCAGCAGCTACTACCTTTAACTCCTTTTTTAAATTACATCAGTCCAAGAGATAGCAAACCCCTTTTTACCTTTATCCAGGATCTGAATAATATTTCTATCAATAACTTAGATCAAGGATTTGATTTAAACTTAATCAGTGGAATCAACAAAATAATTAACTCTCTAAAACAATGAATTAGCTCTCTCTTTCCTATTGACTGACAAAGGGCTATTGTCAGTCCCATCCATAAGTCTGGTGATTATCAAAATTCCATTAACTATAGACCCATACGTATATTACCAACTATATCTAAAATTACAGAGAAATTAACATTTGAACAAATGGCAGCACATCTCAACTCTAGCACTGGTCTGCACCCAATGCAATTCGAGTTCAGGAAGAACTATTTTGCAGGAACAGCTACTCTGCACCTGACTGAGCAAATAAAACCGCAGCTCAACAGAGGAGGAGTTGTTGGTGCTGTCTTCTAAAATTTGCGCAAAACATTTGATTTGGTTAATCAAGTTTTAATTTCTAAACTTGCAAATTTGGATTTCTCTGCAAAAACACTGGCCTGAGTGACCTCATACCTGTCACATACACAGGCAGCAGTGTCTTAAAGTAAAGGATGCCTGCTCTAGTTACCTTGAGTGAACAATGGGGGTACCCCAAGGTTCAGTGTTAGAGCCTTTATTATTCAGTTTATTCATTAATGACTTGCCCCAGCACTGTGATGGTGTACAATTACAACTATACACCAATGACACGGTGTTGTACACGCATGCAAAAAGTGCTCAGTTAGCAGCTGAAAAACTCACTAAAGCTATGTTTAGTGCGATGGAATGGATTGACAGTCTTGTCTGTCTAAACATTAATAAAACAAAAGGATTGTTCTTCTCTAAAACAAATGTGAAAACTCAAATTTGAGACATCTTTATTAGGGGCGAAAGGCCTGATATAGTGTCAGAATTTGAATATCTGGGTGTGACACTCGTCATCTTAATTTTAAGACACATAAGATCATGAAGAAAATCAAAGTATAAAGAAGCAAAGTCATGTTGCCAGCTTGTATGTTAAAAGTTAATATAACACATTTATGTTTAAATTGTACATGGTCCCTTTTTAAATAAATACATACAAATTATATTATATTAACATATATATATATACATATATATACATATACATACATATACATATACATATACATATATATATACATATATATGTGTGTGTGTGTGTGTGTGTGTGTGTGTTAACAGCTCCAAACTAACTGAACATTTAAATCAAGCTAAAAGATACCAAACACATCTGGTAATTTATTTGCACAACAACAGTAGTCTCTTTAATAGTAACTGTGTTATTATGAGGGGTTGCGTCCAACGTCACCGTGTAATTGAAGCTGTATGCATAGTTTGATTTTCTGGGATTTGCAAGCATATTTAAATGCAGCAAATTGTACTTCCGCACTAAGAGTTAAGCAGTGCACTTGAACACCTAATGTGAAAAAATCCTTTACAGCATGGAAAGCACGGCGCTTGGGACCTGCTCCAACACAAAAATGAAAATTAGATGATGAGAAAATGGTGAGATGGATCAGAATTCACGAATGAATGATGTGATCCTCACAGGGCTCAGAATTACACCCAAGTCAAAAGATAGGGAAGCTCATAACAGAGGAGAACCAGATGGAATGAATTTTCCTTCAGCAAAGCAACAGATTGTCAGCTTCCTACAATCAAAGGAGGTGGATGTAGAGATCAACCCCATTGATACTTGAATCCCACTGTATGGCAGAAACAACACCACACCTGTCGTCATCAAGTTCACCAACAGAATTCAAAACTGAACTGCTGAAACAGAGGAAGAACTTGAAAGGCACAAACGTCTACTTAAATGAGCATCTGACAAAACGCAACGCTGACATTGCCAAAAAAGCACGAGACTTGAGGAAGCAGGGAAAGATACTGGAAAGTACTTGGAGCACCAACGGAAAAATATACAAGCAACATGGAGGTCCAGGAGTAGCAGGAGTGCTAGTTGTCAAAGATATCAACGATTTGGATACATACTAAACATCATATAATCATGAGAATAAGGATAAAAGAGGATACAACGTACAAAAACAGTAAGATTACATTCAATAATACGAGTATTGATATTAATGTTGAAAGAGCACGCTCAACAAAAGTATTAAAATCAGGAACTCAAGTACTTACATTTAATGACACTCACAGTACAACACCAAGACAGCAAGATGTTGATCCGGAAATCAACAAGGGAAGAGGGAAGGAAAGAGGAGGAAAAAAAAAGTTTTTTAAAGGAAAATATGATATATGCATGTATGTATGTGTATATATATATATATACACATATATACACATATATATATATATATATATACACACATATATATATATATATACACACACACACACACATATATTCATATATATATATACACACACACATATATTCATATATATATATATATGTGTGTGTGTGTGTGTGTGTATGCATGTATATACACAGTATGTATGAGTATGTATTGGTAAATCATGTAAGAAGGGGGTAGGATTAAATAAGATCTGTTTCTTCCTTCTCCTTTTCGGACATGTAGAACTGAGTAACGTAACATGAATAATTCTTGTACAATGTATGCATGTTTGAAACAAATTAAACCAAACCAACACAAAGAAAGGAGACAACTATGGAGGTGTCATTTGTCTGGGTTATATGAACCATTAATTGAGTTTAATAAATACAGTTTACATAAAGAGTGAGTAACTGTACTTTGAATAGGAGTGATAATACCCGTGTATTGTTTTTTTGTGTTTATTTAAACCACAAATACATGCATGATGCTGTTCCAACGATCAGTGTCCATGAATGCACCCTGTGAGATTATGCTGGAGAATGAGGAAGTATTGGAATTGCACTGCTGTTGATGTGTTCAGGCCAGAATAAACATATAAACAAGCGACCGACTCTGTGGGGACCTTCATGACAGAGGTGTGGCTTGCTATGACGTGCATGCGGTAATTATAACATGATATATTAAATATTTTAGTTACCGTCATTAACACATTCATCCATCCATCCATTTTCTTACGCTTATCCCAGGTCAGGTCGCGGGGGCAGCAACCTAAGCAGGGAAGCCCAGACTACCTCGCCCCGGCCACTTCGTCCAGCTCTTCCCAGTGGATGCCGAGGCGTTCCCAGGCCAGCTGAGAGACATAGTCTCTCCAGCGTGTCCTGGGTCTTCCCCGAGGTCTCCTACCGGTTGGACGTGCCCTGAACACCTCCCCAGGAAGGCGTTCGGGGGACATCCTAACCAGATGCCCGAGCCATCTCATTTGACTTCTGTCAATGTGAAGGAGCAGCGGTTCTACTCCGAGTCTCTCCCGGATGACAGTGCTTCTCACCCTATTTCTAAGGGAAATCCCAGCCACCCTGCAGAGAAAACTCAATTCGGCCGCTTGTACCCGCAATCTTGTCCTTTTGGTCACTACCCAAAGCTCATGACCATAAGTGAGGGTAGGAACGTAGGTCGACCAGTAAATTGAGAGCTTTGCCTTTTGGCTCAGCTCTCTTTTCCCGACGACAGACCGGTGCAAAGTCCGCATCACTGCAGACACTGCACCAATCTGCCTGATTAACACATTGTTTTTGGCGAAATTAAGAGAAACACAGTGGGTGATTTTCTGGCACATGCAGAAGTGTAGCTTGTCTAAAACATGCCACTTCTAGGTGCAGGCTTGGTGTGAAAACAACATGGCGGATGTTTCACCCCAGCTGAAAACCACTGGTTACACTATACCAAGTGTGGGAAAATATTTTGACTCGCAGCCACGCTGGGGGCCAGACAATATATTTGATAGACGCACACAATTTATTCCTATAATTCTAGCAATCCACCTGGAATTATTTGCCTTATTTTATTTATAAAAGCATCATTCATTCATTTTCTATACTGCTTATCCTCATTAGGGTCGCGGGTATGCTGGAGCCTATCCCAGCTGCATCATATAATCTTCTATATGCTCGTGTGTACCCTCTCCCAGGAGCACTTTAAACATTAGACCACATAGAATAATGAAAAATAATTTTACAATTTTAGAAGACTAAGAATAAGAATATGCATGACTAAAGGATATGTGAGTACAGTGTACAATATGAACTATCAACAATAAAACATTGACTATTTACATTGACTGCGGGCCGCAGTTTGCCCACCTCTGCAATATACAGTATATAAGACAGCGAGCAACTAACTCAAAGTTTTTGGATACAAAAAAAAATTAATATCAAACAAACCTGTAGTTCCAGCTGCTGAACAACTTGCATCTGCACGCGACACTGTGCGGTGCTCTTGTCGTCAAGTGTGTGCTCGCTGTTCAAATGCCTTCAGACGAACAAAACAAAACATTTGTCTGTACAGCAAGAGAACACTTTTTGATGCAAATCATGCTCACTTGCAAACTGCATGCATAGGTTGCAAACTCAACTTAATTCAATGTGCAAATAAACGTGATCACTTGCCATCCTACTCCTTTCAGTACAGACATGTTACTTTTTTGTTCTACATATTTTTATATTAGGTTAGTACAGCGAAAACTCAGTTAGCGTCCGCCCTGGTTATCATGTTTTTTGGTTAACATTTGTGTGCATTGCAAATTGTTTTAGTCATACCATTAGTCAGGTACAGAGCGAGCAAGCTTTTTACTAGCCAATCACAGTTGTTGTGTTATGTTGTTATAAAATCTGCTCGACAGCCTGCAAGAAGACATTTGTAACCACAGAAAAGGGACATTTTTGTTTTTAAAAATAACAGTGATGTGTGTGTACATACAGTATATCAACACAACAAAAACAAACGTCAAGACACTGATCAATCTCACCTGTGTCCCTATTGAAGACAAGCAGATATAGAAAATGGATACATGGATGGATGTTTTAAAAGAAAACTATTTGTTCAAATTCATTTGTGTCCCTTTGAGATCTTCCACAATACAGCAAATAAATGCCACGGTGTATCTTACTAGCGGCACACAAATATTAAATCAGCGTTGCGGCTACTCACTTGAGAAATGCCTGAAAGTCTCCGAAGACTGTCTCGCAGCCGGGCCATTTGCACATGCCGTTCCCGTAGAGAGGGTGGCTACTCTGTGTGTTTTCATCCAGTGAGCCACTGAAAGAAATCGTAACATGCGACCAGTGTCAGAAATGTATAACACTAAAAAGTAAAGCCCCATTGCAGAGCAGGATGTATACAGATTTCAGTTTGGACAGGAAAGCACCTTTCCTTCCTCTTTAGGAGAGCGGGATGGCCGTTTGTCGCAGACTGGCGATTGGACGACTCTCTAGAGTCCCCACTCGAGGAAGCACTGCTGTCATTCTCACAGCCTGAAACAACACAGCACTCAGCTAGAGTCACCGGGTGGCACACGTACTTCTAAGCCATCAAACACAGGACTGGCAACGTACTGGCAGCGGCGCTGGTTGGGAGCACGGAAAGCAGGCCCTGCCTCTGCAGGTTGAGCAGATGTTGCTGCTGCACCTGAAGGAGCTGCTGCTGGATGGCAATCTGCTGTGCTGTGAGCTGCGACATAATTGGCACGTCATCAGTTAAAGGCTGACAAAATGTGATTTATGAGATTTATGGGGAGGGTTGCTTGGCACTTGAATGATGTTTCAAGATAACGTTTAAAGGAGAAACATTTTTTTGCCACTGTGGTTTTACAGTACTCCCTCAAGTACTATGTATGTGGTCAGAAACACTCTCTTAAATGTTTGCATACAAAAACATCCCCCTAATGACATGCACATTTGGAAAGAAACTAAACATTTCCTGCATCCAGACACCCACACCTGCTGCAAAGTGCCTCTTGGAGCTATGAAGCGCCGGTAAGTGCATGTTGACATTGCAGGTGGCTGATGGGACTTTTAGAAGGGGCTAAGCCCCCCCCAAAACAATCTTATATTGCAAGGAGACAGATGACGAACAACTTTGGGCCAATTAATTTTTTATTTTATTTTATAAAGTTCACCTATGTAGTGTTACTTTAAAACTTTTAATACACATCTATGCTGGCAGATTGAGCAATAAAATACACTGAAGTAAACTGAAAGCTGCTGCATGCATATACAGTACATGAGGAAAATAACTTTCTGTACATATTTTTTTTATTTACTATCCAATGAAAGTATTTAAAATTACGCAACAGTATGTAACAGAAACACGTAAAAAGAGTCACAACTTATGCGTAATGTACAGTTTAAAAAACTGCATACACATATACACATAATGCAAATGTCAAATGTGATGTGAAAATGGTGGCGTAAACATAAATAAAGATTACCTCCTGGCTAACTATCCCAGCATTCTTCTGTTGGAGCAGCTGCATATTTAGCTGTTCTTGTTGGTTCTTGAAGACCTCTTGGATTTGCTGCTGCAGACATGTTGAAGAAATAAGTTATGCTCAGCGAAGACAGACAAGCCTAATCCGGATGGTACCTGGTGTAACATGAGGGCCTTCTGCTGCTGGAACAGGGCTTGGATCTGCTGAGGACTGAGGACCTGCTGCTGCGCCGTCTGCTGCTGCTGAGGGGCCTCAGCTGGCGGGGTCATCATGGAAGATGATGCTGGGACCTGATACAACCGCAACATTGTATTAGAACAAAGTAAGGCCCTGTCAAGTGGAGGACATTAATATCTATCATCAGAACATGGCACATTTACAAAGGAAATGGAAGTATTCCTTGCAATGGGTGTTTTTGTGAACTCTTTAACACACTCACAAACACACAAAGGAAAACGGGTGTGGTGTCACGCGGTGTTGAAAACACTGACAGAGAGAAAAACAAGATGAAACAGTTGTGTAAACATATTACGAATGCACTTGATAAGAATGTTCTTCTTGGTTGGATGGTGAGGAGTCACACGTGTCTGAACATGGAAAGGAACAACAAATAAAATTTATTCTAGACAGCATATATTGTTCAAAGGACACCTGTGCTTCAAAATCTTGTTGCGAATTTTCGATGTTACAATGAGGTAAATAGCTTCTGTAATTGCTGTGAGTAAAACAGATCTATTGCAGGGGTCTGCAATACTGCTGGACAAGCCTGTACAACTTTAATGTGAGAGTGTTCACAGTTCTGTGCAGCGCTTCTGCAAACAATGCTGCACACCAACATGATCAGGCAATCTTCACCTCAGGGCATAATGTTATACATAGACTTGTTTAGTTTATGTTTAGGCTTGCACATATATTCGTGTTTGACGTTAACTTCCTCGTCTTTCTTTGGTAACAAATCTACCATACATTTACAGCAGTCCATTGTCAGCCCAGTGGTTTGGTTTCAAAGTTCCGATGTAAATTGGATTACTAAAACACAAACAGTGTCTCAGAGAAGCCATTCCGGTTTGTCTCCTTTAAAGACAAACATGTATTTGCTTCCCCATCTGTTGTTTGTTTATTCGGACTACTCCTATTTTCTCTCATCTCAAAAACACGTCTACGAAACGGCTAATATTTCAAAGAAAAACACAACTCTATTGGATGCATTTAAGTCACCAAATTGAAGGACATGATGTTTTACGTATGTAGCTATTTTTATTTGCATACATTCAGTCTGTCAGGCATCACTGAATGTACTTCCTAGGCCTCATGCTGTTGCAAATAAAATTATGTGGTGTGACGGATTTGACCTGTGTGCTGAGAGAGTGTGCTGAGAACACGTGTGATCAAAGAAGTGCATCACACAAGCACACAGTTGTGCCCTACCGTCAAACACGCTTCAATGCATTGAACAGTTAGCAGCTGATCATCAACTCTCTGTCTTCTGTACGAAAACTCTTTGCAGCCAATTCAGCTCAAAATGAGCCAAACAACGGCAGATGGCTCAAGGGAATTAGCACACCATCAAAACAACAACAACAACAACTACCACCACCACAAAAACAACATCCTCTACCGAGCAGGCAGCAATTTACCAACCCCCACTCCCTGTCGAGCCTCACTGCTCCGGCAGTGTTTGCCATAAACATAAACAAAGTCATCAAAATTGCACAGAGACTAAATAATGAATAAAAGCAGGCAGAGCCTGTTTACAAAAACAGAATGCAGGATTCATATTTTAATTAAGGTCTGAACCACAAACAAACATCTCTCTCTGAGGCAGAGTCTGTTTTGAGTCGCGTAAACAAACTGACATGAGAATTTCACACAGGCTTTGTGCTAACAATAACAGACAACTGCCTCCTAGTTTGGCCTTTCTTATGCCATTCAATGTAGCGGAGGTGGCCACAAAAGCGATGAAAACAGGTCTACTCCACAGACAGAGCCAGTTGGCCCCTCTGTTTTTCTGTGGACACCATCAACACAACAGCAGCCTTTGCCTAATCCCTGTTACCATGGTAGCCAGCAAGTCCAAACATCTTGTGTTGTTGTTATTGTTGAGAGTCATACCAGTGAGCAACAGAGTGTCAACACACATCAGTTCCTGCAAGACTGGTCTTGTGAACTCCAAGATGATTGACAGCAAAAAAACTCCTCTAATACTAATACACAACCTACAAAAGGAGCAGCATCTACAAAAGCACCCACAATATTAAATTACACAACTAGTTGATTGCGAAAGCATTACAAATAAACAGGGTAAACCGGATCATATCCATTTCAAATTCCATCTGTCAACAACAAACAGTTTTAGAAATAAAAAGGCTAATCTGAAAAGGTTGAATCGAGGCAACTGGACTCCTGCTTGTTGAAGAGGTTTCCCCTTCAGTTCTATTTTTTGATGTGTAGAGTCTGCCTGTTGTGTCTCTTGTGGATACGTCCCCTGAGGGTGGTCACTATAGGGCTGCTGTTATTGTGAAAGACGGCCCTGCATAACAATAGGGTTGTTCCCTTGGCTGGTGGCAAAACAGTTCATTAGTAACCACTCTTTCCTCGGAATGAGATCATATTTGGAGGAGAGATGTCTGGACACTGTCGTGAGCACACCATGTCCTATGTTAACAGGAAGCCTTTCTAGTTTGACATAGACGGCTTCTTTCACAGCAGAGAATCCAACTCAACAATGTCGTTATGTAGTGCAGTGTAATGAGGAGTGCGATGACCACTACATTGAAGAGACCAAGCAACACAAAAGCACACAACAGAACCTAGGAGAGCAGCTTCTTTGGGTTCAATTTCAGATGTTCAAAGTCCCGTTCCTTTAAGAGTATGACGTCCACATTTTGGATAGGCAAGAAAAGGTGTGAGAGGCTATTCATGTAAAATCAGAAAGGCCTTCTCTACACTGAAGCGGAGCTCTGCGTACAGCACGTCTCCCCAAAGATTGTCTCATTCGATGGGAAGAGTGACCACTAACAAGCTGTTTCCTACCAAAAAGAAGCCTGCGAAGGTGGCTCAACATGCCTGGAGGTTCGTGCTCATGATGCAGCTTCACAAAAGCTACATTCGCCAAGTAGAGTTAAACAGTTTTGCGACGGTGGTTACCAATCTACTTCGTCAAGTCCGGGGTCTCAGTTTTGTTGTCAGTGTGGGTTCGCATCAAAGGGGCCGTTTGACATCATATTCTACTTCAGCACAAAGATGGAGCAAACTCGCTCGGTGTATTTTACACAAAATGAGCAAGTACTTAGTATAGAATGCTATGAGGCGTTCAAAAAGATGATCACTGTTCAAAACAACGCAGTTGCCGCCAATAGAGCGAAGGAGGCAGATCATGACAAACGTGTAACACTGATTATTATATAATAACCATTTCCGAAAGCTCGACGTTGTGCAACATTTACATATTAACACTTATCCTTTTAGAACATATAGAAACTGGAATTGTCTTCATCTTTGAAATATGTCTATACAGTATTGTTTTCATATTTTACTGCTATATATTTCACATGGGGGGCCGCACGGTGGCTGAGTGGTTAGCACATTGGCCACACAGTCAGGAGATCTGGAAGACCTGGGTTCAAATCTCCGTTGGGCATCTCTGTGTGGAGTTTGCATGTTCTCCCCGTGCGTGCGTGGGTTTTCTCTGGGTACTCCTGTTTCCTCCCACATTCCAAAAACATGCATGTTTGGTTAATTGGTGACTCTAAATTGTCCATTGGTATGAATGTGAGTGTGACTGGTTGTTTGTCTATATGTGCCCTGCGATTGACTGGCGACCAGTCCACGGTGTACCCCGCCTCTCGCCCAAAGTCTGCTGGGATAGGCTCCAGCATCCCCGTGACCCTAATGAGGATAAGCGGTATAGAAAATGGATGGATGGATGGATGGAAATTTCAGATGCTGTACCTTGTGGTGACCAGAAGATTGTGTTGTTTTGCAACTTGTTTCTCTTTGTGACAAGTTTTTACCTTTTGGTTAGAATAAAGAATTCTGATTTGTTCTGAATGATTTGTTCCAGTTGATTAATGATGGTTTAATCTATATCTCTTACAAAGTATTTCATCGGGGAATGCTAGCAGATTGAAGTGAGATCTTGGAAAAAGTCACTCCCGTCAGAGTGCTGCCCAAATTATCGTTTCTCCCTAGGTCTTCCAGCTTCTCAACAAATGGTGACGCAATCTCCGAATGCATTACACAGTGAAACAGCGGCACTTTTAAGATTAACGATTTTAAGATGAAAGTCTCGCCATCAGCTGGGAGGGTCCATCTTATGAGTTTAGATTTAAGTGACAAATAGAAGAGAGCCACCTTTATAGTACAGGCAAGCCTGGCTTTAGACTCAACAGATCTCACTAACCCACTATACTGGCTTCGCAGTACACCTCTGTGGCGAACAACCTAAAGTTATGCAGGCTGGTTCTTCAACAGCCATGCCGGGCAACAAAAACAGCAACCCTATACATAAAAAGGGACATAAAAAGGGAGACTCTACACCAACATTTTAAAACTGAAAAACCTTTTTGGAGAAAAGATGAAACATCCTCAAAAACAAGAAGAGTCCAGTTGCACAGAATGAACCTTTGCGGATTACCATGACCTGGATGACTGAGAATCTACAGTGCACAGACAAAAAGAGTTTGCTGCATGAGCCTGGTTAACTTCGATGCTGTGAGCATAAACAACACAAAACAAAACCCTCCGCCCAACAAGAGTTGCACTCTCCCCCTCTGTCAAACTCTCGGACCCACCCTGTGCTACCACTCGATAATAAATTGAAAATACTTTGAAGGATTCAAGGATACACTGACTTGCAAAACAACAACAGCAAAAAAATCACCAGATACTATATATGTCTGCTATCAGGACAAGTGGCGATATGAGAGCAGCTGCAGAGCAAGCGGCCATGATTCACACACTAATGCCGATGTACAGTGAGCTTAACATTTGAACAAAAGTCCCCCCACAAAACAAGGCTTCTACAGCATTAGTCAGTTACTGGTAAACATTGTCAAAACTCTGAACACTGAATGTTGCAATAAATACAACCATCGGGAAAAACTGACCCTGGGTGACTCTGCTGGAGGAGTCTGGCCGCTCCTCAGTCGACCGTCATTGTCAGCATTTTTCCCGTTCTGTGTCCTAACAGCTGGAATGGCGTGGCTCGTCGGTTCTGACCCAGACTCGTGCATCTGGACTTCACTGACCTGCCAAAGAAACAAAAACAGCAGAATGAAAAAGTTTGGCAGAAAGGAACGCAGAATAAGACCATTCTCAACTCGTTGCTAGGATACACTCACAGTAGGCACTATAAGTGCTCTGATACGTACCGTGCAGTGTGGTACACTTCCATTGCCCTAACACCTCTGAAAAATGTAGGCCTTGGCTCAGTTCTTTCATGCACGAGCGCATACGTGAGGAACGTATTCGACTGATATACTGTAATTAATGCACTCCTTCCAGTTATTATTGGCCTCCTGTTATGCAAAATGGACTTTTTAGTGTCGTGTTCCTAAAACCTGTGCATGACCACTAAACGAGAGAAAAATGTATCATCTCCCTCACTTGTTTGCCCTACTTTTGAAAATTAGGAATTTTCATGACGTGGCACGTGATATGATACTGCCTGATCCGCCCTCAGATGGATGATCATGTGGTGTACGTGCCTATCACCAAGGATCCAAGGATCTAACATGGGCACCAAGGTTTTGCCTTGGAGGAGTATGCTACCCAGAACATGCAAACTCCAGATAGTGATGCCCAAACGAAGATTCCAACTACGATCTCCTGAGGCAAACATGCTAACCACTCAGCAGGAAGGCTTTGTTGTGTCCAGCCGCGCTCTTTAATGTTACGCTCTAGCGCATCTATTATGTTCGCAGCTGCAACAATTAATCGATGATTAATCGATTATCCAATTACTTGACAACTATTTTGGTATCGGACTAATCATTTTTATTTAAACATTTAATATATTGTGAATAATAATGTGAATATGTTTTAAATTTCCTTAGTCATCCATGAACGCAGACATGTTATTTTTGTGTTTTAGGCAAAACAAGATGTACACACACCCAATCAGCTTGGACTGTGGAAAACGGTGGTAGACATTTTTGCCTCTTTTGTGATATGTTGTGGACCAAACCGGTTTGGGTTTTGTTCATTTTGATTTGGTCCGTCTACGGCAGGGGTCGGCAACCTTTACTATCAAAAGAGCTTTTTTATCCCCTAGCCCACTAAAGAAAAATAGTCTGGAGCCACAAAGTACCATCTTAAACTCTTATAAACTTTAAACATCAGAATACAACAAATACTGTAGAAGTGCAGTGCGCATGTGTAACGGATGTCAACTAGTAGGGTTGCGATAGTACTGTACTTTGGTTAAACCTCATTCCCTGATGCCTTGCCTTGTTTCTTTTAGCTCGCTGGCTAACGCTGCTCGGCTTAACAATCAATCAGTGGACCTACGTGGTCGCTGGTTCGAGCCCATTGTGTGCAGTGCTGAACTGCAGGGATGAACACATTAACATGTTTAAATCAAATTTGAAATAAATGACTACTATTAAGAAAGTGTGGAGTTCTTGTTTTTAAAATGTTTTTTGTTGTTTTTCCGCCACATATCAAGCATGTAGGTAAGGCGGCAAAGACGACGAAGGAATATGTCTGTGCACAATTAAGAACTATTTTCTTCTGAGATATTACTTTTTGGGGGAGTATAGCAGGCAAACATCCCTTCCCTGCCCTGATCCAGTCACAACTTGGGCAGGATGCCTTTACGATCTTACTTTTTTCAAAAATGAGCATTTTCCCCACTTAGACGCGAAAAAATATTTGAACACTGCAAAGGGAGACACAACAAAGAGGCTGAAGAGCTGTGGGTTGCCAACCCGTGGTCTAGGGCCTATTACGCCATAAATCAAAACAACAAGTTTCAGATTAATCAACTACAAATTGTCTACAAAACTACTAATTGTCAGTTCCAGTCCTAATTATGTTAGACAAGTCCAGGGTTACAGTCTATATCAGGGGTTGCCCACCTGTCAATCTCTGATGACCAGTTAACCTTAGGGACTTACATAGTTGATCATTGTTGTGAACTCCCCAGTCATAATTACAAGTTTATTTGTTTTAGTGCAGCACTGTTCAGTGCGGACTTCATGATTTTTACAACAGGCACCTTTCAGGGCAGGTAAGGAACCCTCTTAGGACCAATGGCAGATTCAAGCCATCCTGGCAGTTGTTGCTGAAATGCGCATATGCAGTACTCCCCCAAAAATTAAAATATTGAGTAAAAGTTGTTTCATTTTGACAATTTAACATAATAAACCAAACCAACAAGTTTTATTGAGCCATCACTTTATTGAGCCGTCACAGTCCTTTTAAAACTCTTCTTAAAACTCATTTATATTCCTTTGCTTTTAACCCTGTCTAAGATTCTGCACCTGTTTTATTGTGCTGTACAGTTTTTATTGTTTTATTAAGTTTTTAGCTAGTTTTTATTCTTATTGCACCGTATGCACTGTACAGCACTTTGTCTCAATCCCTGATTGTATGAAAGCGCTTTATAAATACAGTTGAGTTGAGTATAAAAACCACAAACCCACAAACTCATAAAATTAAAAGCTGCAAGACCTAACCAGCAAAATCCAAAGAAAAAAAACTTGAAATATAATGACTTGCATATTATTTGATTATATAAAATGTCCAATTCACCTTTTAAGTTGAATTAAACTGCATAAATACAACAACCTTTTCAGAATATTCTCATTCTGGGTAGTACTGTATGTTTATGTCCATCTGTGTTGGTGAAAAAAAATATCAGACAATACGTCAAGCATTATTACAATGTCAAATCAACCAGCCAGATGAAAATACGATCGGTGTATTAATAAAGCCCATCAAGCCTACCATTCTAAGTGTCTGACCGGAGTGGATGTTTGGATGAGGTGCTCAAGCAAATTTGCTTAAATCACATACAACTCTAGCTCTTTGCTACAATCAGCAAAAATATTAAGAAAAATGAATACAATGTCACATCAGTGCCTTCCCCTCCCTGACAACAGAACACCTCCGCACATATCGCTGCTCTCCAGGCTAGCACCCAGCCCTGAGCTGAGTCCAATAGCCCAACCAGAAGTGAGAGACATGCCAATAGAGCAATAGGGGGAACTGAGACCCCCGATCTTAGGCTCAAAAATGTTGGTGACCACTGGTCGACTGTAAATACAATAAATGTAAAATGCGGATAGAGTGGATAATAATGCTTCTTCAAGCCACACACTTGTCAACAAACACAACAAACGCAAGTTCCCAGAAGGTAAAGCACTATTATAACGTTTAAATTCCCGCATCATGGCTACATTTGGGGTAACACACTCCAAATTCACTATTGTAGGATGTCTGAGGCTTATCTAAAATTGTTAAAATATAGTGCAATATGGAATCTTCAATGATAACCGTCCCCAGTATTATAGAATGACAGAAAGACTCCAAATAAATCCATAAAAGTGTGCTTTCTCATACACGAGCACATGTGCACACAACATAGTCGTGTCATATGATTAATGTGCTTGCTCCACATTATTAGTGGTGGTGGATATTAATGCTAGCCAACAGAAAACAGCATCACTTTGACTGACCTACAAAAATTTGTAACGTGGCAATTACTCTTATGTAGCATTTTGTTATGAAGTGACACCGCACAAGAAGCCCAAATGCCGTGGTGCGGTGGGAATGGAGGCCAGTGGGGGATAACCAAGGACAAATACTCGAAAATCAAGCCAAAGCCCGGTATAGTCTAAATGGTACAGTGTGAGTGTCATTGGTTGTTCATAATCAGCAAATGCAAATGCAGATAGAATATTGTGAAGTAATATCAAACTGGCTGAAGTGACATATTATAATTCTGTGTGTTTGAGAGTCAACTTACACCTGAGGCAGGAAGTTCTTTGTGACCTTTGAAGCACAAGGGCGGGACTGATAGCAAACAAACTCCAAACAAACAAAACAGTAAAACCTTTCTGTTTCAGAGTGTGTATTTTGAGTTAGTATTTTACAGTGTGGCAAATACATGGATCATTGCAACATGTGATTGCATCCTGTTCAACGAGAACACTAAGATTCAGAGTTACATTCATGGCACAAAGCAGACCAAAGCTTGGTGAGAATTAAGACGTTGGGTCAGTGTGTTTATGTTTTGACCGTATGAAGTTTAATTACTTGAACTTTACTTTCCACTAGGAGAACAGCACACTGCCTGCAAATACTCATCCAACAAACAGGTTTGGAGCTCTTGTGGGTTCGCCAAGTGGGGTAACCTTAGCTCATAAGAGGAGCAACTCTGCCCGGGGCCACAAAAGTAACTTTTCAATAGGAATAAATAACCATCTATTCACTAGTATTCGAAACCTCCAATGTTCTGGCAACCCATCACAGTGACATAAATGTAACCAGTTTGTAATGTTTAAAAAGATAAAAAAGCACGAGTTAAAAAACAGTCTCCACTGGAACTGGGAGAGGAACATGCTTGGTCTATTTGTTGAATAACTGAGTGCTGCCATGGCTACTGTAAACACAGGGGCCCAGGGTCTGTGTTTATGTGCAAACATATCTTCCTTCTGGAACAATTTACCATTAACCAGGTGGTGCGATAAACGGCCGTGTCAGGTAGTACAATGCACAAGGAGGCTTTTATGTGTACAGCTTGGGAGTGCTTGAGTCAAAAGCTAAGCAGCATAAACAAAAGTAAATAAAGTAGGCAAACAGATGATGTGAACAGATGAAACAGGCTGCGTTGCCCCAAGGAGATCTTCAGGGTTCAAAAACTTATAAATCATACAAAGAAAACAATCCTTAAAATTACAGCATACTGTTTATTAAACATTAAACAGTAAGGAGTTCACTGGGATGCCTCCCAGGTTATCTTAAGAGGCACTTAAGAAAAGAGCATTTCCTGCATGAGATGTATGTGTCAGAGCGGTATTATTCACAATGCGGATATTGCAAAGAAGGCCAAAAAAAGTGAAGTGATTCCTGCAAATGAGAGCCTACCTAAATCACATCCGGCATTTGCTGGCGAGGCTTCCATTCTGTGTGCTTATGCTTTCAGGATCAGCGTTACTTCTAAAAACAAAGAGCTGAGTTTCCTGTTGTCACGTCTGAAGATGTTAGGGGAGGAACTCAACGTTCTTCTTGCCATTTTTGACAATTCTGCACACGAATATTGTGCATTAACAAATGAAAACCATCAAATGCATTTGGATGAAACAGAGACACCAAGCCAGGGCTTTGTGCTGCATCTTCAAATGGTGCAACTTTCTCACGTTCATGTGGTGGTAGTGCTGCACGGAATGGAGGTGTGGTCTGCATTGCTTTGAACATCCATCTACCTTCGTATTTGTTCGTGCTGACATCTGGTTAAAAGTCCTCAAAAGACAATTGGGTGCGAATTGAAGAAGTTTACTGACTGCGAGGACGGTCATTTCCCCCAATGCGTGGCAGCCATAATCCCAACCTAAATAAACCCGATAAGATGTTAGGTGTCGTCCACCATTAATAGCTGTGCGATATGTTCCATGCAAAATGAATGGAGTCGACATCGCCGAGAGCAGCCATTGCAGGTTTCTCACAGGACCCGAACCCAAAGCTACGCGTAGCAAATGAGGACCCGGGAGTTAGCATGCTCGACGTCCGAACAGTCCGTGTTATTTCCCCGCCAAACAGGTCGCCATGCAGACACGCGTTAACAAACAAGCAACGTTGAGGGCATCAGCAGCAATGGACAACAAAAGCTAGCCGCTAACTGAAAACAAGCGTCTCCGTGTTGCCGACGGGCACATTGCAGCAAATAAGACGTGCAGGTCGACATGAGTGTATTGCTTTATCTGCGCGCAGCTCAATGAACTTCAACTCACCAGGTTATGTACGCGTAGACAGTGTTGGACACGGGGTGGTGGCTGGCGAATGGACCTCGGTGTGGCTTCGTTGGTAGCCGGGCTAGCCACAAGTTGCTAGCAGAGGGTGTGGCTTCAGTAAAAGTAAACAATGGTGACGTCATGTCCACACGCGGGACCGTCCTCCATCGCCTTGAAAAAAGACGCACGCGAAAAACGACGCACCTTACCTTGTTGTGCACACTTACAAAACCTTCCGAAAAGGCGCCCAAACGCTGTATTTTCATATAATGTGACGTGCATATTTACCAATGAGCTATAGCGGCATTATTATTAATATTATTGTTGTTGGTATTATATGATCACAGCTTGAACAACCATAAATCATGTTGAACGTTCAGTAGTCTCTTTTTCTCTGTTTTTATATCTTAACAATGCACAGCTTGTGTAAAAAGTATGTATGTTTGTATCTATCTATCTATCTATCTATCTATCTATCTATCTATCTATCTATCTATCTATCTATCTATCTATCTATCTGTCTGTCTGTCTATCTGTCTGTCTGCATGTTTACTTGAGACCAAATTGAAAGGGAAAGTTTAACAAACATGATAAGGCAGTATCCAAAGTGCAATAATACAGTACATAGAACCTGTGCCAAAGCCTCATTTTCATGCGAATCCGCACTCTCTAGCACATACATTGCCAGGTTTTTACAGTGCGGGGATTAGAACACCAATACAAATTAAATCTTTAAGATTAAACACTCTTAATGCACGACACAATCATCAAACTTACTCATATAGCTCACATACAGCAATGAACAACTTCAGGTCTCCTTTCTGCAGTGCCACTGCCATGCTCTCTATGAAGCGTTCAGGCACACTCGTAATTGTGAGTGTTAGGCGCTAATTGTTTTTTAATTTTTATATTTAAGCCATTTGCGTACCCCACTTTGGGAACATAGGGGGGGCACAAAATAGTATTCTAATATGTTCATTATAATTTGCAAACATTTACAAACCAATATTTAAACAACCAACGATTTAAAAATCTATTTAAAAAAGCCATTATAAACCCTCCAAAACTATTATTTATATTGTCCAAAAAATAATGATGTGATATTTGTAATACAGTATTTAATTCTTTATCATCGAGGTTTATATATTTTTACACGATACTTTGCAGGAAGTTACAGCAGCCACATTTATAGACAGCAGAATACAAACAAAAAGAATAAACTAAATAAAATATAAAACAAAATATAAATTAAACACAATATAAAAAAACACATGCTTATGTATATTATGATCAATACTTTCGTATCAATATTGCAATTGTAGATCCAGCATGCGATTTGTACACACATATACTTTGAATATATATTCTCACATACACTGTAATTTACATACACAAATGTACAAGACTCACTTTTGTAAGTATACTGTAAGTACACATCACTCAAACTTGCGGATATGTATATAATGTATATACATTTATTTGCAAACAAATGCTACACTGTAAATTTGCCTTTAATGTAATCTAACATACAATAAACATATAACAATGGGCCTCCTCCAAAAATAATCCCTCAAGTATATGTTTATTAAATGTTTTCTAATGAACGGTTACAGCCACAAGATGGTGACATTTCCCTTTAATCCACATTATCTCTAGTTGCTGGTGTCATTCCTACTAACTGATCAGAAAAGGAAATTCAAGTGTTGCTCTGGCCAAATGATTGAAGGACAAATGAACCTAGGAAGGTTTTACAATCTTTATTTTCAAACACAACAAAGACAAACAGACATGCAGAGCATATGACTACTAACATTCTTTTTTGCTGGTAAACACAAGGCACCATCCAAGATCAACAGTTACAAAGGTCTGAGATCTCAGGAGTGAAAGGTCACCCCTTTAGATAAATGATCAAGTTTTTCAGTCACACTATTTTGGATTAGAAACAATCATGCTACGTTTCAGGTTACAGAAACAAATTAAAGCTATCACCGTGAGATATACTGAGATTGTTCCGCACTTGCTTTGAACACACAGGAAAACAATGCGTTGATTTAACTACTATTACAAGTTGTAAAGACAAAAATACAACAATCAGGAAATAAAAATACTTTGTTTGCCCTTTGTCAGAAAGTGTGTTTTAGGTTTCCCTTCTATCAGTTTTACCTGAAGGGATAGGCTAATAACAACAAAGTGCTTGTGTAGGGCAAAGACAAAAACAACATTACAACTTAAATCATTGATTTTTTTTCAAATTTAATAATTTTCTAGTTTTCTAATAAACTAGAACTGATTGCACAATCATATTCCTCAGGAACTACTGAAGGGTTATTTACTGGGGGCAGTTTAACAAGAACAAACACATTTCACAATATGCATTTAACCAAAAGTCAATTAAAAAAACAAAGGTGCAATGATCTGCTAAAGTTGCAGCAGTCAGTATAGAGAACTTTACTTTGGCCTTAACATACAGAGGAAAAAATGTGGGATTAAAAAAAAAGTATTTTGTGAGATTTAGCTTTGTGTGGGCTCTAGAAAATACACAAAATATACCAAAATTGATTTTTTTTAAAAGGTCACATGGCTATACATAAGATATTTGGTTGTTTTTGCACAAGTTCGCAATATAAAAACAACTTAGTAATAAAGTGTGTTTTAAAAGCAAGCAAAATAAATTCAGATATTATGAAGATTGAGGGACCCACCAGCGCCTTAATACATCAACCACATTTTGATGACATTAAGATCATGTGAGATTGAGCTTAACTGCTTCAAAATGTGCCCAGGTATTGTAGTCCACGATGTGCTATAAAGTACAAAATGTCCTAATATCGTGATCGACCTCCTTCAAAAGCATGATGCTCCTTATGAGCTGTAATGAAAAAACATGTCATAATTATTATGTTTATAAGCTTGAAATCATTGAAAAAACACACCACGAGAGGACATACTCACGTTTGTAAAACACTGCTTTAAACTGCATCTGTGGAAGGAGCTTGTGTATCCTGCCTAAAATGTTGGAGTCATCAGCACGTGAAGCGTTTCCATTCCAAACCTGAACGACATCTTCTCTCTCTCTTACACTGACACTGACCCCGACCACTTCATCGTCTGTGAGTCACAGTCAATCAATTAAATATTGAATATAGTTCTTTTTTGCCCTGTGGTACAGTTACTGATAGAAAACATTAGTGAATGAAGATGTTTACCTGCAGCACAATAATCACTGAACTGTTCCCCAATGGTGGCCAGTAGCAATTCCTTCCACACAGCTGACTGTAAACACAAAGGCAATGTTATTACAGTGGATCCTCGGTTTTCATCATAAATCCATTCCCAAAGGTAAGACAAAAACCGAAACAAATGTAAACCGAAGCAATTATTCCAGGAAGAGATGATGTAAGTCCAATTAATGCGTTACAGACACAAGTTCTTTCTTTAATTCAATAGTGTTTCTCACCTTCTTTATCAATGTTCACTGCAGTGCAACGGCACTGGCAACAATTGTTGCGTCGGGATTACATTTCTAAAAAAAAAAAAAAACAGTTTCCTCTAATAGGCCGAAATACGCATTGTGCTTAATCGCCTCCTTAACTCACAGTGCAGTGCTTGAAAAGAGGAACAATACACAGTTGTTCATCATTCTGTGGCCATTCTATGAACAAATAAACAATCCACATACACCTACATAATAAAGATGATAAAAAGATTCTATGGCCAGAATCTGTGTACAGTGCCTCAAATCTAAAACAACCACTATCCATTCTTCACAGAGACTGATGCCTCGTCCACACGTAGGCGGGTATCTCATAAAACAAAGGGTGTTTTTCACGTTTTTGCTACACGAGTCCGCAGATATACGGGACTAAAAACAAAGGTTTTCAAAACATCCAGCCAAAGTTCGGATCTGGAGAAAACTCCGGTTATATATTTGCGTATGGACGCAAATAACTGGAAGTTTGCATTTCCAAACGTCACTTCCTGCAGAACATATTTGGTGACGTCACATACTGGAACTGTATTTACATCAAAAACAACATGGATGCCCTCAGTACTGGCGATATTTTCTTGCGTCTAGTTGACTTTGTAATGTAAATCAACGCTTAGAAATAATCCTACCTCCTCGTCGGTCCACGCAAACGAGCCTGGCGCCATGTTTTATGTTTTGCGGAAGTGAGGGGATGACAGAGGATGATTCAAATTGGATAGAATTTTAGTAACTGTTGCCGCCTACAAGTTTGGCATGCTTAAAGTTGTGGTTCCCAATGCATTTATCTGGTTACAGGAGGATGCGTTTTTTCTTTTTTTAAATATGAGGTCGTGTGGACACCATTTTTTTCATACACGGAGAGGGAAAAATATGCGTTTTTAAAAATACCCTGCTACGTGTGGACAAGGCATGAGTCACCAATGTGTGGATGCTTTGTTTGGGCACTAGTTTGTTAGGCGCACTGTTTGGCTGAACAATAACAGAGACAGTGTCTGAAAACCGACACAAATCTGTCTCAATAGTTTCCGCCCAAAAAAGAATCCTCCCAAAACCGGGGTGTACAAAAACCAAGATTCCACTGTAAATGAAAAAAGCTATTTTATCCTTTAATTACTTACAGTGCACTCTTTTGGTACTTTCAATCTCCAAACACCACCTTTAGCGTTGCTTTCTTCTTCCCTAAATAGGAATCATCAGACAACATTGTAAATACGTATAAACGAGTGAACAACATATTTATACTTTATTTTACCCACCAGAGTGGTTTTCTTTCACCTCTCATAAGGTGATAGCTGCACCTCAGTGGCAAGATGGCGACACTGGGTATATTGTTGTAAACTCTCCAAAAGTTCTAGAGGAAACCAATAGTTTATTTGGCCTGTTTACTGGTCAAGTAAGTAAAAACGTGTCAGCTTGTTAATATTTCACATTTTACTGTGTGGAAATCCCAGCTAGAGCATTTTATTGTGCTTTATTTTACAAGGAACTTGATATCTGCAAGATTATACTATCATAGCTGTGACTAATATCATTAGGTTCAGATTAAAAAATACGTGCTTACAAAATGATGGTAACCATAGTCTTACATCCATCCATCCATTTTCTATGCCGCTTATCCTCATTAGGGTCGCGGGTAGGGTCTTACATATAAATGTGAAGTCTATTCAAGGAAGTCTGTTTCTTGTTGTGGTGCAATTAATTATAAACTGCACATGATGGAGCCTGTTTTGCAGCAAATGTGTGAAATATTACAAATCTTACCTGGACGGTCTCCACCGTGTAGATTTTCTTCAGGTTAGACTCACATTCAGCTGCTGTAGTTCCTGGTAGAGATCTAAGAAAGGAAATATTTAATTAAATATCTCTTGCCCCAGGCACCTAAAAAATCTCCTGTCTGACATGATCTGAAGGTTTTTTTCCCCCCTTTCCAGGGTGCGTGACACATTCTGGTGAACTGGCGATCAAAGGAACAGCAAGGAGGTGGGAATCGGGTGACAAAACAGCAAGTAAACAACACTGACCTCGTTAGAACTCAGCACCCTCTAGCACGTACATGAGGCGCCTTGTGTAACACTTGCTCTTTTTCAACGTTACATGCACTGTGAAATAACAAGTAGAGTAGGTCTGCGTGAAGTGGACCACCATTGAGGGTGGGGTGGGGGGTTGCAACAATAAAACCTGAACCAAAACTAACAGGTGACGTGAACGTGACCTGGCCTGAATTCAGGTCTAGTATGTTAACATTTTGTTTATTTGAGGCGCCTAACCAGCAGATGTCTTGTGAATGTAGGTCCAAGAGAAAAGCAGGTGTCAGGAAGGCCACAGTAAAGTCATCCATCCATTTTCTATGCCGCTTATCCGCATTAGGATTTCAGTTTGAATGTAATTTGTCAATTCAAGCTCCAAATATTACGCTATACGCTATCCGCTCCTTTCTTTGTTCTCAGAACAGCCGAGATGATTGAATACAACTTTAGTGGAACTTACCTGTCAAGCCAGAAGGTCCAGGCAGAATGTAAGGGCAGCGTGTCATCCTCTTTATTGTTTGGGCAGCTTCCCAAATCCGCGTCTCTGCCTCCGATGTGAATGTTGGGCTCCAGGAGACCCACCGGGCTTGATGGAGAAATCAAATGTAACGTGGCAGCTACCGGGACTGCCATATTTGCGTCCTCCGGGAACTCGAAAAAGCTTTACCTAAAGAAAAACCGGACCGTCGTCTTATGGCGGTGTTTCCACCTCAGCTACCGTGTGGCTCGTGCACGTTGTTAGCTGCAAGTCAGTCTCTTGATCGGCCGCTGACTCATTCGCCGCTTGACGGGTCGCTGCCTTCCCAACAACAAAAAACGATGACGCCCGAGGTGTGAATATGGCAAATTAGAAGCTTGACATCTGACGTCCGCAGAAAACCATTCGTTGTGTAACACTGTTGTAGGAGTTGAATTCGAGTTAAGTATCCGTGCCACACAAAGGGCTATTTTTGACGCCTTGTCAATATAAACTTCCGTAAATGTATGACGTCACCGCTGACATGCGTAGTCGTCACCCTGACCAGCTTTGTTGTGTTGCGACCTGCTATTGCTAACTAGCAAGTGTTTCCTGCCTGTGGCCGAAGACAGCGATGGACACCGAGGCGTTGTTGGAAGCGCTTCAAGGCAAACGTTCCAGTTACTACAACTAAGTGCTGCTGCATTCACGAGTTTTGGAGACATTTATTTTTCTACACGCGGACTCGCTAATGGTTGCTAACTACGTGACCGCCACTGAGCTTCCAAACAAGACGCAGGAAGCGCACTGTGATGTCTGCTGCGTATAGCAAGTCGATTCCCCTTGTTGCTTTACTTGAAACGCCGGCCCTTATATTTATTATTATTATTATTATTATTATTGACTTGACAGCGAGTGATTATGCCAACGATTAAACGTGCCTGCTACCAAACTGCAACTTTCAATTGAGCCGCTGATTTTTGTAATTGGTGTGTGACGATTTAAGGGCGTGACGTTTGCTTGTTTTTAACCCTGCCAGTCGGCTCCTCTTGACCGAATGGGTAGGCCCATTCAAGTTAGTTTCATCGATTTTAATGCTGAGTTGCTCTCGTCTTGTGTCCGCCCCGTAAGCGCGTCGTGTGCGTCCCTTTAGCCAGAATAACAAAACTGTAATGTCGTCATTTGTAGATTTTGAGAAGAAAGTGAAAAGGGACACCAGCCCAGCATTGGAGCAATTCCTGTGTCATGTTGCCAAGACTGGAGAATCACAGTGAGTTACTACTCAGGGTTGACACTTTTTCATTCAGTTACATTAGCAGATGTTTGCTATTACTCTCTTGCATACTTGAGGTGAGCAAATCTCATTTCCCCCTAGGATCCCGTGGCCACAATTCAAATCCTACTTCATGTTCAAATTGGAAAAGGTCATAGATGATTTCCATGCATCCACATCAGAGCAGAGAGGTCCTCACAATCCCAATGTTGAACATGTTCCCTACGAGGAGATGAAGAGCCGGATCTTGAAAATAGTTGACAGCTACAATGGGTGAGTGAAGATGCTGGATGTGCTACTTTCGGGACTAGGTTGTTGACTTTCTCTAACACAGAATGACATGATGCCTAAATGAAGAATTACTGTAGTAAACTAAACAGACAAGATAATAAATACTACCACCCATTTTGGTGTTTCAGATGAATGTAAATACATTTTTAACAAAATCCATGAGTATGTTTTAGCTGAGACAAGGGCAGCGTATGTGTTGTGCATGTGATGTGCTGTCAGCTCTTGTACTGCCAGTTTTGGCAACATTTCAAAATCAGTTTGGATCATGGAGGTTAGACAACTGCATGTGACTTTTTCTAAACACATCTGTTGGAATCCTTCCCAGAATCCCATTCACCATTCAGCGTCTCTGTGAACTGCTCACCGACCCCAAGAGAAACTATTCTGGAACAGACAAGTTTCTCAGGGGTATAGAAAAGGTTCATGCACAAATGACATATGCAAATATGCATTATATTACATATATTTAGTGCACGTATCATTTATAAGTGATGTTAGATGTGGTTTATGGTTACTATTTCTTCTGTGGCTTACAGAATGTGATGGTAGTCAGCTGTGTGTACTCTACATCAGAGTAAGTACATTAGCTATTGTGCTTCACATTTGTGTTGAGCATTTGCTGGTGAATTGACAGTAGTTTTGTTCCATTTTTTTTTTTTAAGGAAAAACAGGGCATCCAGTTCAAACAGAGTGAATGGAGTAATGCTTCCTGGTAACACTTCTCTATGCTCAGACAGGTGAGGGCTATTAATAGAAGTTCCACAGCTCCAACGCGTCCTCATATAGTAACACAAGGACCCTTTTGGTTACTTTAATGTGTAATCATTTGGCTTCTTCATACTATTCCATTTATGTACAATAAATTGACTTTCTTTTGCAGTCGAAATGTAAACGGACCAGGCATGCCGAAACTGCTCAGCAGGCCAAAGCTTTCATTATCGCCATCACTTTCCACCAATGGCCTATCTGTGTGTGAAGTCAACAAGGAGACCATCACAGAGGAGGAGGCGGAGCACCACGTCAGGTAGGCTGTACCTGTATAGAGTTGATATTTGGAAGAGGAGTGGTAATTGCAGGGTAACTGACATTTTTGCAATATTTTTCTCGTGATCTCAATAGTGTCATGATACAGAGATAACAACATTTCTTCATGTTATCATATTGGAGGAGAATCATTGGTGTTGGGATGGGGACACAAACAGGAGTACACACATGCACATGTGCAGCGTAGCCAACTGTAATGTGATCGCTCCTCTACAGTTCCATTTGTGGGGAGTGAGTACGTGCACAGCCTGCATGTGCGTGTGGTTTCGGTGGGCTGTTGCAGTGTAGCTGACTGTATTGCAGTTGCTACTTCACAGTTCATATTTCATAAAGAGAAAAACTCCAAATGAATCCAAAAAGTCAAAATAAAGACATGTCATTTAATTCATGCAATCGCTACACCACATGCGAGTGCAGTTGAGAAATTGTGAATATCAACAAAATTTCACTTAGGTGGTTTGGAATTAAAAAAAAAAAATCCATCCATTTGCTTCCGCTTATCCGAGGTCGGGTCGCCGGGGGAGCAGCCTAAGCAGGGAAGCCCAGACTGCCCTCTCCCCGGCCACTTGGTCCAGCTCTTCCCGGCAGACACCGAGGCGTTCCCAGTCCAGCTGAGAGACATAGTTTCTCCAACGTGTCCTGGGTCTTCCCCGAGGACTCCTACCGGTTGGACGTGCCCTGAGCACCTCCCCAGGGAGGTGTCCAGGAGGCATCCTAACCAGATGCCCGAGCCACCTCATCTGACTACTGTCAATGTCAGCGGTTCTACTCCGAGTCTCTCCCGGATGACAGTGCTTCTCACCCTATCGCTAAGGGAGAACCCCGCCAGCGTGCGGAGAAAACTCACTTCGGCCGCTTGTACCCGCGATCTTGTCCTTTTGGTCACTACCCAAAACTCATGACCATAGGTGAGGGTAGGAACGTAGATCGACCGGTAAATTGAGAGCTTTGCCTTTTGGCTCAGCTCTCTCTTCACCACGACAGACCGGTGCAGAGTCCGCATCACTGCAGACGCCGCACCAATCCACCTGTTCATCTCACGTTCCATCCTTCCCTCACTCGTGAACAAGACCCCGAGGTACTTAAACTCCTCCACTTGAGGCAGAACCTCATCCCCGACCCGGAGATGGCACTCCACCATTTTCCGGGCAAGAATGATGGACTCGGACTTGGAGGTGATGATTCTCATCCCAGCCGCTTCAGAAAAAAAATTATAAATAAGGAAAACCACATTATACACACACACACGCACACCAAACATTAAAAACTAAATACAAAACCACACTTTTTTTGTCTTTATTATACTGTTAAAAAGCTGGCATTTTCACTTTTTTTTTTTTATCCAAGAGCAAGGGGGAAAAAGTGTTTTGTTAAAACGCAACACAAAGGAATAGAATAGTTTTCATCCATCGCTGTATTTTGTGTAGGTAAGCAGTTACTGAAAGTATCGCATTGCAGTAGGGATCTTAGAGCGATTCACATCATAGTATGTCAGTGATGTCAGTTTCATCCAGTTATATAAATACAGTACTAAGAGATGCATAATGATATCAATAGTTTGTCTCACCCTTAGTGCCGTTACATTAGTGTTTGTTTGAACTTGTTGTACGTACTTGTGCGTTAGGAAATATGTTATAAAGGTCTCACATATCTATTTTTACAGCAATGTTTCACTCATGGGAGGTGAACTACCTCCACACAGCAGGACAAAGAATAAACACACCGAGGAGGAAGATGAGGACTCAGATGCTGAGAAGCACAACAGCAAGAGGCTAAAGGTTGACAAGAAGCAGGAAGAGGGTGACACAAAATGTGAAAACAAGGAATACTTTCATAAAGGCACAGATAATTCCTCGCCGATGCCAGAATCTTCCAAAGACTCTTGCGGTCAAGCGTACAAAAGTGAAGCATCTTCACATTCTATCTCAGAAGATCCAGGTGAGTTTTGCATACTCTGATTTCCATCATATTTCACCTTGTTAAACTGTACAAGCCACGTTTTAAGTTACATTTTAACACAATTAACTGTCTTATAGAAAATGCATGTAAACATAAAGTAAACTGTTAAAAAATGTCCCCCATAACTTCTAGATTGTTTTTTCCCCTGATGTCTGTAGTATATCATAACATGAATAAGGTGACCCCTATTTAAGGATAAAACCAGCACTTGTTGAACATGCATTTCTCTTTGAAAGCCTGAGGAAAATGGGTCGTTCAAGACATTGTTCAGAAGAACAGTGTACTTTGATTAACAAGTTCATTGGCGAGGGGAACTTTTTAAGAGGTGCAAAAAATGTTTGGTTGTTCAGCTAAAATGCCTTAAAATGGAGAGCAAAACCAGCGACACGTGGCAGAAAACTATCAAAAGGGATGGAAGAACAACCAGAATGGCAAAGGCTGGGCCAATGATTAGCTGGAGGATTATCAAAGATAGTCTGGAGTTACCTGTAAGTACTGTGACAGTTAGAAGACCTCTATTTAATAGTTAATCTAGGTAATCTATTTACAAGAATCGCCCGCAAAATCTCTGTTAAAAAAGGCATGTGCAGAAGAGGTTATTATTTTTTCGAAGAACATATCAACTGGCCTAAAGCGAAATGGAGGAACATTTTGTGGACTGAAGAGAGTAAAATTGTTCTTTTTGAGTCCAAGGGCCGCAGACAGTTTGTGAGACGACCTCCAAACTCTGAATTCAAGCCACAATACACAGTGAAGACAGTGAAGCATGGTGAATTGTGGAATATTGATAAATATTATTGGAGTAGAATAACACCCGAAAGGTGCCACAAGTTGGTTGTGTCCATGCTTACAAGATATAAAACTGTGGTCATACAACTAAATATTAGTTGAGTTATTCACAGGATTGCCAAATCCTAGAAACAAAACAGTTGGTACAAAATAGTTTTGAGTTTGTAAAGTTAACGGCAGACACTGCTATTTTTTTAACACACTCCTTTCAACTAATTGTCCAATTGCAGAGCCTTAAGAGCGTGCATATCAGGAATGTTGGGGCTTGTTTGTTTTCTGAGAATCTACTGCACCTACTGGTCTGTGTTTGAGGTAGTTTTGATAGTGTGTTGAAAAAATGCACTTCTCCCCCTTTTCTTCAGGGCCCAGTAGCTTACAGACAGGATCACCTGAAAAAGAGGCAGCCGAAAGGGAGGCGACCCACCATCTTAACCGTGACATCACTGTGGACCAACCTGAACGACTACTACAGGAGAATACGCACTTTGAGCAAGACACTGAGGACAGCAGTAGCAGTGACGGAGACCGCCTACATTCTGGTAATTCACCCAACATGTCAACAGGGGGCAATACAGACAATTCAAATTGCACAAAGACTGACACGGAGTCAGAGCAAAACGACTAACTCGACACTGACAACACAACTGACTCTTGACACTGTATAATACCACACCAAGGAACGCTGTGGCACTGTGGAACTCTAGGCTCCAGCAGAAGGAGCGACGGGGACCTGGATTTTCCTGACAAGAAGGAACTTTTGTCCTCTTCATTTTGAGCTGGTAATTGACACATTTCAGCTGGTCTTGGGTGTAAGGAAGGACAGTATGGAGACAGCATTTTCAAAGTTTACTGTTTTCTACGTTTTTTTCCTTCCTGAATGTCAAAACCAGACCATGATGATTTAGCACTTACATGAGTTGTATTTAAATAACATCATTGGCATGTATTTCTAAACTTACACTGATAGCTTGAGTTGTTTTAACCTAACCATAGTTTTGACAGGAAGAATGATATCAAGAATGTCTCTCCAGATAATCAAAACCATTTGGCTCCCCTTTAATGTTTTTTCTAGGAAAAACATAACGTCAAACTAAATTTGTATTTATATTACTCTAATTCATTGAAGGATAGCGGACACAAAACAAATAACCGCAATTTAGCGACTAAGTTTCATGTTGTAACCCAGTAGTTTAAGACTACATTCATATTTGTCTTTCTGTAAAGAGAACACAAAGTATACCTTTACAGTTCTTCCCTCTAATCACAAAGGTGTACCCATGCCTCTTTTTGAGAGCTCCGGTTTTTACAATACATGCCTGTGAATTCATTTTTGTAGACTTGTAATACACGTTCACTTGAGAAAGTAAACAAAAATTGGATAATGAATGCGTCTTTCATTGTATTGATGGAAAGCAATAAAGCCTTAAACAAACTGTGTGAGTTTTGCTTTTACAACATCCATGCAACATAATTAGGTTTCTCACAAGAAAGTTATGCAATAGCAAATGTGGACAATGAGTCAACACTGTATGCATTGTCATGTACCTCCGAAGTAGACCTAAGACTGCACGACAAAGTAAACAAATACACGATAACAATGCACAAAAATGTAAAGTTGCAGGAACCTCCTCTGTAAGACCTGGTAAAATGGAACCCTGATTAATAGCAGTGCTAATGCTGTTTTCGTTCTCATTCATTTACAATGTGGCTGCTGTGGTAAATGTCATTGGTAATTTCAACTAACTGGTGCCTTAAGACATTTGCACAGTACTGTATAGTAAATCAGTACTGACATTTCTTGTATAAATAGGTGGTCTACGGTAGCACACCTTCACCATGTGTTGGACGTTTATCGTTAAAATATCTATATTACTACCCTATAGAGTATATTATGTGAAATCCATGATGGCCTTGACATTTCTCAGCTAAGATTACCACAATCCCTGTTGTCTGTTGTCAGCATATGTAGAGGGACAGGCAGGTACAGGCCAACGCATGCTTTCCTAAACAATGGCTTGTACATACTGCATTTATGATTCCACAGGCAATTAAGATTATTTCCGTTTCTTCAAAGTCATTTTCTCACACGTTACATGACAAATTAGGGCCGTTTCGATAGAGTTGTTTATTTTCAGGTGTAATTATCCAAATGTATACAAATAGGATTTTGAAAACACAACATAGCGTTAAAAACACTTGTTTATATGTATAAACAGTAACTAAGCTCCAATTAAACAACCTGCCGTGTGAAGGTCACAGCTAATGGGGATGACAGACTGAAACCTGGATGAGTCATCAGGAACCTTTCATCATCAGTAAGATTACTGCAAGAAGTTTTTTTTTAATTCCTGCTTGTATTTTATTAAAGACTTCTAAGACAGCTTGATAAAATAAAGCCGCAGTACCTCAGACATTAGTGTGTGATTCCACGGATTACGTTTCCCATTTCTTAGAGCCCCGAGCTCTCAGCACTGACACTTCTCACAAATGAAATAAGGTGTCTCAGTTATATAAGTCAAGTCTGCAGTAAACCTAATGACAAGATGGCAATGAGCTAATATATACCCTCAATAATGTGTGCTGTGGTTAGGAAGCAGCAATCCCCACATGATGTGTCTGTGGACCAATTAATTTTGACAAGTGGACATTTCTAATCCTCCCCATGTGAGCCATAACGTCTGTCTCATCTTCACACTCAGACGGGGATTCTACCACAATAGGGAGCCTCATAACAATGCAGCCTACATGGACATCCATCTAATTTAAATTGGTTACATGCAATTTTGTATTGAAATTCAAGTCAAATGATTTGATGTGATGTAATTATTGCAGTCTTCACGGTGCTGCGATAATCTTTTCACAATGGGTCAGCGTCTGAGTGAGGATAGTGACCCAGACAAAGAAATCGATGTGGCAGAGCTGCAGGAATGGTACAAAAAGTTTGTTGTGGAATGCCCAAGTGGAACTCTGTTCATGCACGAGTTCAAGAGTTTTTTTGGGGTCGCCGACAACAAGGAGGCTTCTGATTACATTGAAAACATGTTCCGAGCCTTTGACAAGAATGGCGTGAGTAATGACTCATTTTGCACGTATGGAAATGAGAATGAATCTGTGTGTTAAGTGCTTTTAACATGCTGTGCTTCTCACATACGCAGGACAACACCATTGATTTTCTTGAGTATGTTGCTGCCTTGAACTTGGTCCTGAGGGGTAAATTGGAGCACAAGCTTAAATGGACATTCAAAATGTATGATAAAGATGGAAGCGGGTGCATTGATAAAACAGAGCTTCTGGAAATTGTGGAGGTAAAGTTATTGATCATCCTACATTTGAACTCTTCCTAATACGACACAGTACAAGAGGCATTTTTAATGTATATATGAATGTATTCAACTGTCACTCCAAGTCTATTTATCGACTGAAGAAAGCCTGTCACGGAGAGCTGGATGAAGAATGTAATCTGCTGACCCCAGACCAAGTAGTGGACCGGATATTTGAGCTGGTTGATGAAAATGGAGACGGTGAGTGTAACAGTTTTCTGACAGCTTAAAACGCTTTGTGGATGATTTAAGAGATTCTGTGTTAGGCCACTTCAATGGCTTTAAGGAGAGTTAATGGAAAAGCTTAGATGTGCTCATCAACATATCATCATTACTGGGTGGTGGTATGGGTGTCAGCTCTATATAGTATATAAAAAACAGCCTCCCCTCCTCTACTTAGGCGAACTCTCCCTGGATGAGTTCATCGATGGAGCGCGGAGGGACAAGTGGGTGATGAAGATGCTGCAGATGGATGTCAACCCTGGGGACTGGATCAATGACCGAAGACGCAGTGCGAACTTCTAAGGCTGCAGCATGGACTGTCAGCCTCTCACATGGGCCAGAGTGTGACACCCTCCTCTTGTTGTTTGTCTAACGGAGCCCACTTGTTTGTAAATATAACATTTCACAAAATGTAGCATCTGTAATGTTTCTCCCAAAATTAAAAAAAAAGATTATCTGTGACCGTAATTTGTTTTGATATTACTGTATTTGCTTGTTCTTTTGCTGCAGACGTCACAATTTTTCTTCAGTTTGTGTTATATAATAAATGCTACAGCCACTCATACTACACAGTTTTGGGGCCATGGATTTGTTATCTGATCTACAGTAAAATAGGATTTTTTTGAAGCTGTGGGCTGCATGGGAGGCCGACTGCCACTACTGTGTTGTGCCGCTGCTGCGTTGCTGTGGCAGCAATTTAAAAAAAATAAAATAATATATATATATAAATATAAAAAAATATATATATAAATAAAAAATATAAATATATATATATAAATATATATAAA